>JAMPIV010016423.1:0-73437 GCA_024509875.1 Oreohelix idahoensis
ACATCTCACCTCAACTGGGGATCGAACCATGGACCACCGAGCTAGGAAGCCAGTGCACTAACCACTACGCTACCGCGGCTCCCAAGTAAGTAAGTAAATTGAATTAGAAGTCACGCAACCTCAGAACTGGTAGATTATTACCGTCATCCTTTGTTTATTTTTTATCTTGATAGAGCACTGAACCACTACTGCATCTGGTCACCTTGCAGGTCACCTTGCAGGTCACCTTGCTGGTCACCTTGCTGGTCACCTTGCAGGACGCTTGCGCCAAGAATTCCCATGATCTTGAGAAGTGGTTTCTGTAGCTATGTGTTTTACAGGATGAGATTGCCATGATGGACAACCTCATATTAGTCGTCTTGAACGATATGCCTATTGGAGCAGTAAGGCAATTCATACTTGTCTCATAACCACGCGGAGTAATTTTGAACTAATGTCAGTATATACTTCTGCTGTTTGTATTTCTGCCTCTGATTCTCTTGATGTCTGCCTTCCCGCCCTCCGTCCAGCCCCCACACACACACTATCTCTCGTTCATTCTCGCTTTAGTAATCGAGCCATCTATGCTTGCCTTCAAGAGACTCCCAGAACCGCATGAAGCAAAAGAGATTATAGTCTAGGTTGAACGGGGCGGGCTCGCTAAAATGAGGCAAAACTTCTACTTAAAAAAAAAAAAATTATAACACAGATGACAAAAAAAAAAGAATACGCCACATGCATTATAGTCAAAAAAAAGGCATCGTGACATACAACTGCTGGACACGTAATGTAGAATAATCAATAGTGAACATCAAAACGTCACTAACCGCTATATGCAAGCTGGGGTGTTCTTTTTAAACGCTGTTTACATAAATTATAACCCACACAGTGGTTGAGCCGGGTGTCTAATTTATTCAACTTTGAAAAAGTACAATAGAAAGAGAAAGAAAAATTAATAAGGACAACAGCAGGGCAAAACTAAAAACAAGTTTTAACAGCCAAAAATTACTGCCGTACAGCCTGCAACAGAATATCTGATAACGCGGTACAACCTTCATCTGCCGTAGCAGCACTATATACAACAACAAGAGAGAAATACGGCGCTACTGTTCAAGCAATCTTGGGAGAGGTTGATGACAAGACACACATAATAACTATGTATAGATAAACACGGAAATACAAACACACAATCACAAACGTGTAAATACAAGATTACATATACACACAGAATACAACCGCGTAATCACAAACATATAAATATATAAACACACAATCACAGCCACGCAAAACCAAACCCGCATATATATAAACACATTCACAACCGTGTAAATACAAACATACATTTACAAACACACAGTCATAAACGTGTAAACACCAGATTACATACAAAAGCAGAACACAAGCATGTGATCACAAACGTACATATGCAAACACACAATCACAGCCATGCAAACACAAACACACACATATATAAACACAATCACAACTCTTTAAGTACAAACCCACACATACACAATCACCTCCGTGTAAACACAAACACGTCCACACAATGACAATCACAACCTGTAAGTACAAACCTGCATATATTCAAACACACAATCACAAGCATGCAAACACAAACACGCAATACAAACACACAATCAAAACAATTTAAACACAATCAAACACACAATTATAACCATGTAAAACAATCTAACACACAATCACAACCATATAAACACACACTCGTACATATAAACACACAATCACTGTCGTGTAAATACAAACAAACACACAATCACACCCGTGTAAACACACTGTCCGCACATACAAACACACAATCACTGCCGTGTAAACACAATCAAACACACAATCACAAAGTGCACACAAAATATCCGCACACACACAATCATATCCGTATAAACACAAACACATAAACAAACTCTCCCGCACAAACACACAACCACAATCGCAGTCCAGCAAACAGAAATACGGGTACACTCTTTCAAACAGTCTTACGTTCAAAGATTGCCCATGTCACGTGATCTCATTTCCCAAACTTCGACTACTCTCACCTCATTATTGTTTCATATTACGGATAAAATAAGAGGAAGAACCATTAACTCGAGGAACGGACAAGCGGGATTGCGAATTTCGCAAGATAAATTCTGCTAGAGAAATTTTAACACCCCCCTTCCCGCAATTAAAAAAGGCAAAAATAAACCGCTAATGTTGTAGATAATAATGTTGGTGCTGTTAAATTTATAATTTTCTGGAAGCACGCGCACCTTAATCTTGGATCCCTCGTCAATAGGCTCGTCCAGCGCGCGGACTCCAGGCCTAAGGTCAAGGTGACCTCAGCACGTGGAGAAAATGGGGTTAAAGTGAGCTTTATAGCTTGATGAGATTACATCCGGGTCATCAGCGCCACGCCCCGGCACGGGTTTTAAACAATCAAATTGGGGGATAACTCGCGTGTGACTGCGCATGTCCAGAACCCACATGTATGCCTTAGCGTGCATGCTTCGGACTATGTTTTATATGTGTAAATCTATGAGTTTCCCCACCTTCTGGTCGACTTATCCATATTGTTTGGTGAAGCTTTTTTTTATTTTTTGGGGGTTTAAATTTTCTAAAAGACGAGGTAGCCAGTCCCTGCCCAACCTAAATTAATCACTTCTTATGACACGCATGGTTGGTTACACTGCTACCAGGGCTGTGGAGTCGCGGAGTTGATAGTTTTTAAGTGGGGGGTAGAAGTGCGTAGTTTTTAAGTGGGGGGTAGAAGTGCGTATTTTTTAAGTGGGGTAGAAGTGCGTAGTTTTTAAGTGGGGTAGAAGTGCGTAGTTTTTAAGTGGGGTAGAAGTGCGTAGTTTTTAAGTGGGGTAGAAGTGCGTAGTTTTTAAGTGGGGTAGAAGTGCGTAGTTTTTAAGTGGGGTAGAAGTGCGTAAACAGTGTTCGGACTCCAACTTTTATGCCATATAACTAGCAACAAACAGTAGTTGGAGTCGCGGAGTCGATAGTTTTTAAGTGGGGGGTAGAAGTGCGTAGTTTTTAAGTGGGGTAGAAGTGCGTAGTTTTTAAGTGGGGGGTAGAAGTGCGTAGTTTTTAAGTGAGGTAGAAGTGCGTCGTTTTTAAGTGGGGGGTAGAAGTGCGTAGTTTTTAAGTGAGGTAGAAGTGCGTAGTTTTTAAGTGGGGTAGAAGTGCGTAGTTTTTAAGTGGGGTAGAAGTGCGTAGTTTTTAAGTGGGGTAGAAGTGCGTAGTTTTTAAGTGGGGTAGAAGTGCGTAGTTTTTAAGTGGGGGGTAGAAGTGCGTAGTTTTTAAGTGGGGTAGAAGTGCGTAGTTTTTAAGTGGGGTAGAAGTGCGTAGTTTTTAAGTGGGGTAGAAGTGCGTAGTTTTTAAGTGGGGTAGAAGTGCGTAAACAATGTTCGGACTCCAACTTTTATGCCATATAACTAGCAACAAACAGTAGTTGGAGTTGGGAGTCGCGGAGTCGATAGTTTTTAAGTGGGGTCCGAGTCTGAAAAAAATATTCGGACTCCGACTCTGAATTTGATGCCACATGACTAGCAACAGTAGCTGGAGTGGGGAATCGGAGTCCGACTTTTATGCCACATGACTAGCTACAGTAGTCGGAGTGGGGAATCGGAGTCCGACTTCTAACATTTCAGGAGGGGGAGTCGGAAAATTACTTGGCCGTCCCTACAACCGTGATTATTACTTATCTTTGCTCCACTGTCGGGCCCCGATAAAACACTATACTACTGTATGGCTGTGAAACATGGAGTACGACAAGAAACAACAAACCAAGATATTATAAACTTTGACACTGTAAGCATACGTAGAACAGAAGAATTTAAATGGCGTTACAAGATAAGTAACGTGGAATTGATGACAAGAACCAGACATGTGCCACTGGAACAAGAGCTGTGAAGACGAAGCTGAAGATGGAAAGGACACACAATGAGGAACATGTCGATAGCATTACAAGGCAGAGTCGTTAAGAGACACAGACAGAACAGAAGTACTGAAGCTTCAGTCCTGTCGTACAAGGTGACTAATTTGAGATTGTCCAAGGGCTGGCAATATCATCATGTTAAACCGATAACCACAGAAGTACCACTGCAAGAATATGTTGACTATTTGGTGCAGGCTTCATGCAAAGGAGTCAAGTGTAGTTGTGGCTAAATGTTCCGTAAGTAGCGGAAATGAAAATGATGATGATGAATGAATGAACTGCGCTCTGATATAACCGACGGAGTAGACGAACATTGGTCGTGTCAAACTAGGATAAATGACAAAAAGAATGACCTTTGTTACGGTCACAAGACATCATTACAAGGCAGTCTGTGTTGTGGGACCCCCAGGGACAGAGAAACAGGGATAGATTTTTTTTTTTTAAATGGACACGGAGATGAGAACTGAAGACAGAAGTTAAATGGCGTGGAAGACATGGACAAACCTTGAGCAGACGGCACAAAATGAATTTATTGCAGAATGCTCGAATCTTGTAAAACAACACATTTTGCTTGAGAGACAATCATTGCAATAATAGTAGATACCACACCAGATTCTTCATATATTGAACAAACAACATTTCTTTTGAGATACGTACTTTAAAAAGAAACGCAGTATGAGATTCAAGAAAGATCTCATGTTTGCAGATTGTAGTAACAAAAGAGGGGAAGAAATTGCTCAGTTCATAACTGATACATTGAAAGAACATGCTGTTCCTCTCAGTGATTGTAGAGCTCAAGCCTACGATAATGGGGCAAATATGGCTGGAAAATACAACGTATCATAAGCAAAAATACAAGAACAATGCTCAACAGCAATTTTTTCACCTTGCGGTTGTCACACACTCAACTTGTGTGGAAATGATGCTGCTGAATGCATACCTGACGCAATAACTTTTTTCGGAACAATTCAACTGTGTACCACCTGTTCAGTTCCAGTCCTAAGCGGTGGGAATTACTACAAAACCGTATTGGTTGTTCTCTTAATGGTATGTCTAAAACAAGATGGTCAGATCGTGTTGAATTTGTAAAGCCTTTTGCAGCTCACTCGCCTGGCATTAAATTAGCACTGGGAGACCTCCTAGAACTAAATTTGACGGCCAAAACAAGAAATGAAGTCCATGGAGTTTTATTATATGTGACATCTTTTGCCTGTGTGTTAATGTCAGCCGTGAGGTACACAATATTAGCTGGCATAGATATTTGCTTGGCACGCTTCTGTTGAAGGTCTATGCTCTTTGGGGAGCTAAAAGGTATTGATTGATCGGCGGTCACAAGAGCTTCGCCACGAACATACGAAAACAGAATGGAAAGCCAAATCTAAGTATAATAGGTCAAAAATGATAAATGAAAAATGAAACTACTCGTAAATAGACGTAACAAGTGTCGTTATAAAACTTGCGACCTCCAGACGTCAAAATGATCGCTTGAATACATCCGGGTATGAAATAGTGCGTGTGAATACAGTATAAAACTAGAAAGGAAATAACAACGGAAACGAAATTTTAAAAAAATAATTATAACCACCAAAAAAAAAAAAAAAAAAAAAAATTAGAGAAGGTGCGGCTAGTGGCCTCTAGTGCATTTCCTACTCGTTTACTAATTATTTATGACTCACTTCCGTATGTTTCGATTCATTGATTCATTAATAAAAAGCGCATACTAAGTCCTCTTGTAACGTAATCAGCTGTCTGACTCAGCACTTTCATTTTTGTCTCGTTCTCTCCTCCATGTTTCCTTCAGTCTACTTCTTCCTCTCCCATCCTCAAGTGTTCCTCTATTTCTGTTCAAACATCCTTACCTTAAGTCAGCCATCGTTACCCTGTGTTAATTCATCTTTTTCTACAATCTACTAGACTCAAATACTACGGCCTTCGTGTGTGTGTGTGTGTGTTTTTTTTTTTTTTTTGGCTCACACCTGGTGATAGGAAAGTTATATAGGTGATTGAGTGTATATATATCTGTCGTTATAGGTTCCTATATTCCATAGTTATGTATTGTGCTTTGAAAATGACCACCGCCAGTGAGATATTTTTTATGGTTGGGTGGGGGGTCTTTACGTCGCGTTGTGTCCTTTCACGATCCACTCTCGCAGCGAGGAAGTTGGTGTGATTCGAATGATGCCTGGTTCGATGTCCCGTTGAGCCTATAAGTTCTATTGCTTTTCTGTTGTCTAGTGCATTTCTTCTTTCTGATGTTGACCTATATTTGTTTATTTATTTACTGATCTTTAAGGAAATACTAGTGAAGAAAGACAGTCAGGTACGCAGACAGGCAGGCACGCAGACTGGCAGGCACGCACGCAGACAGAGACGCATACAGACAGACAGGCACGCAGACAGGCAGACACGCACGCAAACAGACAGGCAGACAGGCACGCAAACAGACAGGCAGGCACGAAGACAGGCAGGCAGACAGAAAGACAGACAGGCATGCACGCAGACAGGCAGGCATGCACGCAGACAGGCAGGCAGACAGACAGACAATCAGACAGAAAGATTAGCTATATTTACACACATACAGATAGATAGATTAGATATATTATATAGACAGACAGGCAAGCAGACAGACATATAGATATACAGTTAGATAGACAGACGATAGACAGACAGACAGACAGACAGACAGACAGACAGACAGACAGACAGACAGACAGACAGACAGACAGACAGACAGACAGACAGACAGACAGACAGACAGACGGATGGATGGATGGATGGATGGATGGATGGATGGATGGATGGATGGACGGACGGACGGACGGACGGACGGACGGACGGACGGACGGACGGACAGACAGACAGACAGACAGACAGACAGACAGACAGACAGACAGACAGACAGACAGACAGACAGACAGACAGACAGATAGATAGATAGATAGATAGATAGGCAGGCAGGCAGGCAGACAGACAGACAGACAGACAGCTAGATAGATAGATAGATAGATAGATAGATAGATAGATAGATAGATAGATAGATAGATAGATAGATAGATAGATAGTATGTGTGTGTTTGTTCGTATGTGCATGTATGTATGTAACTGTCAAGTCTGTGGACAGTTTCTGCTGCGTTGTATCTGGCAGTCCAAAAGTGTCCGTGACCCTGCTCCACATATGACACAGCTGCATGACCCAACGTTATCAGTTGCACTTTTGGCACTCGATGTCCCTTTAATTTAGGACACGAGTCGACAGCGCATGTTATTTTACGTAACAACAGGACGCTCGCACTGAGAGGCGTCTTGCGTTTCGAGACGTGCATCTTCTTTTGTTCGTGATCTGCGCGCTCTTCCTTGCGTGCTTGTCGGCCATGTCGCGTACAGTCACTAGTCATTTATTTATTCATTGGTTCATGACTCTTGAGCTCCCCAAGGAGCATAGGGTTTTAACAAATGAACAACACCAGTCCTTGTGTTGAAAGGTCAAGGTCCTTTCATGTCTTCTTCATGGCTTTTATTTATGGCCACTGTTCTTTCCTTCGAGTGTTTTTCGGTTTCCTGTCTACCTCTGTTACCCTGGGGATTATAGAGCAAGGACTACCTTGTAATGCTATCAACAGGTTTCTTCAATATGCGCCTTATCCATATCCAGCGTCTTCTTTTGTTGAAGTTGTGATAGCTTAATATTTCTGCAGGATGAGATAGGCAGTTCCATGCCCAACCATCCTTAGATGCATTTTGCGACAGGCTTGCTAGATTACAATATGCCCCCTTGTCTTTGACCCCCTGTCAGGCATCGGTAACAAAGGGGCGACAACCACTAGTGCAGGCGTAATGTACTGGACAAAAGTTAAGGGCCGCCATTCAGTTTATATAAGGTTTATATAATTCTTCGTGAGCAGGGTCGATTTTCCAAATGTCCGGTAGCTTGAAATCTCTCAAGAAGTCTCTGAATGGTAGAGTGGGACACTGCTAAACGTCTTGCAACATGACGAACAGATTGACCATCCTGAATCCATGCCATGGCTCGACCACGGTCTACAGTGCTGAGACTTCTCCTTGGTGGCATGGCTAATGCAGTGATCATTTCGAACACTTGTCATACTGATTTATTGCATACCAACGGTGAACACTCTTTACCGATGATCATTTTCCACGTGCATTCAAATTCAACTCACTTTTTCACCTTTTGAACTAGTGGGGCGTGTTGCAAAAACCACGAGTTTTTGCAGCAACAATGGCAATTTTCACGTGCGGGTTAAAGTGACCCAGTTTTTAGACATTAAAAAAAAATTAACCTAGTGCACACAGAAATGTATACACATTTCTTTTGATCTCAGTTTTAATGACATTTTCACTTGTCTTTACAGTTTGCCAATCAATTATATAAACCTTGTCTAAACTGAATGGTGGCCCTTAACTTTTGTCCAGTAGTATATTTCTGCCGTTACTGTATCATTTCATAGTGTTTGTATTTTGTCCATCTGTTTTTATCTAAATGATTTTTTTTTCAACATAAGTAAATTAACACACACGCCCGCACACAAACATCTGCTCTACACACAAATGTAAAGATAGGTCATATCAAAAACTGCCGAAATTGAGTAAAGTGATAGAGACATCACTATGCTGGGTCCAGCTTTATATGAGGCGGGGTGAATAATTCCCTTTCTCGCCGCCTTTGCCTTGTACAACTCGAGCAGAGTCACATATGCATTCACAGCTGGGTAGACTGGAACGTGGTACTATCAGGTCTCGAACCTCGGACCCGGTAACTTTGCGGCGTGAGGCAAGTGCTCTAACCGCTTTAGACAGTTAAGTTAAACACATTTTTACAGACATCACCGGTACAAAATCACATGAATGCCGTGGGGTAGGCTTCTTGCAACGAGGCTATCTGATATAGATAGAGAGCTCACATAAGGCCCCCATTTCACATCATGAGGCCCCCTCCTTGTTTAGACTTAGGAGTAAAACATTTTTAATGTAAAGAAAGACGTGGGAAAAAAAACAGGCTGAGGCTTACCTATGTCTGTGCGTGGTCACGTTTAGGGCAACATCTACGCTAAAGGTTACTACCCATCCTAAAACTGCTCGGCTTTAAATTATTAACCTCGAACAACCTTGACTCTGAGGTCAGTCACGCGAGTGTGAGAACCGTTTGTGTCCATCAAGGTCATTGCATCTGACAAGCCAGATTCGTTCTAGCCGCCGTGAACCGAGAACTTCATCTACTGATTAAAACCTCCTGCCCATTAATTAAAACTTCAAACTGGCAACTCTACTAGTTAAAAGTCCCACTGCAGCAGCCCGAAAACTCCCGTTCATTGGCCGCAAGCCACCAATACACGGGCCGGAACTGCAGTTTATCGGCTAAAAATCCCATAGCACAATCACTGGTAACTCTAATCTACTAGCCGAAACAAACTAGTGCACTAACTCAGAATTCAACATGATAGTGCACTAACTCAAAATTCAATATTTCAGTGCACTAACTCAAAATTCAATATTTCAGTGCACTAACTCAGAATTCAACATTTCAGTGCATTAACTCTTCTTCTTGCGATCGCATCTTTGATGATTACACCGTCAGACGAGTTCTCATGATGAATTCGACTGTTGTTTGAAGTTCCTCTTTAGCTCCATATAGCTTTGAGTTTAGTGTTGAGTCATTGGGCCAGTATATCTTTCTTAACTGGTCGTGCAGAGGACAATCCTGTAGAACATGCTCAGCAGTTTGTTCGTTTAATCCACATGTGCACAGTGGTGAAGCAGACAATCGTAGCTTGTGCATGTGTTTATTCAGTTTGTTATGCCCTGTCCTGAGGCGAAAAATAGTTATCTGTCCCTGCCAGTCAAGAGTGTGGTAGTCGTCGTTGGGTTGGTTCTGTTCTCTTCTGATAGTCTGGATAGCTCTCTTTTTCTCAAAGTATGTGACTTCATTATCTTCTTGTTCACATTCTCCTCAATTTTTTGCAAGTTTATCTGCCTTTTCATTTCCGGGTACACCACAATGAGATGGTACCCACTGAAGTATGGTTCTCTTTTTGGCAGCTACCTTGTTTAGTTCATTTCTCAGAAGTGCGAGTTTACCACCCTTGAGAGCTTGCAGTACAGACAGTGCATCTGTGAGGATGACTACCTGGTGGCAGTCAGAGTTGGTGTTATAAATCATATTTGCAGCTTGCTCTAGAGCTTGAACCTCAGCTGTATAGTTGGAACAGAATTTACCAGTGGGAATGTGCCTAGTCTCATAGTGGTTGTCAGGATATGAGATAAAGATACCGGCACCTCCATTCCTAACAGCATTAGTTGCTGATCCATCTGTGTAGGCATGTATCCATGATTGTTCGGGATAGCTTTCTTGGATCATACTCAATGTAGCAGTTCGTTTTTGCAGATCATTATACTCACATCCACTTGTGAGACCACTGACTGATGTATTAATTTGGAGGGCATTGCTGGCCTGCTCCCATGGTACAGGGCATAGGGTGGGCTTCAGTGGTGTTGTCTTCATGGATAGGTCTTCTTGATGCTGTCTTTTAAGTCTTTTTCCCCGATGGACAAAGCTGCTACGTTTTAGACGTCTGTAGTGGTTTTTGATGTTATTGTATGGTTGATATGTTACCTAGTGTACTGTATGAGGTCAGCTGTGAAGGCTCCTGAGATAAAAGTTTATGGGAGTTACAGGAGGCCTTTCTGCTACCACTTTACGACCTCAAACAGACCTATTCTACTGTAATGAGTGTTAGCTACGTTAAAAGTCTAGGGTACTGACATGTAATGTGTAGGTAATAAAATACACTGACACACACTTGTAAATAATAAGTCTAATAATAATACTAAACTCTACAATACACTGAACCAACACTGGCTGTTAAGTTTAAATTTAAAATCTTTTAAAATTTATTAGTTCTGAACCAAATGTTTCGTTTGGTCAGAACTTATGAAATGATAGGTCTTTATCAATGAAATGCATATATATATATATTGCATAATCAAATATAACTTTTGTACATAGGTCTATTATTACAATGATTAATATTAATGGCATCTACAAAGTCCTGGGAACACTAGAACTAGATGGTTAGTTGGGGTGGCATCATCATGCTCAATCTTTGTGTATACAGTTCATAGTCCTTAACATAGGGACTGATCTTAATGTATCTATACAATCTTTATTTCTCTATTGATGGTGGGAGTTGTTAATGAATCTCCAGCAGGCCAGGTTGCAGTTTACTGGCCTGTAATGACGTAGTACAGAATTCTTGTGGCCCACTCCTCTCATTTGCTGGAGTAAATAGTTAGGCTGCACCGACACTGTTCATGTTCTTCTACAAGATTATCTGGCACAATCGTAGTGCCAGATCAGAAACTCACAATTCTGAAACAAAAGTTGTGCCATGTGTAAGTACTCTATTCACTGCGCCACTCTTACACACACACCACAAAACAACATTACACAGACTGATTCAGATCTATCTGACCAACTCAACACATCTCATCCAGTTGTTATCAATTTATACAGGTTCCCCAGGACTGCATTGCATCCGAAATATGTTCAATAGTTTCCTCTTCTATTAAATAAGGTGGGTGATATGTCAATAATCGATCCTCCTTCCATAGTCTTAGATAGGTTTTCATTTATTATTAGTTTGTCTCTAGGCCTGGACTGCGGCGGGGGACCTAGAGCAAGCACTTACTTGTCGTAATCATTTTTCATGATATGGCAGTATCAATCACTCAAAATATTAAATAAACAAGATAAATGCTTTCTGGCCTTACCACAATTCAGAATTGAGAACACAGTTACTTAGGACTAGCAAAACTCAGCTGAGCTGCTGGCTAGAGTATGTCGTCCCACTGAATTTTATTTATTATTTCCTGGAAAACACCACTAGCAGTCAAGAACTGTGTTACTGGACAGTCTTCTTTAAAATGGCACAAATGTGCGTCTCTTTCTTGCTAATATAAAAATTCGTTGGCCAATCAGATCGGAAGACTAAGCTTTTCAATTTAAATTTTGAAAATAAAGTCAAAAGTACATCTCAATTTTTCAAATGTACGTCGGTCACATTTTATCTTTTCCCAAAATTTCACTTGTTTTTTTTGGACTAACTACATGTAAAAACTGCACAAACCTGCCCCTAAGTTATTTTTAGCCACTATCTCCCAACTTTGCCCCTCTAGTTCATAGCAGTTTGATTTTTGCATTTTTAGGGCTCAAGGACACCAAAACGTAATTTTTGTGAAGTATGCACAGAAAACTGTTCGCCAGTCTGATGTGAACAATACAGTCTTTCGTCAATATCTTCCGTGTTATCTGTCCGTCTGTATAATTAAAAGTATATTATTTCTCTGCTCAAGATGGGCTATCAAACTAGCTAGGTTTTATTTTCATAACTTTATTATTAAAGAAAAACCTACTTTTCTCAAGGTTAGTTTTTGAAATTTGTTTTCGAACCTTCTCCACGGCGTTTGCCGCTGAATTCAAACAAAACAACCAAGTACCGTAAAAACGTCCAAGATATGACTGTTTCTAACAAGAGCTAAGGTTGTTTTTCTACCAATTTCTTACATTGTGTCAACTAGTGGCGTGATTTTTTTTTTCTTTAAACTACAACTTGCGCCTTTCTGCCTTTTAGATTCAAACACGTGTTCAGTCATATTTTTCCTTTTTTATCTCCGTTTCCCTCCCGTCAAAAGGGTAAACCGTTTCGTCTGCATGTCTAACTAGTTAGTTTGAATGGCGGTAGGAACCGCGGGCGTAGGTGAAGAAGTCACGGCATATCTTACGTATATTTTTATCCCTACATGTTATCTTACCCGTTATCTTTATAATTTGAGATATTTTAACGTTGTATCACGGTAATTTCACCACAACGTCCCAATGCCAGATCATCTAGTCTTGCTTTCATTGGGTGCGTTGACATACTGTTGTACTTTTCCATCTGGATCATGCTTTTTGTGTCTCTTCTATAGGACAATGTCTGTAATCTAGTAGCTTTCTGCATCTCTAATATCGGTGTAGTTTTCATGGCTCCTGTAATGAGCCTGAGAGCTTGATTTTGCACCTTGTCCAAAGACTGCAGATGTGAGTTAGCAGCTGATGTCCATGCTGTTGAGCTAAACTCAAAGTGTGGTCTTATTACTCCATTATAAATCTTCTTTAGATTTCGTTCATTTGCTCCCCAGTTGGTACCTGCTAATTTTCTGAGTATGCCTAGTCGTCTTCGGGCCTTTCCTTCTGCATTTTCAATATGCTTATTCCATGTAAGCTTTTGGTCAAATGTGCACTAACTCAAAATTCAACACTTCATTGCACTAACTCAAAATTCAACATTTCAGTGCACTAACTCAGAATTCAACATTTCAGCGCACTAACTTAGAATTGAACATTTCAGTGCACTAACTCAGAATTCAACATTTCAGCGCACCAACTTAGAATTCAACATTTCAGTGCACTAACTTAGAATTCAACACTTCAGTGCACTAACTCAAAATTCAAAATTTCAGCACACTAACTCAAAATTCAACATTTCAGCACACTAACTTATAATTCAACATTTCAGCGCACTAACTTAGAATTCAACATTTCAGCGCACTAACTCAAAATTCAACATTTCAGCACACTAACTCAGAATTCAACACTTCAGTGCACTAACATACGGTTCATATGAGCTGAAAGCGCTCAGTGCATTCATTAACTCACGATTCTAAATTATTGCATAAAAGCGCCCGCTACACTAACTCAGTAAGTCTAAATTACTGCCTCAAAGCGCCCGGTACACTAACTCAGTAAGTCTAAATTACTTCACCAAAGCGCCCGGTAAACTAACTCAGTAAGTCTAAATTACTGCCTCAAAGCGCCCGGTACACAAACTCAGTAAGTCTAAATTACTGCCTTAAAAGCGCCCGGTAAATAGTAAGTCTAAATTACTGCCTCAAAGCGCCCGGTAAACTAACTAGTTTATAAAGAACTTCAGTCACCTAGCAACAAGTGTTCCAAAAAAAAAAAAAGGCTCAAAAAAGTCATTTCTAACTCGTATTTTTACCAGTACACAAAAAAAAAAAGTTCAGAACTCACGTCTATTTCTCTTTCCTTAAAAAAAAAACACACACACACCAAAAAACACACACACACATCCACACACACTTATAAACTGGAGTAATCGTCACTTGTGGGATTTCGAATTTTCGAGGTGCAGCTGATTACATGCCTGCATCTTTTCTCCTTTCTGTCTATCTCTTCATCTTCTATCCTTCTCCACAGCTTTTTTTTTCGTTTTAATGTATTTTTTTTAAAGCATAAATTGCTCAGCTAAAACATCGCGGCCTGCACATTAGCGACCCCCTTCCCTTTCTTCCTCCCCCCCCCATCCCCTTTAAGAGAAGCAACCACATACAGCCCCATTCCGTGCCTCAAGCATCCCAGCTCTTTGCTCGTGACATGCCCACAATCTTCCCACTGCATGCTTACGTAATCAACGTTCGCATGCCCTGGTCAATCACCCGCGTGAGTTCTAAATTTTCTTGGGGAATGAGAGATAGGGACAAAGAAAGAAAGAAAGAAGGAAGAGAGAGAGAGAGAGAGAGAGAGAGAGAGAGAGAGAGAGAGAGAGAGAGAGAGAGAGAGAGAAAAGTAGGCCCGCGCTTTTGGAGTGGCGTAAGGTGGGGATCTGTTTAGGGGAGGCGTAGAGAAATGAGACAATGCTATTTACTAGTTGCCAGTTGGGCCGTGTGGATTATATTGATTTCACCAAATTGGCATTATTTACAATCTCGCCCTTGAGAACTTTCGATTTTGGAAGCACGCGCTTTACTCACAACAGAGCGCCCTCTACCTGCAGCAGATTTTGAGGATTGTCTCTTCCCTGGCCTTCATTCTTTCGCCTCTCTATTTGCGTTAGTCCCTCATTCAGCATCCTCTATTTCTTACTTTTTTCCTTTCTCTTTCTTTTGTTTTATTTCTATCCTTACTCGTTTTTCGTTTTCTCACTTGTACTTTTTCTTCCCTTATCTTCACTCTCTCCGTATGTCGCGTTATCTCACTCACTTTCTCCATTCTTCACTTTATCTCACCCATTTTCTCCGTTCCTCGCTTTATCTCACTCACTTTCTCCGTTCCTCACTTTATCTCACCCATTTTCTCCATTCTTCACTTTATCTCACTCACTTTCTCCGTTCTTCACTTTATCTCTCTCATTCGTTCAGATTTTGTTTCGTTTTAAATATATGCCAATCTCAATTTTCGTCTTTTTCTTTCTTTCTAAGTTACTCTCTTACATTCTCGCTATCTTTCTCATAGTTTCTTACTTTCTATCTCTCCATTTTTCTCTTCCCTTTTTTGTTCTCACTCCCTTTATCCTTCACATTTTTTTTCTCATTCACTCTATCTTCCTCTCTCTCTTACTCTCCCAGCGTCTTTACCTCATCCTCTTCCCCTGTCCTTGAGCTTCATTATTCGCCGTCAGGTCTCTATTAAATATACACCTCCCACTAGCCTGTATTCTGTGCCTATCTTTATAGATTACTCTCGGCTTCATCGATAGCCACGCCCTCTGTCCTGCTATACCCTTCACAAACGCCGTCCCCTAAGAAACGGCCGAATTATTCCTGCATTATTCTTGGGTTTCGGCGCAACTCGCCAGGCCCTGTTACAACTTCCTCTTTCAGCAACAAATAAAAGCTAACAGTGGCAATATGAAGCAAAACAGCAAAGGCGCCTGAGACAGGTGCTATTTGTGAGTGTTTAGACAATGCTCTCTAAATTCCCATGCTGTTCCCTGCACTCTTCTAACTTCCAAAAATTCGGCCAGAATTGCCCGAAAAAAACTGAGAAATTTGACTTAAATCTCTCAAAAAAGCTGGCCAATCCAATCTGCTGTGGAGAAACTCGCGTTCTGATTGGCGGGTCCCTGTGTGATGGCGGCATGCCCTGAGGGGAAGTTTGACAGCCTGGAAAGTGCACTGGCAGATTGGGGGAGAAAAAAAAAACTGGTCATCGGAGAGAGAGATGGAACGAAATTACGGAGGAGAACACTGGGAAATATAAGTGAGGGAGAAATTAATGCAGTTGGAGAATGAATTTTAAGATTTTTTGTGCTCTTTTCTTGTCCACGTTCTCATAAGGAGGCGGGGGCATTGAATGGAGTAAAGAGTTTATCTGAGCTCTCATCAGCCTGCGCGGGGGAAAAACTTGGAAGATTGGGCGAAGGAAAGTTAGATCACGGCACGTAAACGAGGCACATGACAAGTTGACATCATGACATGACATTCGCATCCATGCTGATGACATTGATTAGGACGATGATGATGGCGCAAATAATATACTGATTGATTTGAATGTCCAAACAATAATTGCTGATTTATTCTCGATCATTGGGTCATTATGTTTAAGCGGTTGGCCATAAACAGGAGAAGAGGGAACTGTTGGTAGCGAGTTCCAAAAAGAACATGTTTAGTGATTTTTTCATATGCCTTGTGGTTCTCTTCGCTGATTATTTCAGCCCTTAAAGCCACATTTGTTGTTTTTTTTTTTTTTTGGTTTGACAAGAACCAGACAAGTGTCTGGAACCAGAAATGAGAAGATGACTCCGGCGATGGACAGGACACATACTGAGGAGACCTGTTGATAATATTATAGGACAATCCTTGATCTGGAATGTACAGGTGATAGGTGGAGGTAGACGACGGAGGTGGAGGTAGACGATGGAACACAGTTGAAGAGAACTGGAAACATACATGAAAGGTATAAAGACGATATAGAAAGACCTTGAGCTGATGGCACGTGACAGGAACACGTGGCTTACGTTTTATTTGAAGGCATATGTTCCTTGAGGAGCTCTAATGGATAACGATAAAGCCAAGACGAAAATACGTTTTTTTAAAAAAAAAAAAATTTTTACTGTAAGCCCTAAAATAATCGATGGATATATTGCCTTAATGGAACTCAGTATGGCTCGCCAAAACTTGGAAAAACTCGTATTAAAAATAAATAAATAAATAACACTACACATCATCAATCAATCAATAATTCATTCAATAAGTCAACACCTTTCAGCTCAGCAAGGGCTAGAGGCCTTCAACAACCACATACCAGGCCCTGCTGTCACGGGCCATCAGCTGAATGTCTTTCCGTCTGCAGTTCTCTTCGGTCTGTGTTGTTCAGTTCTACCTCTGTCGGTAATCGTGGGCATTACGCAACAAGGACTGCCTGGTTATGCTATCAACAGGTTTCCTTAATGCATGTCCAACGCATCGTCAGCGTCCTCGTCCCCTCCCCCTCTCTACCGTCACCTGTCATTAGTCAGTCCTCACTGGTGACCTTGTCATAACATTTCAGTATTTCTACTCTAGGATCCCGTTACACGCCTATTGAGGCAACTTTGGGAATACAGTGTTAGGTGTTAGGCCCGTATTTTCTTGACCATCGGCACACTCGGGGTGATATGGTCAGCATCACGCCGGACTTCTACTCTAGGATCCCGTTACACGATTATTGAGGCAACTTTGGGAATACAGTGTTAGGTGTTAGGCCCGTATTTTCTTGACCATCGGCACACTCGCGGTGATATGGTCAGCATCACGTCGGACTTCTACTCTAGGATCCCGTTACACGCCTATTGAGGCAACTTTGGGAATACAGTGTTAGGTGTTAGGCCCGTATTGTCTTGACCATCGGCACACTCGGGGTGATATGGTCAGCATCACGCCGGACCTTCTACTCTACGCAAGCACCCATTTATGACAGTCTATAACTTCTTGGTTGTTGTTTATGCTGTGCTCCATGCTTCACAGCCATACAATAGGACTGGCTTCACATCTGACTTGAAGACTGATATCAACCCAACGTACAACCAACAGTAACATTAAAAAAAAAAAAAAATCATATTTAGGTTTCCTAATGACAAAAACCAGTTTGTAACATTACAAAGAATATCCTGTTCTGTAATCCCCGAGGTAAAAAAAAAAGATGGAAAAGAGATTAAAAAACACTATATATAATCAGTAGACCTACGTATAAGTACAAATGAGAATGTTTGTTGTAATGTTAGGTTATGTAATGTTTGTTGTAATGTTAGGTTATGTAATGTTTGTTGTAATGTTAGGTTATGTAATGTTTGTTGTAATGTTAGGTTATGTAATGTTTGTTGTAATGTTAGGTTATGGTACTTTTACAGTTACAGCCTACACTAAACATTCACATAGAGCCACCACTAGAGCTGGTCCGCTTACACTTACAGCCTACACCAAACATTCACATAGAACCACCACTACAGCTGGTCCCTTTACACTTACAGCCTACACCAAACATTCACATAGAACCACCACTACAGCTGGTCCCCTTACACTTACAGCCTACACCAAACATTCACATAGAACCACCACTACAGCTGGTACCTTTACACTTACAGCCTACACCAAACATTCACATAGAGCTACCACTACAGCTGGTCCCCTTACACTTACAGCCTACACCAAACATTCACATAGAACCACCACTACAGCTGGTCCCTTTACACTTACAACCTACACCAAACATTCACAAAGAGCCTCCACTACAGCTGGTCTCCTTACACTTACAGCCTACACCAAACATTCACATAGAACCACCACTACAGCTGGTCCCTTTACACTTACAGCCTACACCAAACATTCACATAGAACCAC
Organism: Oreohelix idahoensis; assembly: GCA_024509875.1. NCBI lineage: Eukaryota > Metazoa > Mollusca > Gastropoda > Stylommatophora > Oreohelicidae > Oreohelix > Oreohelix idahoensis. The sequence goes on from JAMPIV010016423.1 coordinate 18,589, forward strand.
CACTACAGCTGGTCCCTTTACACTTACAGCCTACACCAAACATTCACATACACCCACCACAACAGCGGGTCCCTTTACACTTACAGCCTACACCAAACATTCACATAGAACCACCACTACAGCTGGTCCCTTTACACTTACAACCTACACCAAACATTCACAAAGAGCCTCCACTACAGCTGGTCTCCTTACACTTACAGCCTACACCAAACATTCACATAGAACCACCACTACAGCTGGTCCCTTTACACTTACAGCCTACACCAAACATTCACATAGAACCACCACTACAGCTGGCCCCTTTACACTTACAGCCTACACCAAACATTCACATACACCCACCACTACAGCGGGTCCCTTTACACTTACAGCCTACACCAAACATTCACATAGAACCACCACTACAGCTGGTCCCTTTACACTTACAGCCTACAACAAACATTCATATAGATCCACCACTACATCTGGTCCCCTTACACTTAGAGCCTACACCAAACATTCATATAGAACCACCACTACAGCTGGTCCCCTTACACTTAGAGCCTACACCAAACATTCACATAGAACCACCACTACAGCTGGTCCCCTTACACTTAGAGCCTACACCAAACATTCACATAAAGCCACCACTACAGTTGGTCCCTTTACACTTAGAGCCTACACCAAACATTCACATAGAACCACCACTACAGCTGGTCCCCTTACACTTAGAGCCTACACCAAACATTCACATAGAACCACCACTACAGCTGGTCCCCTTACACTTAGAGCCTACACCAAACATTCACATAGAACCACCACTACAGCTGGTCCTTTTACACTTACAGCCTACACCAAACATTTACATAGAGCCATCACTACAGCTGGTCCCTTTACACTTACAGCCTACACCAAACATTCACATAGAGCCACCCCTACAGCTGGTACCCTTACACTTACAGCCTACACCAAACATTCACATAGAGCCACCACTACAGATGGTCCCCTTACACTTACAGCCTACACCAAACATTCACATAGAGCCACCACTACAGCTGGTCCCCTTACACATACAGCCTACACCAAACATTCACATAGAACCACCACTACAGCTGGTCCCCTTACACTTACAGCCTGCACCAAACATTCACATAGAACAACCACTACAGCTGGTCCCCTTACACTTACAGCCTACACCAAACATTCATATAGAACCACCACTACAGCTGGTCCCCTTACACTTACAGCCTGCACCAAACATTCACATAGAACCACCACTACAGCTGGTCTCCTTACACTTAGAGCCTACACCAAACATTCACATAGAACCACCACTACAGCTGGTCTCCTTACACTTAGAGCCTACACCAAACATTCACATTGAACGATCACTACAGCTGGTCTCCTTACAGTTAGAGCCTACATCAAACATTCACACAGAACCACCACTACAGCTGGTCTCCTTACACTTAGAGCCTACACCAAACATTCACATAGAACCACCACTACAGCTGGTCCTTTTACACTTACAGCCTACACCAAACATTCACATAGAGCCACCACTACAGCTGGTCCCCTTACACTTACAGCCTACACCAAACATTCACATAGAACCACCACTACAGCTGGTCCCCTTACACTTACAGCCTACACCAAACATTCACATAGAACCACCACTACAGCTGGTACCTTTACACTTACAGCCTACACCAAACATTCACATAGAACCACCACTACAGCTGGTACCTTTACACTTACAGCCTACACCAAACATTCACATAGAACCACCACTACAGCTGGTCCCCTTACACTTACAGCCTACACCAAACATTCACATAGAACCACCACTACAGCTGGTCCCCTTACACTTACAGCCTACACCAAACATTCACATAGAACCACCACTACAGCTGGTCCCCTTACACTTACAGCCTACACCAAACATTCACATAGAACCACCACTACAGCTGGTCTCCTTACACTTAGAGCCAACATCAAACATTCACATTCATTTGTAGTGGTAGTTTCTGTGGCTGTTTGTTTTACGTGATGAGGTTGCCAGCCTTATATCAGTCGTCTTGTAGTCGTATCCTTTGTTTGTCTCTTCATGTACCCCCCGGTGAGTACCCGGAGCTCTGGAGTCCTCAAGGTCAGAGAAACAGAGAGAATACACGGAGACGAGAACTGGGAATGGACATCAAATAGATTATGAAAACATGGAAATGCCTTGAACGATGACGCAGGACTGGAAGGCTGTAGTATATTTTTGTTGAGGGCCTCTGCTCCTGTGAGGGGTGGGGGGAGGGAGGGGGGAAGCTGATATTCACTGATGATGAATGACGTTATTGTAGGCAATGGGACACAGGGGAAGAGAAACGCCAGACGGAGGTAGTTTAAATGCCAACTTTTCAAGAATAGGAAAAAACCAACATGAGTTGTAACTAATTTCAGGGGGGAAAAAATATACTATATACGCACTAAAAGTAGTTTAGGAAATGTTGGTTTGGAAAAAAAAATGCCACTGTCACGAAACAATGAACGAAATTTAAGTTTTTGTTGTTGTTATTGTTGAGACAACAAACTATTCTAGTATGGGAAAAAATTATGAGTCCTTATCATTCCCTCCCCCCCTTCCCATAAAATAAAAAAGTCGAAGCTGAAAGAAACCCATTGAATGAAAACTAAATTATCTAACTAATTATAAAATAACTATCAACGATGTCACATCCTCAGTATTTCGTGAAAGGACAAAGTGACAAAAGTCGAGGTGCTGACCTTCAAAGCACGTATACACTATTTAGACAGCGAGACTACGCTGGGATTGGCCTTGTCCATCGCATGGAAAATGGTTGCATCCCCAAATATATTTTCTACGGGGCACCAGGCAGATGGCTGAAGAACAGTCGGGCGACCGCAGCTGAGGTTCAAAGATGTGCGTAAGAGAGACATTAAGGTACTTGACGTAAATTCGGCGACCTGGGAGGATGAAGCTGCCAATAGCACCCCACCTGTGGGGGCGAAAAGAAGCTCTCACAACAAGCAGAAGAGAAAAGAACACGCTGAAAGGAACACACCTCAATTGGTTAAAAAAAAAACAAAAACAGCTGATGGCTATCACCCCAGGGGCGGGCATTCACATAGTCAGTTATGACTGAAGGGGGCTACTGAAATACCGTTATCTATATATAGGGCCTGGCAACCAGTGGCATCACTAAAATATAATGGGCCTCTGGGCACATGACAGTGTCACAGAGTTAACCAGAAAATTAGAGTGGTTAGAACGGAATCTGGGCGCACCGTGGAAATCATCATATTGGGGGTTTGAGAAACTGGATGATGCTGTGATGTTTAAGACACTAACAAAGAAAATATTTTTATATAAAGGCGGGTGTTCTTTCTGACCACTACTTTTTTGGGATCACTCGGGGCTGAGACCCCAAGGATGTATCCGGTCCATCAGGGTAGTAGTTACGCTGCTGTTCGTAACCTTATTATACACAACAACAATAAAAAGGCTACAACAATCATAACTAGGTCATGAAAAAACACGTGGTATTGATGTATTAATTTTAGTCAATGAATGATTTATTTAAAATAAAAACTACTATTTGCCTGATTGTCTCTTTGAGTAGCCACACTAACTTAACCAGAAGAAGAAAAAAATGTATAAAAGTCGTGTTACGGAGCACGAACTATAGCTCATTTACGTAATATAATTAAAACAAAGTGCATGTTAATATCAACTAGACAAAAATTACAAAATTCAGAGAAAACAACACTTCAGATCTATATTGGTACCTTACCAATTGAAAACGTTAATGAACATAAAACTCTAGGAATAGTCGTTGACCAGCATCTAAATTGGAACTCACATGTTCATGCACTGACCAAGCAAACGGCACAGAAAGTTTACCAGTTAGCTAAAATCAAACATTTCCTAGATGAAGATGCACGTAAATTGTTCTATATATCTCACATACAAACAAACCTTGACTATTGCTCCACAATCTGGGATGGTTGTTGTATGTCCAACACAAAAAGACTCCATTCACTACAAAAGCGTGCAGTGCGTCTAGTTTCTGACAACTGCCAAGCACAGTGTGTAGATCTATATACAGATCTCAAAATACTGCCTCTAAGAAAGCGCTTTCTGTTCAACAAAGCTAACTTTGTTCACAAAATCCTGTCACAGAATGCTCCAACATATCTGTGGCCAATGTTCAAATACAGTGAAAGACGCAGTCAACGCCTTAACAAAATACAAGTGCCCAAGCCTAGGATTGACTTATTCAAGAAAAGCTTAGCTTACTCTGCTGCTCATCTCTGGAACTATCTTCCACATTATCTGAAAGATAACAACCTCAGTCCCTATTCATACAATCGTAAACTTTTCGATTGCTTTATGAGTTCTGATTATCTGCCCCCCTAATGTGATTATTTTTCCGAACAAATGATATAATATCGAATGTAGGTTTAATGATGATGATAGTGTTTTTCAACATATTTTGTTTCATGGTGATACTTAGTTTGTATTTTTCAACATACTTTATTTCGTGTTTATAATTAGATACTGTGAATGTGAGTATGCTATTATTTTACCTTTATAACGTTGAATTCCTTGAATTGATGGGTAAAATGTATGTGAGAATAAATGAAATCAGTATAAAAGACGAGAGAAAGGAAGGGCAGAATGTCAGACGGGCCTGCGTGCCCAATTCTCAACCCTTTGAAAATAAAGTTCGTTCGTTCGTTCGTTCGTTCGTTCGTTCGTCATCCGGGCTTGAAAGTCAAGCTATTACTATCCGCTTTATGCTAAACTTATAACTGAAATGTCTGACACATCAATGAAAAAAAATCAAATCCACCTTTTCGGGATAATACGAAAAAAGAACTAACTGCACAGTGCAAGTAAAACTGAACACTGATTAAAAGACCACACCGGCCGTTAAAGTGTGTTCATAGTTCACTGTCCACTGACCATAAGTCATGATACGTTTAACCAGAAAGAACCAATGACGTGGAAATAGAAGATGGCACACCACTTCCACTCTAGACCTAGCTTTCGCCACAGGGGCCATCCTTCACAAAATTGACCGACAGATACTTGACCAGCTAGCCAGCGAGCACAGACCAATAAAGCTGGAAGTAAACATGGGGTATGTTCTCCTGGAAGTAAAACCATTGCCCCGATGGAATTACGAAAGTGCTAACTGGGAGAGTTTTACAGTCTTGACAGACAGGTTTTGCGAAACAATCAACACACGAAAAAAACGGTATGAAAACTATGGTTGAAAGCCTTAAGAAAGCAATATTTCAAGCTGCCATCCAGACCATTCCCAGAGGGGCAAGAAAGAACTACAAATCTTACTGGACTGAAGAACTGCAAAAGCTTGAAGATGAAGTAACAAAAGCCAGAAACACAGCAGAGGCAGAACAAACAACTCAAGCAAACATCCTGATAAAGCAACCACTGTGAAATGCAATAGAACATTAAATCAAACAACAAGAGAATGGTGGAAGCGAACAACAGAAAATCTCAACCTAGATAAAGAAGGGAACAAACTGTGGAAACTAGTTAGAGCTTTGAACAATGAAGAACCCCATACAAATCACATCAAAATCAAACAAGGTGAAAATATGACTTCAGGAAAAAATGCTACAAATGCACTCTTAGAACACTATGCCAGTGCTCCCTACATTGATGTCCTGATAGACAGGAAAAAAGGTTACCATTGATGAACAAAGGAGTCATGACAACAAAAAGCTTGCACCAGAAGAGCACATGATGGCAAAGTTACCAATGGAAGAAATGGAAGGAGCAATAAGGTCGCTAAAGAAAAATAAGTCACCTGGGAAAGATGGGATAACAAATGAAATGTTAACAGGTCTAGGTGCAAAGGCTAAAAAGGAGCTACTGGCCATCCTAAACTGCAGCTGGAAACGAGGAATGGTACCACAGGCATGGTAGGACGCTTCACTGATTCCAATACGAAGGAAAGACAAAGTTCAGACAAAACCAAATGGCTACAGACCTATCAGTCTACTTATCTGTATAGGAAAATTGATGGAGCGTATAATTAATGCCCGACTGATGTGACATGTGGAAGAAAAACATCTCTTAGCCCCACAGCAAGCAGGATTCAGAAAACACAGATCCACTGAAGATCAGATCACATATATAGCTCAGAAAATTGAGGATGCCTTCCAAAAGAAAAAGAAAAAGCATACGATGGTTGTTTGGGTGGACTTACAAAAAGCATTTGACAAAGTGTGGAAAGAGGGACTGAAAATCAATCTGCAAAGAAGTGAAGTGTGTGGTTGAATGTACAAATGGACCAGCCACGACCTTGAAAACAGAATTGCCAGAGTACAACTACAAGGGCAGACCAGTAGGAAGATGATATTGGAGCTGGGTGTTCTCCAAGGGATTGGGGGGGGGGGGGGGGTCCTGTCTCCCACGGTGTTCCTTGCGTACATAAATGACATATCAGAAAATATTCCAAGAAGAACCCACAATGCCTCCTTTGCAAACGACCTAGCCCTGTGAATCTCAGAAGAATATATCACTGCGGCAAGCATTCGGATACAGCAAACCCTACCATCATTGGAGGAATGGGCCAAATCATGGCTAGTGAAGAAATATGAAAGGCAAAACAACAAACACAGTGTTTTCCCTTTCAAATAAACTACAAAGCTCCAAATTAGTGCTTAATGGGAACAATCTACATCTGGATGAAAACCCATACTACCTAGGATTTACTTTTGATTGCCGCAAGAAAAGAGCATGGCAGAGAATGGCAATCGTGAAAAAGAACTTGCTGGCATTGGCTGGGGAGCGGCGAGAGAGTACTAAAGAAGCTACATACTGGGCGAGTGAGACCAGTCATAGATTATAGCAGTGCAAGCATGGTCAACAGCAGCTAAGTCAAAGGTCAACAGCAGCTAAGCCAAAGGTCAACAGCAGCTAAGTCAAAGGTCAACAGCAGTTAAGTCAAACTTTGATAAAATAAACAGAACCCAAAACCAAGCAATGAGAATCCTAACGGGGGGCATGAAGTCAACACCCAATGAAGAATTGGAAAAGATTACACACCTCCAGCCAATGGATCAATGAAGAGATAGCAGACTCCAGCAACAAGTCGAGAAATTCAAGAGGCTGACAGACCACCCAATGTGCCAGAGAATAAATGGACTTGGAAGGGGAAGACTAAAGCGAAGCAATTTTGTTGCAACAGTCAAAACAAAGATGAGAGCAGACCCCATCAATGCAGTATCAACAGCTACGCCAATATGTACTGCACACAAGCTACCAGTTTGGAAACAACAGTGCTTCCCTGAAATGATAGAAAACAGTCTAGGTACTGAGAGAAAGAACAGCCAGACTAAAACAGAAAGAAGAGTCCAAACCACAAAATACATAAAGAAATATTACCCAAGAAGCACCTGGATCCATGCATACACAGATGGATCAGCAATAAATGCAACAAAAGATGGGGTCGGAGGAGTCTTTCTGAGCTTAAGCAATGGCACACCCAAAAAAAAAAACCCCCAAAAAACACTGTCAGTCACAGCGGGAAAATTCTCGAGTAACTTTAGAGCACAGGAATAGGCCTTAAAAACTGCAGCAGAAGTCCTAGTGACGGAAGAAAGCTAAAAGAGACCAGTAGCTATCTTCTCAGATGCGCTGTCAGTGATTGTAACGCTAATGAATTAAAATAATGCCGACCTAGATGACCTACGAGTCACACTTCACAAATTGTTGTGATACAGTGGATCCCTTCTCACTGCAACATCCCAGGAAATGAAGAGGCTGACATACTGACAAAGGAAGGGAGAAAGCTACCTCAACTTGACACAAGCATAACTTGTGAAGAAGCCAAGAGTTTTATCAAGCACAGATACAAGAGTAAGTGGGAAGCAGAATATACAGGCCCCAATAAATATGATGAGTATTACCAGCTCAGCAGAAGTGAACAAATGGTAATCTTCGCACAGGTCACAACAGGTTGGGATACCATCTGTTCACTGAGTTAAAGATAGGAACTATTTATGAGTGTAACTGGCACTAATATAACGAGTGCTGAGTATCTACATCAATGGTGCCCAATGTACGAGGAACAGAGAAAGCGCATCTCACCATCACCAGTAATAATAATAATAATAGCCCCTTCAGTCATAACTGACTATGGGAATGCGCCCCTGAGGTGGCAGCCCTCAGCTGCTTATTTTCCTGGTGCTCCTTTCGACGTTTTCTCCTCACCTCTGCTTCTTGTGTGAGCCTCTCTTCGCCCAATCTGAGGTGGTGCCGTAAATAGCATCGCCACTTATTGCGATCGGCAGCTTCATCCTCCCATGTTGCTGGATCCATGTCCAGTGCCCTCATATCTCTCTTGCACACATCTTTGAACCTCAGCTGTGGTCGCCGAACTGTTCTCTTGCCATCTGCTAATTGTCCGTAGAAGATATCTTTTCATCACCAGTACTTTTCAAGGAAAAAAACTCAACGGAGATATCAACAGCCTCAAACTAACCACTGTTTTCTTTGAACATATTCAAGTTGACGTCTGAGGGTGAACGAAGAAGAAAAAGAAGATTGGAAATGAATGAAATAACCACAGCAGAATTAGTACCGTCATCGTTGCATGCAGCAGAAAGATTCCCACATACTTATCTCCCCTGTATTGTTTTGGCGGCATACTTGCTCATGTATTGGTCCTTCACGTCTGCACAAGTATCGACTGACCAACTTTTATCGCTTCACGATTATCATTTATGTTGTTCTCAGTTTTAGAGCCATGTCAGGGACCTGGACTGAGTACATCACTCATTTTTGTTGGTTCCTCACGGAGCTGGGAGCCACTACTGTAGCCTGCCATCTTGCAGGAAACCTGTATCGAAGCTACCCCGTGTGATTGTAGTAGTGGTTTTCGTAGCAATTTGTCTTGCACGATGAGGTTGCGAGCCACATACCCAACCTTATATTAGTCACCTGTTACGACAGGCCCGAGGGAGTAGTAGGCGTGTATCTTGACCTCCTTATAGATCCCCAGGAACTAAGGTAAAGGTAGACCAATAGCATATATTGCCGTAGGGCAGTATTGTTAGAGATTTGACTATACTAGCTCCAGCTTCGCCAGGTGGGATCACCAGTGCCTTCCTCGCTGCTTTTTCCTTCCCTAACTCAAGAGCAAAGTCAGGTACTCATTTAAAACTAGGTAGACTGGAGCGTGTCGATACCGTGAATCGAACCCGTCAGCTTTGCCGCCAGAGACCAGCGCCCTGACCACTCTATCAGTACACGGGAACAATCATCATCATCATCAACATCAGAATTTTCTTTTGAGCTCCTTACAGAGCAGAGAGTCACAGCTGTAGCTAGTTCCCTTACAGGAAACCTGCACCACGCACTCACATGCTCTTCAAGCTGTGGTTTCTGGGGCAATTTGTTTTACATGACGAGCTTGCAAACCCAACCTCATATTAGTAGCCTGGTACGACCTGCTTGAGGACGTAGTAGTCGTATTCTCTCTGTCTTTACAGATACCCCACGGGGACTTCATGGGTACCCGGGCAACCGGGTTTAAAATAAAGTCTGGCCAACTTACCTGATCACAAATCTTGCACTGGTAGCTCTTCGTGCCAGCTCTGGACGGGGGCTTGATGGGCTGGGGAACCACCAGGGGCGTGTTCGGACCCCCAGGGCCATTGGTGGGGGTGGGGGGCCCGCTCAAGCTTCCCGTGCTGGTGGTCCGGACATAGTTGATGCCCCCTACACCCCCACCCCCTCCTCCGCCGCCGCCGCCGTTGCCTCCACCACCCGCACCGCCCACGCTGTTGCTGTTCCGTTGTAGGTGATCGTTCAGTCCGTGGTGGAGGCCATCGTGGGGCCCTAGTCCTAGGCCTAGCATATGAAAGAGGGTTAAAAAAGGAGGTTAATTTAAAATTATGCTTCCAGTAACAGAAACAAAATAATAATAACAATTGGTAAAGAGACAGTATTACAATTCAGGGTCAAAGGACAGTCATTCCCTATTTGTAAATGAATATGTCATCGCTCCTATCCAACTAATGTATAGGAAACAAAGTCAAAATAAAGACAATTAATTGCGAATTTATTACATAATATAGGGAGCAGCGGTAGCATAGTGGTTAGTGCACTGGCTTCGTAGCTCAATGGTCTATGGTTCGATTCCCAGATGATGTGGGATTTTTTTAGGCCGCAAACGGCTCCTGGGTCGACCCAGCCCCAAATTGGGTACCAGAGCAACTTCTGGGAAGGTTAAGGCGGCCGGCGTGATGCTGACCACATCCCCCCTAGTGTGCCGATGGTCAAGAAAATATGGGCCTAACACCATATTCCCAATATGCCTCAATGGGCGTGTAACGGGATCCTTTACCTTTTATTACATAATATGCTATGTTACATTAATATTCCAGTTCAGTGTAAGATCATGTTTGTTTTACACATGATTTCAAAATGGGCAGCAACTTTTCGCTGTGTATTGAAACTTGGAGTTATTGGCCATTTTATATTGTATTTTACCATGTTCCTGTGAATTAAAAAAAAAAAGCAAACAACAAACAAGTATTAGTCAAATAGCACCCACAGCTCGTTGTTTTGATGTTGTTGTTTTAAAGAAAAAATTTCCCGTTCAACCCTTGATGGGTTATAATTAGGATATATAGTATGGTTAGTTCAAAATAATAATTCTGATTTCCGATATCAAAAAATGGTGTAACCTTCCCACTCCACTCAGTCCACATGGAGTAAATCAAAGATGTAAAAATGTGTGAATGTATGTTTATGTGCGTGCTCTCCCCTTTCCTAAAAAAAAAAACAACAAAAAAAACCAAATGAACAGAAAATAGTCTCTCACAACTGTCATGTTGTTAACAAGGGTGAGAAGGGTAGGAAAGCCCGGAGTGACCGGGATGACATGCAATACACCAATCATCTGCCATCATCAACAAGCATGGCAAGACCCACCTCCAGAGTCTCACTTTCCTGTCACACCATCATTGATCCTTATATATTAATTTTTGTTCGTGTCATATACTTCTTCTTCTTCCTCGTTCGCCCTGAAAAGGACGGTGGTTGTGTCATATACAGTTTTACTAGATTGTGTCATTCTCTCGGTCTGTCTACTCTCAAGACTGTGTACTCTCGATGTTTTAACATTTGTTTCGTATATATACAATATATGTAAGTGTGTATATACAAATTTAAAAATAGGAAGTGACGTTTCAATAATCCTTTATGACGATAAACCAAAACACTAGTCCTTTTTGTGTACTCTTCGTCACACACAGTCACAAACGGTAGACAAAGACAAGAAATATAGGAAGGTCAAGAGAGAAGAAAAACAACAACATTGCCAATTACACGTTGCAGAAATAAACGATAGGATAAAGCAGTTCAGAAAGATTTAAAAAAAAACAAAAAAAGTAAATCAACATGTGAAAATACAGAATTGGAAAAAAATGAAATATTAACGCAAAGAATCCAACAAACATAAATATTAAAAAAAAAGAATACGAAAAGAAAAGGAAATAACACAGCAATGAAAAAAATTAAACGATTAGCCTGCGTTAAAAATTTGATATGCAAGATGGCCGATTCAAAAATCGGAATTGTGTTATCCCGCTTCCGGTAGTTATATTAAGACCGAAAACTTCTCAGACTACGGCTGAGAAAGGGCTATTTCACAACTGAAGAACCTTAATGTACAGAATGTCTTCAAGACAATATAAATAGAACATTTCTTGTATGAACAACAAAGAATACAAACATTATATTATTTGTAGGTTCCAAATTCACCCATAACTATAGCACAAGTGTTACGAATAGCCAGATCTAGGGGGCTACATAATACAGTCAGTCGAACAGTATTTAACAAAAACAAAAATTAATATACCGTTCAGATACAGGGGAGAAAGTGATGGTCTAGTGGTGTTCTTTTAAAACATATTACTTATGAGAAACGAAAGTTAACGAAATATCAAACCACTATATTATATTTTAAATACATTACCACGAAGAGACCAAACGATAACTTTCAGACCAAGACCCGACCATTGTTGCTCAAATGCCGTATGTACAACAAATTGAAAATCAGACATATATAAGTCCATGTAGGGAGGACAAACAGACATATATGTGTCCATGTAGGGAGGACAAACAGACATATATGTGTCCATGTAGGGAGGACAAACAGACTGTAGCGGTCAGTTTGCTGAGTCTATGTATGTAAAAGTGCTTGGTTAAAAGTTGGAAACTTTATCTATTAATTTCCTGGTCTAAGGGCATTAATCCATGTTTTACTGGGATGGTAGTTGACAGTGGTAGTTATCCCATTTGTCTGTTATGTCTGTGGTTTAATTTGAGAACCAATGTCAGCTTTCCCTGATATGTTTTCAAACCGTCTATTTTGAGCTTAGCTCAAAAAGGTCTTGTGTGTCAGAGCGCATGCGCCGTTTCTGGCGGGATTTTGAAGAGGCCATTACTGTGAGAGTGTCGAGCTGTGTTTATGAGGGTCGAGATGTTTTTGACAAGTCCTCTGTGAGTCGACCCAGTTGTCGAATATTATTCCATATATATTATATTCTAAGCGCCTAGGAGACGAGTGAATGTAGTGATATTAATTCTGAAGGGACAGTAAGGTAATTGAACTGTTTCCCTTATTTGCTAGAATCTTTCATGACTTATGTTATAGCCAGCTCATGACTTCTTTTCCCTGGGCGGGAAAACGATCCACCTAAATATCCTTGAGAGGAAGCTCACTATGTATTCTTATATTATACACTAGGCTGGTGCATGCCAAAAGTACTGATATATTATTTGTATCCCGCATCCCGGCGATACTATGTATACAAGGTGGGAATCCCCTTGTTTTGTTGAAGAATCACCCAGAGGCCATTATTGAACTGTAAGCCCGCCATTTTTCGCGCGGCCTGCTATAGACCCATTTACATATCTGACTTACTGATGTCAGAGAGGAGTTCGTTTAAACTCACAGACTGGACATATTTTGCTGAGGCTGATGAAGGTGGAATTATGAGATCAGCTTTACTAGATACATGCATAACTTGCTGATGAACTTTATTCATGCTTATTACCTTGTCCTGAACTGTTCTGTGACCATTATATATTGATGTAGGCGTACCTGTCGTTGTGGCGTATTAAAGTTCTGTCAAACGTCAGAGGTGTTCCCAGAACTCTATGAATTTTCTACATGTATAGCTATAGAGTGTGATGTCATTTGATGCCTGTCTTTCAACGAACTTTCAACACGCATTCGCATACCCTGAGATTTACTCACTCTATACATTACACACTACACCTCAAGTCATCTACACGAATGCCAGCATTGTTGCGGCCAACCAGGGCCTGTATACAATCATGTCAGCCTACACTGGGCTGAATTATACCAAATTCTGACTCTGGACATTCGTCATCATTCAACACTTCATTTTTACACTGGCCAAACTGTACCTATGCTATTTTGTGTCACGGGCACCTGCCACGCTTCAACGGACACATGAGATTGCAGACTGTTTACATTATACTGACCAGCGCACAACGATTTTGTCCAGTAACATTGATAGAGGCCAGTCAATTAGACTTCTACATTTATGGTGTACCAGTTGATGGGGCTTATTGGAAGTGACAAGTTCGTCTACAATGGAATGTACTCAGCGCTGTGTAGTTGTTGACACATCGACTACCCTAGCTCACAGGACGTAACTAGGTGAGAAGGTCAAGTTTCTATACCTGCGTTCAGCTGTATTATTTAAGAAGGTCAAGTGCCGATTCAAGTTTTGTCACTATTTTGGAAGCAAGTTCAGCTGCAGTATGTAAGAAGGTCAAGTGCCGTTGTTATCATCATCATTTTGGAAGCAAGTTCTGGTGTGTTCAGCGTTGGATCATTTTATCCTCAGAACGCTGACGATAGATCTTCATCGTTGCTGTTGTTGACGATAGGACTTTAAAGATAAGTGGCCTGTTTAGTGTCGTGAACTGTGCCTTGTCTTGTGTATGAACTAAGCCTTCCTCATTTAAACATCCCTATTTATGCTATGTGTGTTTCATGTTTACATGTGTTGTTTGTATACTAATATTTCTGCGGGCTGGTTGGGTCTGGTGACTCTTTTAGAGTATCCAACGTGATAGAGGGTCTATTGAGAGCGTTTTCTGTAGGGACTGTGCAAATTTTCCACAGTGAAATTTGCTAGCAACAATTGTTGCTATTTTTGTTTAGCTGTGACGAAGTGTGCTTTTCATCGTTGTTGTTGTCATATTTTTTTTCTTTAGTTTTGTTTGGATTTATTTGTATTCGTCTGCCTCCTCTTCCTGTCGTTTAGTTCTATACACCTTTATGTGTATACACTGTGGCGTGATGTGTTTTGTCTATTATTCGCAGTTATCATCACACGCTTTGTGATATTTTTCTTTAGTTTTGCTTTATATTTAGTTGACTTCTGCGAGTGTTATTGTATTGTTTTGATACTGTTCCTTTGTTTACATTGTGCTTTGTTGTCATACGCTTTTGTTTACATATATATTTAGTCATGCAGTATTAGTAATACAGTGCATTTAAGATATAAAATTAATTGGTGGTGCTATTATTATAAAGTGACATTATTATACAAGCTCTTTAACAAAGACGTGTTTTCCACAGAGATTGGGATAAAGGGGATTGATTATACAAGTGCTGTATTTAAGACTTATTACCATTTAGGTTGGAATAAGTTAATTTATTATTTCAGGTTACTGATCTCAGATTATCAGACATAATGTCTACACTTGAGTTCTTTATTGAGCAGGGTAAATCCCTTGGTAAGACTGGTGAGAAATTAGAAGAATTCGCGACTACTCAGTAAGCCAAGGCACTGAAGTCGGAAGAAAAGCGACAGAAAATGGAGAATGAACAGAAGAAGATAGAAGCTGAGCAAAAGAAGATAGAAGCTGAGCAAAAGAAGATAGAATCTGAGAATTTAAGATTGCAGATAAAGGCAGATGAAAGGAAATTCCAGATGGAAATGGAAGAGAAGAAAAGAGAAGCTGAAGGGAAACAAATCCAGCTACAAATGGAGGCTGAAGAGAGAAAGTTAGAAAGAGAAGCTGAGGCTGCAAACAAAAGATTAGACAGTGAAGCTGAAGATAGAAAAATTCAGCAACAGCTAGAATCAGAGGAGAGAAAAGCAAAAATGCAACATGATGAGAAACTCTTAGCTTTAGAGTTAGAGAAATTAAAATTGATGAATATGGGTAATGCTATTAGTCAGTCAACTTCTAATAAGACAGATGCTACTACTTGTAGGGTCAAGCTACCTGCTTTCAATTCTTCCAGCGACGATATAACGTTCTATCTGGATAGATTTGAACGGTCATGTGAAACTCATAAAGTGGATAAGTCACAATATGTTAATCAGTTGTCAGAGATACTTAAAGGTGAAGCTCTGACTATGTTAAGCATGGTAGATGAACCTGACAAGAATAATTATGAGGTCGTCAGGGCAGCCTTAATAAAGAAATATCAACTTAATGAAGACGGTTATCGTCTTTGTTTCAAAAATATGCTACCTGAAACTGGTATAGAATTCTCAGAATTTATCTCAAAGATACGTCTTACATTTACACGATGGGTTGAGTTGTCTAAAACAGAATATACTTTTGAAGCCCTTATGGACTTATTACTTCGAGACAAAGTTATGTCATCTGTTAATGATTCTTTTCTTGTTTTCCTACATGAGCGTAAACCTAAAAACATAAAAGAGATGGAAGAATATTGTTGCCAGTACGTCACTGCGCATCCTCATGTTACTGTTAGCAATTCTAAAGTTAAAGAAGGTTTGCCGGTTGCCTCTGCAGCACCTTATGGCCCTAACTTTATGCATAAATTCCAAGGTGCTCAACACAACTTTAATAAAAAGAGCAATCGTAATTATGATCAGAATCAGGGTAACCCATCACATAATGGGTCTTCTTCAAAGAACTGGAGGAGATCTGATAGTCCTCGTTATTTCGGGTCCAATAATTAAGGAAACTTTCGAAGAGGTAGTCACAATAGACACTATCAAGGCTATTCTTCGCGGGGACATCGAAACCAAACAGGTAGACACTATAATCAATGGGGAAATGACAATAGTGATTGTGGAAACTGGGATTCGAACCAGAACTATGGTCACGGTAGAGTAAACAATGACAATTTCAGAGGGAATAATAATCGTGGTAGATCTCAACATAACAAACATAGATCTTATCACCAGGCAAACTCTGCACAACAAGAGTCTCAGGGAGCCTGTAGTCAAGTGAATGATAATAAAAACTCTAATGCTCTCACTTGTTCTGCTTTTGACTTTGGGACAGCATCTAAATGCCCCCAATGCTCAACATTGTTCGAACCGACTACTGTAAGTACTTTAAGTTGTGGTCACTCTCTTCCCGCTCTTCCTGCTTCAGTTGCGCAAGACGGGAGAGGGTCTCTTATCTTACATAAAGGTCTTGTAAATAGTAATCCAGTCTCAATACTTTTTGATTCTGGATGTGTTAGCTGGTCAAGACCGTACTCCACCTCCACGTGGTGGTCCTGGAAACAGTCTGCAGCAGTGCAGTCTGGCTGAGCGAATACGGATCGAAATGGGAAGGCAAACCCGGTCCCTAAAAAATGCCGTGCAGAAGTCGGATGTGTCGACAGAAAGGTGCAGATATCACAGCTTAGGCGCAAACAGACACAACGCAACCACCGTCCTTTTCAGGGCGAACGAGGAAGACGGAAGAAGAAGAAGTACACTCTGATAGACACTTTCCTGTCTCTTGTCTTGATGGTACACTCTGATAGACACTTTCCTGTCTCTTGTCTTGATGATACACTCCGATAGACACTTTCCTGTCTCTTGTCTTGATGGTACACTCTGATAGACACTTTCCTGTCTCTTGTTTTGACGGTACATTCTGATAGACACTTTCCTGTCTCTTGTCTTGACGGTACACTCTGATAGACACTTTCCTGTCTCTTGTCTTGATGGTACACTCTGATAGACACTTTCCTGTCCATCTCTTGTCTTGATGGTACACTCTGATAGACACTTTCCTGTCTCTTGTCTTGATGGTACACTCTGATAGACCCTTTCCTGTCTCTTGTCTTGATGGTATACTCTGATAGACACTTTCCTGTTTCTTGTCTTGACGGTACACTCTGATAGACACTTTCCTGTCTCTTGTCTTGATGGTACACTCTGATGGACACTTTCCTGTCTCTTGTCTTGATGGTACACTCTGATAGACACTTTCCTGTCCATCTCTTGTTTTGATGGTACACTCTGATAGACACTTTCCTGTCCATCTCTTGTCTTGATGGTACACTCTGATAGACACTTTCCTGTCTCTTGTCTTGATGGTACACTCTGATAGACACTTTCCTGTCTCTTGTCTTGATGGTACACTCTGATAGACACTTTCCTGTCTCTAATCTTGACGGTACACTCTGATAGACACTTTCCTGTCTCTTGTCTTGACGGTACACTTTGATAGACACTTTCTTGTCTAAATCTTGTCTTGATGGTACACTCTGATAGACACTTTCATGTCTCTTGTCTTGATCGTACACTCTGATAGACACTTTCCTGTCTCTTGTCTTGATGGTACACTCTGATAGACACTTTCATTTCCATCTCTTGTCTTGATGGTACACTCTGATAGACACTTTCCTGTCTCTTGTCTTGATGGTACACTCTGATAGACACTTTCCTGTCCATCTCTTGTCTTGATGGTACACTCTGATAGACTCTTTCCTGTCTCTTGTCTTGATGGTACACTCTGATAGACACTTTCCTGTCTCTTGTCTTGATTGTGCATTCTGATAGACACTTTCCTGTCCATCTCTTGATGTTATCTTCCCACTTCTTCTTCTTCTTTCGTTCGCTTGAAATATATTGTCTATATCTGCAATGTTCTTTCTTGTATAAACTTCACTGTTTTTTGTAGTTCACACAGAGGTCCGTATAGTTTTGCTTCCAGTATTGTTTCTCTGGGCCAATGGTTTTGCCTCAATATATCATATTCGGGGCAATCTTCAAGTACGTGCTCCGCAGTCTGGGGTGCCTGTCCACATGTACACATGGCTGAATTGCCAATCTTGAATTTTGTATACATGTGGCTGCGGAGGCGGTTGTGTCCTGTTCTGAGGCGCAGAATGACAATTTGTTCTGATCTGTTCATAGCTTGGTAGTCATCCTTTGTTGGTGTTGGTGGCTTTCTGATTGATTTGATCACCTTTTTCTTCTGATGGTACGTAACTGGTACATCCGGTTGCTCGTCTGCAGCACCTTCTTTAGCCAGTCGGTTCGCTCTCTCGTTTCCTGGTATTCCACAATGAGACGGTATCCACTGCATGGCAACCCTGCTCTGGTTGCACAGTTCAGAAAGTAGGGCTTATGTACCTGCAAATTTTCTGGACTGAAGTGCTTGGAGTGCTGATCTTGAATCTGTCAGGAATACCACAGGCTGTGGACCGAGGTTAGTGTTCAACAGTTTCTCAGTTGCCACCTTGATTGCCTGGATTTCTGCATCATAGTTGTTACAGAATTTCCCTGTTGGTACTCTGACTGTATCCCTAGTGTTGTTTGGGTATTCTATGTACACTCCTGCTCCTCCATTTTTTACTGCATTCTGTGCTGACCCATCCGTGTATACTGGGACCCAGAGGTCCTGTGGGTATTCATCATCCAGGGAACTGAGAGTGACTGTCCTACGTTGCACGCTGTTCTGTTCATCCTTGTCGAAAATCCCTTTCACTTTTGTCTGGATGTGTACTGGTCTACGAAATCGTTTGGCCTGGTGGATAAAGCTGCTTCTTTTCAATCGCCCCATTGCTAGGTTTTGGAATCTATCCTTCATTGGATGGCTCGGCATACAGAGGAACTTTTCTGCCTGTGTTAGCACTTTCGTGTCTCTGCGTTCTCTCAGTGCTTGTATCCTCCCCATCTCCACTATAGGCGTTGATTTCATTGCCCCCGTGATGACCCTAAGCGCCTGGTTTTGCACCTTATCTAGCTCTTGTAATGTGGTGTTTGATGCTGGACACCACGCAGCTGACCCATATTCCAGGTGTGGTCGTATGCCCTGCTGGTAAACTTTACTAAGTATCTTCCCTCTTATATCGCTGTCTTCCTCTTGCATGTCTGCCGTCATTTCTTCCTTCTATTACGGTCTCCTACAATGTGTTATGTCTTTTTATATGGCCAAAAATATTTTAAGCTGTTTAAAAATACGCCACACTTGTGGTTTTAATGTTTTCTTATAAAAGATTTACGTTGCGTGATTTGGTCTGGGCCAATTGTGTCACAGTTGGGGCTCTGTACGAAGGATGGCCGCTGACCGAGCAAAGTGGAATCAATTTGTTGTTGCCCTACAAGACGCCACAAGGCGTGATGGCCACTGACTGCTTTGACGGTCGGCGGTTAAAGATCAAAGAAGAAGAAGAATTGTGTCACAGCTGAGGACAGGTCATCTTCTTGACGAGAGAAATACTTGTCTCTCACCCGCTCTTGGTCCTTAAGCCAGCCTACCAAAGGGCATTGGTCTTTAAGACCCCCAGTCACGTGTCATAAAATCAAGATCTTCTCATCATTTGTTGTTTCTGCTTCCAGTTTTCGTCTCCATGTATTCTTTAGCCAAACTCTACTTATTGTACCCTGGGTATTCGAGAACAAGAACTATCTAGTAATGTAATCAACAGGTTTCCTCAATCCATCGTCAACTTCTTCTCATCTCTTTTTCTTCTGGTACTGGAGCCACGCTAGCGTAGTGGTTACCACACTGCGCTGGCGACCGGGTGACCCAGGATCAAACCCTGGAGAGGGCATTTGAAGATTTGTCGTCGACCAGGATTTGGACTGGATTAACTCGAGCCCTGGCGAGAACATTTGAAGAAGTGTCGTCGACCAGGGACTGGCGGCTCCTGAGCCGACCCAGCTCTAATGGGTACCTCCGAAATCGGCGAGTATCTGCCTGAATGGCGAGGGACACCTGTCTCTGTGCAAGAAAAAAGGGATACTCACGCAAAATCACTCTCAGGTTAGACATAATAATAACCTGAGATTTCGCGGGTAATAGCGGGAGTACGAAAAAATCCCTTTTTCTTCTGTTACTTGTCTGATTCACCTGTGTGCTACAAGGGCCCAATAAGGGAGCAAAGAATAGTAACGCTGTACCCTAACGGACATGTCGTAAAAAGCGACTAAGGAGGGTTGGGAATGGGCCGGTTATCCCATCCTTTATAACAAACTATTTGGACAGGTCAAATACAGAATATAAATCAACTCAGCAGCCCAAGACAGAAGAAGGTCCTCTGGAAAGGAGGCGCATGAAGCAACCTAGAGAAAGCCGAAAGGAGTCTGGGTTGCCGACTAACATTTTTTTTCGTCTGGGAAAATCTCCAGGAATAACACATGGAACGTTCTCACTCTAAACATGGAGAACAGAACTGGAAACAGAAGTGAGAATGAACAGGAACACATGACATAAATTGAGCGGATGGCACGTGACAGGAAGACTTGGCATGTGTTTGTTGAAGGTCCAAGCTCCTTGGTGATTTAAACAGTATTGATTGATTGATTGTCTGATTCTCGTCATCAGTTCCACATTGTCATGCACAGCCTCATGCTAGAAAGCTCTTACGACATGCCTGAAGTAACAGTAAAACTATTCTTTCTTCGAGTCGAGATATATACATAACATGAGAATACATACAACTAACGATAAGCATATTACACTGGTAGATAATATCACTACAAGACGTGGAGTCATACAAATATCTTCGCACAATTTAGATAAAGTTGAAGGAACAGATAGTTATTTTTATCGTTGAACAGAATCGACATCATTACACTTCGGGCAAACCCATATGTGCTCAGTCTCCCTCAGTATATGTCGAAGAATGTGAATGCTAACTGTTCCTGTAACTTGCTGGTTGTATACACGACGGATGCATTCTCTTATACGTCCATCTCAGGAAAAGATATCAGAATAATTATGCAACAGACAAAAGGAGTCTTCACTGCATTCGGAAATATATGGCAATAAGAAGAAATCAAGTCCAACATAAAAATTAGATTCTTCAACTCAAATGTCAAGTCAGTCTTATGTAACATGGCTGTGTAACATGGGTAACAACAAAAATTACAACCAGAAAGATAAGACTTTTATAAATGGAGTCGTTTTTTACGACATTCATGGTAGATCACACTGTTACTATTCTTCCTTTGCTCCCATTTCGGGCCACAGTAACACAAGGGTGCACAGTGATAATACATTATGTACATAAACACATTAATATTTGTAGATGACTTCTCCAGAATGTACTATCAAAGTATATGGAACAGTTTTAAAACAGGTCATTAGACTCAAATACCTGGGCACATTAAGAGTACCGAACGGAAGATGCATGTCAAAAGTGAAGAGCAGAATAGCTCAGGCAAAAACAGCATTCTATAAAATGAATATCAGAGGAAGCTGTGAGTGGGAAAGGCTGCCATTGGATAGGACAAACTAACCGATATAGAAGTATTTTATGCAACAATTCTTTGTCAGTAGAAGTAAGAAACAGTGTTATATAGAACCAAACCTGACATGTGGGGGTGAGTCATGGATAATTAACAAGTAGTAAAAGCACCAGAGACCACAGAAGAATGTTTAAAATACCATGGACAAACACAAATAGTAATGAGGATGTCCTGAAAGATGCCAATGCGGAAAGGAAACATAATCCTCATGTTAGAAGACAGCAGTTCACTTTATTTGGACATATTATGAGAAGAAAAAAACTGGAGTATATCTAGACAACAGGAAAGATTGACGGGAAAAGAGATTGAGGAAGACAAAGAGAGCAGATACTGGACAGTTTGACATTGTGGCATGGATAAATTGTATATACTTGTCCTATGGTGAGTATTGGGGCAACTACGACAGCAGTTATCGCCAGGAATAGCCTATGAGATATTAGGTAGAAGGTCTCCAGAAATGGGCTCGTTAAGAAAGAATAGAGACCTATTCGAGATAGGGACAAGAAGAAGAGAACGCGAATGCTTTCCACTGGCCAGTGTTTTCCAGTTAATTATGTAAAGAGTTCTGTTTTCCTACGACCTTAGCTTCTGCCCTTAGATCCCGTAACAGAAAAAAGCCCCCAACGTCATCTGAGTGTAGAAATGTACCTATATGTAAAATTTAACACCGACAGCACGAGTGATACATTAACAAACTAGATAATGACCAAACGATTATTGGGTTTATTAATTAAATATTTACACATATAGGGTTAGTAGTGATTAGAACGTGATGATGGTAAAAGATGATTCACACAAAACACACAGATGAGATATTAATATTGTAGTTAATTACAAAGAAGAATGAGCTTGTGTCAACCGAAATGATGATGATGTGATATGATACGTGTTACCAAAATGGTGAGTAATCTACACAGTCCATGTGTCTCTAAATGCTGCTCCCTGGTAGGATGATTCACATGTATGCATAGAATGTCCCTAGTTGTTATAAGTTACGTTGAGTGGGGTATCTATAAGTCGAGAACGTTCTGATGAAAACTTTTGTTTTACTGAGAACGTTGACGATATACAGTCCTTCACTGTAGCTTTGATCAACAGTTAACAGTTGTCGAATTTCCGAAGGGTACTGGCCAGACTGGATATCTTCCCGAAATGTTCTTGATATGTAGACTCGTTAACTTGAGCATGTAATCGTGATTCATGAAATATGCTTTGGAGTAAGCTGCATTTGGTATAAATATGAGAATCAGCTTTTGAGCTCTTTAGCTTGACTTCAGATGGTAAGCTTCCAATGGAGCTGAACTTGATATTTGAATGTAATCAACTATAAGCTTTAGCTTGACTCCTGTAGGAAGCTTTTGAGTGATTTGAACTTTATTTAAATATGTATTGGGGACCTAAGATGCGTCAACAGTGAGGAACGCAGGTAGCAACCCATAGCTAGACTGCTTGCATCAGGGTCAGCGAACCAGAGCTGACCAAGACCCTACTCTACCTCCAAGTGGTGGTCCTGAAAACAGGCTGCATCATTGCAGTCTGGCTGAGTGAGTAGGGATCAAAGAGGGAAGGCTAACCCGGTCCCAAAAATGCCGTGCTGAAGTCGGATGTGTCGGCCGAAAGGCGCAAATATCGCAGCTTCGCTGTAAACGGACACAACGCAACCAACGTCCTTTTCAGGACGAACGAAGAAGAAATATGTATTGAACTTGTGAGCGAAAGGTGACGAAATGCTGCTTACACCGTCTTAATCGTGGGCGAGAAATATTCCTTTTTAATTGAGGAATGAGGGATGTCATATGGCGAATTCTGTTATCCAAATGTCCGTTTTGATAACTTATTTCTGGTTAGAAGTCAGACACTAAGCGTGTAGACTCAGAATTCTGATGGACTTCTTTTCCCTTCGTAAAATCCTTAAAGAACACAATACACAATAGATATGAATTATTTTATCCACACTGAACTAATTGCAGGCTATGCTTTAGGTATTTCTCTCTACACCACAATGTTGAAAAAGACTGGACTCCTCTCTCTAACGAACTGCACCGTAAATTATATCTTTAAAAGTCAAATGTGGGTCCCTTGGACAGGTGACGTGCAACTCCGCCCATACAACCAATAGCTAAGAGCCCCTCTGGTCGCTCATTCCTAGGATCTCTCTTGTCAACTGTCAGTCTAAAAGTGGGGGGGGGGGGGGGGGGGGTAATTAGCGATCAACTTTCGTTGCCGGGCTTGCCTGACAAACAGGTGTTGAGATAATTGGCTGGTCAATGCAAAAATGTCCCCCGCCTCCAACTGTCATAGCGCTCTCTGTTTGTCTATGGTTCCGCGCGTCAGCTTTGGCGGCGGCCTTTGTTCCCTCGGTCTATTATCCCGTGCTTCGTTTTCCTATCTGGCAACCATCTAGTGCCCGTCCTGAGGCCACTGTCGCCGGGTCTATTGTAGCCGGGCCCTATTGTATTGCGCGCTACTGTGACAGTGTTTTGTTTAAGCAACGACTCAGCCCTGAAA
This sequence comes from Oreohelix idahoensis, assembly GCA_024509875.1. Taxonomy (NCBI): domain Eukaryota; kingdom Metazoa; phylum Mollusca; class Gastropoda; order Stylommatophora; family Oreohelicidae; genus Oreohelix; species Oreohelix idahoensis. The sequence continues at coordinate 42,640 of JAMPIV010016423.1, forward strand.
GATGTCCACCTTGCGTCTCTAAAAATAATAGTATCCCAAGCTGGTATGTGTGACAGTTATTTACACAGGGACTGGTTATCAAAGAATGTTTTATTAAATCCAAGCTGGGGTTTAGCAAGATTAGGATAAACCCAGGTGTGGTTAACAAGGTGGGAAACTGAATCAAAAGAATTTCTGTACCACCGATGAAAGAACAAATGTGGTTCTCTAGATACCAGTCGCGAGTAATTAAAAGATTACTAGAGGATGAAAGAGCACAATGTGGGAGAAAATAAAATACGAAAGATGTAAATAAAATAAGAAAGATGTAGGAAAAGATAGAGTGATAAGGCTTGGCGTTCGTTTACCACAATACCAGATGCAGGAAGTTGTGGAGAGACATGATCTCCTACACCAACAGGCATGGTACTTGAAGAAGAACACATAAATAATCTTTAAGTCGTGTAGTTTATTAACACAACTTACCGTGATCGTGGGGGTTGTCTCCCTTTGACCATTTGAAGTAGCCTGAAAGAAAATCACAGAAATGTAATAATTAATTTGTCATTCATTAAGTCAGTGTGTCAGTCAGTCAGTCAGTCAGTCAATCAATCATTCATTCATTCAGTCCGTGTGAAAGTCAGTCAGTCAACGACAAATCATGAATTATCAAGCTTATAATATGTTTTTACGATATCACTCAACCAATCAATCAATCCAAGTTAATTACCTCGCCAAAACCAGAAGCGGCCCTAGGCATTTTTCAAGGCAGTGCGAGGTCTCGTTTCAGGGTCCCCTCCCCCGTGCCGTACTGTATTGTCCTCTTAGGAGAGTCAATTTCATATTATTGAGTTGGATCATATTGTAACTTCTAAACATTTATTAACTATATGTTATAAATGTTGATTCACATATATCTTTATTTGTTCCACATCTTGTCATTGTTGGATTCACATATATCTTTATTTGTTTCACGTCTTTCCTGTGTTGATTCATCTTTATTTGTTTCACATCTTGTCATTGTTGATTCACATATTTTTTATATGTTGTTTCACATCTTCCCTGTGTTAATTCATATATCTTTATTTGTTTCACATGTTTTGTCATGTTGTTTCATATATTTTCAGAGTTGCTTCATATTTTTTTTCTATGTTGTTTCACATCTTGCATGTACTGATTCACATATATCTTGATTCGTTTCAATCCTTTCTCTATTGTTTCACATATTTTTTTATATGTTGTTTCACATCTTGCTTGTGGTATTAACATTTGTCATGTGTTGTTTCATTTGTTGTTCCGGGTCGTTTCACATTTTAACTGTGTTGATTCACATATTTCCTTATTTGTTTCCCATATTTCCAGTGTTGTTTCACATCTCGCCTGTTTTGTTTCACACCTCGCCTGTATTGTTTCACATGTCGCCTGCATTGTTTCACATCTCGCCTGCATTGTTTCACATCTCGCCTGCATCGTTTCAAATCTTGCCTGTATTGTTTCAGATGTTGCTTATGTTTTCCCACATTTTCCCTTTGTTTTTCAATATCTTCCCTGTGTTGTTGCACATCTTTCCAGCGTGTTCCCTCCAGCCCCACGTTTTCTACCCAGTAGCTGCGTGCTCACACTGCCCATCCGACAAGCCCTATCCCTAAATCATCACAGTCATCCTACATCCGCTATTTGCCATCTCCCCTCCTAACTTCTACAATTTTTTTCTTCCTTATTCCATCTTTCCTTTCTTCCGGAAAATGAAGCTTTGACAACAACCAGAAGACTTCCCCTCTTCCATTTCCTCTCCTTATTCCCTCACATTCGCTTGCGCTAAATATTTCTATAAAAATCTGGCGTCACGATGGAGTGAAGGAAATTAAGAAAGATAATAATACAAACATTAGAGCTGGGTTCCTCAACCAGGGGTTTAATGGAACCCTATGGTCCCGCGAGTGGTCGGGGTTTAATGGAACCCTAGGGTCCCGCGAGTGGTCGGGGTTTAATGGAACCCTACGGTCCCGAGAGTGGTCGGGGTTTAATGGAACCCTAGGGTCCCGCGAGTGGTCGGGGTTTAATGGAACCCTAGGGTCCCGCGAGTGGTCGGGGTTCAATGGAACCCTAGGGTCCCGCGAGTGGTCGGGGTTTAATAGAACCTAGGGTCCCGCGAGTGGTCGGGGTTTAATGGAACCCTAGGGTCCCGCGAGTGGTCGGGGTTCAATGGAACCCTAGGGTCCCGCGAGTGGTCGGGGTTTAATGGAACCCTAGGGTCCCACGAGTGGTCGTCAGGGGTTCCGCGATAGACTGCGATTTAAAAAAATTAAAATAACTTTTTTTTTTTTTTTTAAATTTGCGCGCCGGGCAATGTTAGCGCTCGCAGTGGTGGGCAGTGACCGAGCAACCATGTACGGCAGTGCGCAATAGCCCCGTATACAGTCTTGCACATACCATACTTGATTAGCATCTTGTAGAGTAGAAATTTGTGATAAGACTTTTAAGTCTGATTTGTTAAGGTTTAAAAAAAAGTCAAGTAAGAAATAAAAACACAAAAAAAACCCCCGAAGTTTCCTCTACCTACACGACTAACTTGCATTATAGAGTTGATATCCTGTGTGTGTGTGTGGAGGGGGGGGGGCGGGGGGGTGGCTACACAAAAACAGTAGGCTAATAATTTGACCGAAATGAATAGATACGCAGAATAAAATCATTACTCAAAAGAACACTGACAATTATTATTGGATTATTATATTTACGACTTAGTAATCTCGCTAACGTACCGTGAGTTGTAGGTATAATAATGTTTATGAAGGGGTTCCCTGACATCTGAACATTATTTCAAAGGTTCCTCCATGATTAAAAGGATGAGAAAGATTGACTAAGAGATAGTGACTACTTCTTCTTCTTCTTCTTCCGTCCTTAGCCAATGACCGGCAAAGCAGTCAGTGGCCATTACGCCTAGTGGCGTCTTAAGGGCAACAGCGAATAGATTTTCTCTGCCGTTGTTTCCATCACGCCTAATGGCATCTTTAGGGCAACGACAAATCAATCCGTTTGTTGTTGTTTCCATAATCAAAGTGACTGGCAAACGAGTGATCAGCCCGTTGGGAGTGACTACAGAAAGAGCATTTTAGTCTTCTCGAATATTTCCACGTCAGAGAGAAAGAGAGACAGAGAACGGAGACAGAATGAAAGAAAAAGACACGGAGAAAGAGAGACGGAGTGACAAAGAGAGACAGAGAGAAAGAGAGAGAGAAAAAAAGAGAGAGACACAGAGAGAAAATGAGACACAGAAAGAAAGTGAGAAATAGAGAAGGAGAGAGAGAAAAAGAGAGGCAGAGAGAGAATCAAAACAGAAAGATAGACAGACGGTATATTCGCGTAAGAATGTTACACACTTATATGTAGTGTACGCGGTCCAGTGTATTACTGATTATGTCTACATACACGTGATACATATGTGGGTATGTGTTGTAGACTCACAGGTGTTTTAAATCGACAAAAGTGCCTGTTTGTTTTAAAATGTGCATGATTATATACTGAAGCACATTAAAAACGCACCACCTGTATAATCCAGGAACAGAGTGTGAAATGTAAATATAAGTGTGTACAAGTTTACATATTTGGAATCTTTATTCATTTTCCTATGAATCCATGCTGGTCATTAATTTGTACATTTGATTGTTATGAAATTCATTGCATTCTGTGCAGGCAAGGGAGAAAACCAAAAATACAAAAAAATGCACGTGCGTTATCCTGCTGGAGAAGCTGCAAGTCTGGATAAATTGTGAACACAGGAGCAACCAGTGCATCCAGAACCTCATCTCGATATGTCACAGCATTAACATTCCCATGGAAGACGTGAAGAGGCAAGCGATGGTGAAAACTGAATCCTCCCCAAATGTGAATACTGCCACCTCGAAATCGGTTGACACAGCAATCTGCAAAGCGCTCTTCACACCGTCGCTAAATCCGCATACGTCCATCTGCAAAGGATATGTTGAATCTGTTCTCGTCTGTGAATAGGACAGCATTCCACTGCAGTCTAGTCCATCTGATATGTTGCTCTGCCCATTGCAGGCGCTGCTAACGATGTCTGTGAGTCAAGTTTGGCCCAACATAAGGTCGTCTTGCAGTAAGGCCTGTATCTCTGAGTCGTCGTATGACTGTCATTCGAGAGACTTGCCCATGTCTACCCACTATTGCTCTTGCTGTTTGACTTGCCGGGAGAGTACGATTCCTTAGGTGACTCAGCACAATATGACGATCTTGCGCAGGGGTAGTAACTCGTGGTTGGCCACTCCGAAGTCTATCCCGGGCATTGCCAGTGGTTCCGTAACGTTCATTGAGACGTACAATAGTGCTGTGGTGGCAATTCATCCTTCTGGCAATGGCCCGCGAGCTCATTCCGGTCTCCAACATACCAATGGCTCGTTTGCGGTTGTTTTCAGATTGTCGTGGCATTTCAAGCACATGTACTGGGTGTTTTGTCTCAACGGCCTTTTTATACCGAGTATACTGCCAGAACGCGTACACATTTTCAGGGTCATAGCTGTTGGGAATCGTGTTGCACGTGTAACTTTCATCGTTTTCATGTAGTCTGTACACACACCCGTGGGTTGAATCTTGCACTTTCCATTCCAGCAGCCATTCGCTCTCTACCTCATGGCAAACACGGGGAAAATCCATTCCCACACTTTTTTTTGCCAGCTTCTCGGCATCAGTATATATAATAGTGGTGCGTTTTTAATGTGCTTCAGCATATAACAGCAGGGGCGTAGTTAGTGGGCTGGCTTCTAGGCTAAAAATCCCCCGCCCCACCCCACTACCAAATTTATTTTGCTCAGAAGTTTAATTTTAGTGTTTTTCTTGCTTTGCTGTAAATGGGCGCCTGACGCTGCTTTAGAGTTAGGCCAGACAAAGACAACAATGAAAAGAACTGGTTACATCGCCTCATAAAAGCTGAGACCTACTATAGTGAAGTCTCTAACACTTAACTCCCCTACACTAGTATCTGATATGGGCATAGTTTTACAAATGTAATACTTATGTATGTGATTGTCGTCGATTTTGATAGGTATTTAAGATAGATTCTAGTCCCGTCTGAATAGAACTGAAGAAGGTGGTAACTCAGTGAGAGATAAGGTAAAGAAATAGATTTCACGAGTGAATGGTGAAAGATAGAATCTGTCCCTGGATTGAGAAGATACTCTAGTCCAGCCTATCTTTACGACTGAAATTTGTTTATCAGACAACTCTCCTTTCCGTATATATTAACATATACACTATTAACCACTCACATACACACACATACAGATAGGTGACGACAAACAGACGCACAAACGTGAAAACTATAGTAAATGGGGTATGGATATTGGGCTAAGCTGATCCAACACAGGTAATTAAGTTTTGTTAAGTTTATTATCATAAAAAAGCTTCACAACATCCAATATCAATAGCAATAGAAACAAATCATAGGTTACAGAAATTAACAAAATATAGACCCATAAGTGCAATCCCCTCTGTTGAGACAAGATCACACGAGAATGAAGTTAATAACCCCAACAGGTCAAAAGATTTGCGCTATGGTATAGAAGTTGACTATACTGTAAAGAACAGAGTTCCTAATTAATCTATCCTGAAAATAACAGTATTAGCAAACAAAAAGAAGAACAAAAGTGAGTACAATGATTATACAATAGAAGCATTATTCTCTCTCTTTCTCTCTGCTATGACAAACCTGTGGCCACATTCAGTCACGCTTACCTAATAGTTGTTTTAACAATATCTGGAACTCTCCACGATACACGTAACAAATCCAGTGTTTGGGTTTTGGCAAAATAAGCCCCAGTTCCTCCAAGGCTGATTAATCCTCCTATTGGGGAACGCTTACTTTGTTACTGTTAATTGGATCTGTTTATGTCACATCAATTAGTCGAGGTAGGAAAATAATTACGAGATCTAATGTTCACAGTGTTCAGTAGCTTGTAATTTTGATAGTTAAAGAGAATGTCAGGTGAGTAAATCTCTCTGGATAAATCCTCGCCCACAACACAGTGGTCAGTAGTCGGGTAGTGTTAAGTTTGATATTTTCGCCACAGCGGGCTGAATGTAAATGAAAATGAAAAGAAATCTGGGTATCTATATGTCCAGTTATTGTTATTCTTATTTGTCAAATGTTCTCTCTCTCTCTCTCTCTCTCTCTCTCTCTCTCTCTCTCTCTCTCTCTGGGTAAAACTAGAGGGCTTAACAGGTCAATCTCGAAGACCCGATATACATAAGAATGTTTCTGGTACTATTTGACTTAGACCCCTTTTCTCAGATTTAGGCCGCTGGTAGGTTTGGTTTGTGACCCGTACTTGATTTAGGAAGAAAATACAAAACATTAAATCACAATATCAGTATTCTATCCTAACCCGCGTAATGTATGATTTATTATCCACACGGTTTTTAAATTAGATTAGAAATCACAAATGTCTAGCTTATCTTATCGTTTCTTAACACGTGAAATAAGCGCTAGTCATTTACAAAATTACACATAATGGATTAGAGATAAATATATATTTCGTCAGTACTCTAACACCTAGTGCATTTACTAGTCAATTAATATATCTCTTTCTTGGTAATAGCGAGCAATTAAATTTACGTTAAGCTGGGAAAAATTAGCTATATGTTATTTAATACGCTAGCCAATTAACACAGAAAATCCTAGTGAAATATACTGACGAACTTTTTAACAATTAAATCACTCAAAATGCTAGTATATATATTTACCGCAACACAGAAAATGAAATTTCTCCACGAAAACTAAGTAATTCCACTTGTACAATGGGTCTAGGATTCGCGCTAGATATTCCAAAAATTCTGTGGCTACTAGATAAATTGATTTTAAAGGCTGGGGTATATATATATATATGAAATTGGTATAAATTCACTAGCGAGTGCGAGATATCACGTCTTAGCCGGTATTTTGGGAAAATCTGCGGTTCATTCCTGAATGATAGCTTTATTTCACACTTATGCCGACCGTGTAGACATTTGCTAGTGAGCAGACGACTTTGATCTCGTCTCTTACTGTAGCGAATTACGTTCCACGAACAAACGGGTGAGGTCAGTAACTGTGGTTATCGCCCCTTTCTTTTCTTCATTCGATTAATTCCTCCTGTCAAATATAACCGTCAAATGTACGTCTTCTGACTTAGCGCCCTTGATTCTACCATTAGACGACCCGTTCTTTCTCTACGCGCATTCTAGTCTGATCTGTAAAAATTTCAACGATTGCCCAATCGCTCGCGTGATAATTCAGTTAACGGCTCTACTCGCTGGCTGTTTACCTGTCCCGTCGTGGACTAGCTAATAGGTCTGTTTGTAAATACTCGCTAGTGCCTGTAAGACATAGAGAAAAGAAAAATAGGCGTGGCTAAAATATGAGTTAAGACAGATATTAGAGTGTAGGGTTTCTGGGTTTAACAAAACCATGCGTACTAATAAGGAAGCAAAGGTGGGAAATCATGTAATCTATTTACATAACCTGTCATAGTGATAGATGAACAGGTGGGTAAATGGACAAATAATAATTTTGGGATCCGATTTGAACCATTCTGGTGGTATATCCCTGGACTTAAGATTATAGATATGTTGTAATATGTTTTATGTCAAAAAATAGTTAACAAATATAGATATTGTTTTTATTTGTAATACAATGTAATACCATAAATGTCTTATATCTAATTTGGAAGAATCCGCATTCGTTATTTTTTAAAAGCTGGAGGTGGGAACTCGAGTACCGGACCTCCTCTGAGCGCGGACCTAAGTCCAGCCCTGGACGAAAGTGCTTGTTTGTATGAAAATGTGTGGGTTAGAGAACGAACGAACGAACGAACGAACTTTATTTTCAAGAGAGTTCGATTGACAGAGTGATTAGAGCGCTGGTCTCACGGAAAAGGTGACGAGCTCGATTCACGTTATCGCCCCGCTCCAGTCTACCCAGCTGTAAATGGGTACTTGACTTTGCTCTTGAGTTAGGGAAGACAAAGGCAGCAAGGAATAGAACTGGTCACCCCCACCTCTCGATGCTGGACCTTGTATAGTTAAGTCTCAAACACTTCACTTCCCTACAGCAGTATCTACTATGTGACTACATTTTCTGTTACCTTTTATGTATATAAGCAGTGGCGGAACTAGAAGCTAGGCTTTCAATGTTCAAACTCCCGCCCTCTCTCTCCCAACAAAATGTTGTCCTAATAAGCGATGGGTGGCGCATAAGTTTTTGTTCTCTCTGTGTTCTCCTTATAAATGTGTTACTAAATGACTTTATTTGACGGATTCTTATCCAGCTCTTATACGCAATGCTCAATATTATTTAGAATGTATAACAAAATTGTCCCCGTGTACTTCCTTGGGCCGGGGGAGGGGTGGGGGGGGGGGGGGGGGGGTCTGAACAGACAAAGACAGAACAGGTCTACTGTACCCACAGGTATGTCGCACATGTGACTAATATGAGGTTGTCAATGTGACTGGCACCTCATCATGCTCAACAAATTGCAAGAGAAACCACCGTTACAAGAACATGTTAATGTCTGGTGCAGGCCTTCCCGCAAAGGGACCAGCTACTGTGGTCGTCCCATGTTCCTTAAGGAGCGGAAAAGAAAATAATAATTACAAGATGGGCTTACGGAAACTTATTCCTAGAGTTACTATTTTCCAAAGTCTGGCTCGCGTATCTCGAAGGTACGCGAAACAAAGTCCACGGGTTACGCGAAAGAATTTTGCTTACGTTACTTTATCAAAGTTTTTTCTTTTAAACTGTGGAAAACAATTAATTAAAATGGAGTGTATGACATGAGTCATTAATGGGTGTTTTTGTAGAATACAAGGATTAAAATGGAATGACAAGGTCACGAACGTGGAACTAATGGCGAGGACTAGACAAGGGCCAGTGGAACAAGAGATGAAAAGAAGACGCTGGCGATGGATAGGGCACACGTTGAAGAAACCCGTGGATAGCATTACAAGGCAGTCCTTGTTCTGGAACCCCCAGGGTAAGAGAGGCAGAGGTAGACCAGGAAACACATGGAGAAGAGAACTGGATACAGAAGCGAAAATAATAAGGAAGACGTGGAAACACATTGAGCAGATGGCACGTGACAGGAAGACCTGGCACGTGTTTGTTGAAGGTTGGGGAGCTAAAGGGTATTGATTGATTGGTTGATTGATTTACTGATATAAGAGGAGTGTACGCCCGTAAAACCAAACTCTCATACGCAGTACACGATTACTGTAAGTTTGAGAATCACGGCCTAGAGAAATAAATTCCATATATTCCGTTTTCATTGCCAATAGAGCATGGATTAACTACTGCACGCAGGCCACCTGCAGAAACCTTGCACGAAATCACTTACGCGCTCTTGCAGTGATAGTTTCTGTAAAGACTTGTGTCAATGCAGCGTCATGCTGACCACATCACCCCTAGTGTGCCGCATGGTCACGAAAATATCGGTCTAACAGCATATTCCCAATATGCCTCAATGAGCATGTAACGGGATCCCTTACCTCTCCTCCTTGATGAAGCTTGCCAGCACTTTGTATAAAACTATCAATCGTTATCGTCCCTGAGGGGGCAGGTCCTATTCGTTTTGTGTCCTCTAAACCCCCACCTCCCCACCCCTGAGAACTACAGGGGCCAACAAAAGCTAATATTAAAAAATATTTTATTTCTGACGGGTTGTTACGTACGTTATGGACAATAAAGAAATAAAATGATGAAAATGTAGAGGGTAAAAAAAAAAATTGACCAGATGGCAGCTACACAATTTTAATCTGTTGATAGCATCACAAGGCAGACCTTGTTCTGGAACCCACAGGCCAAGAGATAAAGATGGAGACTTAACAAAATGACATGAACGGTATCAAGAAGACATGGTAAGGCCTTGAACAAATAGCACAGGTCAGGAGGGATTGGCGTGTATTTGTTAACGGCCTTTGTTCTACGGGGAGCTGATAAGTAATGAAAGAGACAGAGTTAACAAAAGTACAAGAATACAGACAAAACTAGGAAAACAGCCATTACAAGTTTACTGTTAACAAAAGTACAAGAATACAGACATAACTAGGAAAACAGCAATTACAAGTTTACTGTTAACAAAAGTACAAGAATACAGACAAAACTAGGAAAACAGCAATTACAAGTTTACTGTTAATAAAAGTACAAGAATACAGACAAAACTAGGAAAACAGCAATAATAAGTTTACTGTTAACAAAAGTAAGAGAATACAGACAACAACTTAAAAAAAAAAAAAAGACTACAAACTCGCTGTTAACAAATTTCAAGCTCGATATTAACAAAAGCACAAGAATACACACATAACTCATTGCTAACAAAAGAACATGAATTAAAAAAAAAAACTAACAAGCTACCTAATATTAAAAGTACAAGAATACAAACAAAACCAGGAAAACAATAATTACAAACTTAATGTTAACAAAAGTACAGTAATACAGACAAAACTAAGGCAACAATAATTACAAACTTAATGTTAACAAAAGTACAGTAATACAGACAAAACTAAGGCAACAATAATTACAAGCTTAATGTTAACAAAAGTACAGTAATACAGACAAAACTAAGGCAACAATAATTACAAACTTAATGTTAACAAAAGTACAGTAATACAGACAAAACTAAGGCAACAATAATTACAAGCTTAATGTTAACAAAAGTACAGTAATACAGACTAAACTAAGACAACAATAATTACAAGCTTAATGTTAACAAAAGTACAGTAATACAGACTAAACTAAGACAACAATAATTACAAGCTTAATGTTAACAAAAGTACAGTAATACAGACAAAACTAAGGCAACAATAATTACAAGCTTAATGTTAACAAAAGTACAGTAATACAGACAAAACTAAGGCAACAATAATTACAAGCTTAATGTTAACAAAAGTACAGTAATACAGACTAAACTAAGACAACAATAATTACAAGCTTAATGTTAACAAAAGTACAGTAATACAGACTAAACTAAGACAACAATAATTACAAGCTTAATGTTAACAAAAGTACAGTAATACAGGCAAAACTAAGACAACAATAATTACAAGCTTAATGTTAACAAAAGTACAGTAATACAGACAAAACTAAGGCAACAATAATTACAAGCTTAATGTTAACAAAAGTACAGTAATACAGACAAAACTAAGGCAACAATAATTACAAGCTTAATGTTAACAAAAGTACAGTAATACAGACAAAACTAAGGCAACAATAATTACAAGCTTAATGTTAACAAAAGTACAGTAATACAGACAAAACTAAGGCAACAATAATTACAAGCTTAATGTTAACAAAAGTACAGTAATACAGACAAAACTAAGGCAACAACAATTACAAGTTTACTGTTAACAAAAGTACAGTAATGCAGACAAAACTAGGGCAACAACAATTACAAGTTTACTGTTAACAAAAGTACAGTAATACAGACAAAACTAGGGCAACAACAATTACAAGTTTACTGTTAACAAAAGTACAGTAATGCAGACAAAACTAGGGCAACAACAATTACAAGTTTACTGTTAACAAAAGTACAGTAATACAGACAAAACTAGGGCAACAACAATTACAAGTTTACTGTTAACAAAAGTACAGTAATACAGACAAAACTAGGGCAACAACAATTACAAGTTTACTGTTAACAAAAGTACAGTAATACAGACAAAACTAAGGCAACAACAATTACAAGTTTACTGTTAACAAAAGTACAGTAATACAGACAAAACAAAGAAAACAACAAAAATAACAGGCCACAAGCTAAAGACTTTCATAAATGGGTGCTTGCACAGAATAGAAGGATTGAGATGATGACTTTGTGAAACTAATGACAAGAACACGACATTGAGAAAACTTGTTAATAGCATTACAAGGCCGTCCTTGTTCGGGAATCCCCAGGGTAAGAGAGACAGAGGAAGACACATGGAGAAGAGAATTGGTGATAGTCATGAAGGGCATGAAGAAGAAATGGAAATACCTTGAACAGATGGCACGGGATAGAAAGTCTTGGCATTGTGTTTGTTGAAGGCCGTTGCTCCTGGGGGACCTGGAGGGTGATGATGATGAATATTGCTATATTATTTGCTATATAGTGCTATATTATTTGCTATATTAGTTGCTATATATTGTTACACTTCTATATCAGTGTCAAGGTATTTTTTTTTAATTAATGAAGAAAAATATCCCGTTCAACCTGTGATGGGTTATAATTAGGATATATATTGTTTTCAATTCCAAATAATATGAAAAACTGCCGATATGAGAAAGTGGCATCACATTTGTCAAATCACTGTAAATAGGGACAATCACAATTAACAATTATGCTTGTTTGTTAAAAAAAAAAACACACACAAAAAAAAAAACAAACAAAATCAAGAAGAAACTCTGAACAAGAATAATATTAAAGTGGAGGGGTGTAAAGGCCTGGCGGTTCTAGTTATATAACTGACTTTAACAGATATTTAATTGACTTTCACCTGTTAAAAGTCATGCATTGTAAGAACAGCATCAGACCTTCACATTCACAACTACTATATATTAACCTTTGTTCGTGTTAAATATTGTTTGACTATATTATGCAGCGGTGTGAAGGTATGTATGTCCGCGCGTGTGTGGCGAACTGAAAAATGAAAAAAAAAAAAGCGTTGCAGAAGATAAAATGAAAAACGAAGCCAGATTGTGACGTCACTTCTAGCAAGAACGAAAGCCAAGTGGTCAGAAGAAACCACGTGACCTGAAGCCAAAACTCTTTGACCTTCCGCGGATTAACCCAAGAAATTAAAACATTGAGCACACGGCAACAAACTGACAAATAAACAATTCAGATAAGGAGATAAACAAACATCATTTTGAACACAAGTGACAATAATGCAAACCGAAATCGAGAACAGAGGGCGTTGAGTTAAAGATAATGAGGGAAGTTGAGTACACAAAAATATGTAAGAGCGAGAGAAAGATGAAAACACAAACTCGTAATATAACATGCTCTGGAGTGAGAAATTTACGGGCTGCTTTGAGAGTGCATGAAGGGATTCCATCAACGGGAAATGAAATGCATGGACCAAAAAAAAAAAACAACGAAAAAACCCCCAGTTTTGGACATGTTTTCAACTGCCATGCCCCATCTTGACTCGGTCACAAAGGCCGAGCTCGCGGACAGGGTCATACAACCCTCCCCGAGCAAGCTGTGACGTCACGGCAGCTCCCAGCGGAAGTGCTTCTCTAAGGGGGAAAAATTAATGAATTAATTATGATTAAATTTCTCCACATGATTGTAGTGAAGAAATTGATCATAAAAACAATCATGCATGAATTTTTTGGGGACCATTTTTAACTTCATGAGAGGGACCAAAATAACAGAAATGACGTGGTTTTTTTGTTGTTTTTTTTTTTTAACTTTAAATCTGCGAGCATGCAAAAGGGGCATGCAACTACGAATTTAAAGGACAATGCAGAATATGTGTAGATTTCTATATTCGCGCCACGAAGTCCATTGCTACGCATTACGTTTCCCTTCTTTCCTACTAAAAAGATTCATTGAATATCGGGCCGGTTTCCAAGTCACGAGAGGAACCCCCTTAATATCTTAACTTGTATACATAATACATACAATTGGCTGTTCTTTCTGTTCAATGTGCTTTCTTACTACTTGTGTTTTTGTTATTATAGAATTTGTGGCTATATAATATTCTTAATTGTATATATTATATTACTGCGCTCTAAGCACGTTATTCTGCGTAGCTCCCGAAGGATTTCTGGGGAAATATAGAACGAAGATGCCAACGGTTCCCATTAGACATGGCATATGAGTGTAAGTAAAGAAGGTTGAAAATTGGGCTAGCAACTTCATCATGAAAATAATGTGTCTTTAGCACCATCACAGCAAGAGTGCATGCAGTGTTTTCTTACATGCTTCCCGTAAATGGGACAACATCAGTAGTTGGTCCAGGATTTATAAAAGGTGAAGTTAGTTTCATAGCAAGAAATTGCAGGAAGGGAAAGAAGTGTTAGAGAATACCATATTAGGTACAGTTTTTTTATGAGGTGGGTAGACCAGTTCCATTCTTTGCTTCCTTTGCCTTCTTCAATGTAAGAGCAGAGCGAGGAACCCATTTACAGCTGGGTAAATTGGAGCGCCTCACTACCGAGTTGCGATCCCGGAACCAGGAAACTGTGCCCCGAGAGGAACGCGATCTCACCGCTTAGCCAATCGGGCGATCTCACAATATGTTAGTAGTGAATGAGAGGACACTAGTTCGTTCATTCACTAAGTTAAAGATGAAACTAGTTCGTTCATTCATTAAGTTAATTATGAAACTAGTTCGTTCTATCCCTAAGTTATAGATGACACTAGTTCGTTCATTCACTAAGTTAAAGATGAAACTAGTTTGTTCATTCATTAAGTTATAGATGACACTAATTCATTCATTCACTAATTTAAAGATGACACTAGTTCGTTCATTTACTAACTTAGTGAATGAATGAACTAGTGTCATCTTTAATTTAGTGAATGAATAAACTAGCGTCATCTTTAACTTGATAAATGACTGAACTATTTAACTGCTTTCTCATCATTCTCGGTGAAAACTCTCTCGACAGAGATAGTTGATGGTGTTACGGTACATAGATCATTCGGCAGAGATAGTTGATGGAGTTACGGTACTGTGGTGAAGTGGGATGTTATAAATATTTATAGGGGACTTAGTGTACTGACTGAGATCAGCTGTGAAGGTATCTATATCTATTAAAAGTAGTGTATTATAGATAACCTTACTTGCTACCACATATCTCTTTATCTCAGTCAGAATTATTCTGGAATAGTGTGATGCTACGTTATGTGTCTAGGGTATGTGTATGAAGAAGTGTAAGTCACAACAACAGACAGATAAACAATTTAATGTAATCCACTACTCTTGACAACACTGTGACACTCACATACATATAACACTCTATGAGAATATCTTAAAGGAGGCACTGATAACTTTCAAATAACAATATGTATTCATTACTGGCATGAATGAATATGTGTCCTGATTCAACTACAAGGGAATCAGGAATCACAATCAATTTAAATTACAAGTTATGTACAGAATGTATTTAATATGAATATTGTAGTGACATATATTATTACAAATGTTCTATGTGTGTCAGTTGTGTAGTAGTAAAATGAGGTAATACTGGTTTTGTTTTGTTCAAGCTCTGTTGGTATTTGTCATCATGACTTCAATAGTTTGTCTTTAGGGATCAGTATTGGAGATGTTCACAGTTCCTGATTTTAAGACAAGTAAATTCCCCTCTGAATGGTATTTTTATAAAGTTATTTCTAGATGAGGGGACATAATGTTGAGCTCAGCTGGCCAACTCTGCTTATCTTGAGTGATGGCGGCAGGAAAGGACTCCTCTGCTCGAATTCTCCTCTGGGCTCAGGAGACACCTCACTGATAGCTAAAAAGACCAAGGAGTATGCTGTCCGACTCTGGATTCAGCAAATCTCTGACCAGATGCTGCTCACTACCATCAAGACCACTGTCCCTGAAATCAAGAAGGATGTACCTTCTACTTCATAACTAATTTATATTCTCTTTTACACTGATCACAATACAGCACAAACATTGCGTTCAGAGCGTTAGGCCAACAGTCAGCTTCATTTGAAATACTTTATTCCAGTATTACCCTTCTTAATGGTTACTACGCCTCTGCACTTCCAGCATTATTTCTTTCTAGTCCATCATCCAGGTGTCAGTGTACTATTTGGCCATTCCATGCCGTTTTACTTCTCTCCGACACCCTCTGTTCAGGCTGGAGCATTATAGGCTTTACCTCACGTTTGCCACTGAACTACACATATATATACAGGCATAAATCAACAATTCACATTCAATTTTTCATTAAAAGATACTGAATGGTTCAAGCTTACCACAATTTCATGGAAATAAACACAGATACGTTGATTAGCAATGAATTCTGGCACAAACTGGCACAAATTCCGTTCTGCCTATGTTCCAGGCTTTTATTTTAGCAAAAATGTGAGCTGGCTTCAACGTACTGTCGCTTTATCAAGCTTATTTGAATTAGTGGTCTCGAACTAACGCTCCCAAGTGTGTATATCAGCGAGACTGGCCAATGAGCCACGTTTCGACAAGTGTTTGAAAAAATGTTATCTTTTCCCGTCTCCCCTAACAACCAAGATAGTATTTATAACCCGACCAATCGTGGTTAGGCTTTCATTTGTTGCGCTCCAATCAATTTGGAGTTTACATGGTAGGCTATTTATGTAACGTAAGGTTTTTTCAAACACGTTATAAAAAAATTTTATGAGCAGAAATGATTTTATGCTGTCAGGCACCCCCAATATTTTATTTTGGGTATAATTTATTAATTCCTGGACTATTTGCGTAACGTTTTACATATTATTTGTCAGCAAACCCTAAGGAACCCAAAAATACTAATTTAAAGGAGCTACGTGGCTGCGTTCAAAATATGCAATTTCTTCTATCTCCTGTTTAGAAGATGTGCTGTCTGGGTACTGTTATGTGTTCAAACGTAAACCCATATAATGTTGTCTTTTCTAATAAGAGTCTGTTATGATTTATAAACCTAACTCTGGGAAAGGGTAGTGTATTTTATCACTGTCCGTCTGAAAAAAAAATTAGTGCATGTAGACTTACACGCGTGATGGTAGTAATTGTGTATCGCGCGAAGCGGGTTTAGTGTTCGGCTTTCTGCCTCTCCCTTCTCTTTTTATCCCTTTAGTCCATCTGTTCGTTCGTTTTGGTAACGTAATATAATTAATGTTAGGGTTAATTTAGGTCATTACGCAGTACGTCTCAATGCTTTTCCAAGAAATACAGCACACGTTTCATTGAAGAAGGCGGGTAATAATACAGTAAGCTTTACTATCAACGTGAAAGCGTTACAATTTGCAGACGAAGCAGAAAACAAGGGGGATTTCGAGTACATTCTTTGTGATAGCACTGTCATTTTACCATTGCTCTTTTCTTTATTATATGTATTTATTAGGCTTTATATTTAATTGATAATTTATATATGTGGATTAGAATATTCCATGACACCTCCCCTCTTAAAACAGACATTATATGTCAGTCCTTTATTCTATATACACATAGAGAAATTTATTATTATTTCTGGGGTTTACGGTGATTCTCATCACACGGATGGCGGCTTAAAAAATCCGCTCCCAGATTGGTTTTTCCAGATATATATTCAATGCTAAAATTATATGGAGCCAGAAGCAAAGACCATCGGAGTAACCTAGAGTTCTCATGCTTAGCCTGTGCTAAAAACGATAAAGGTTTGTGGTCAGTTTGCAACTTAAATGCCTTCCCATATAGATAAATATTGAATTTCTTTATTGCCCATATTACTGCAAGACATTCTTTTTCGCTAGTTGAGTAGTTGATTTCAGCTTTATTCAACTTTCTGCTAGCATATGCCACTGGGCTTAATTCCCCATCCAATGCATCTGATTTCTGTAGTAAAGTTGCACCTAGCCCAATATTACTTGCATCCGTCCTTACTATGAATTCTTGACTTAAGTCAGGTAATTTCAAAATGGGTTTACTTGTGAGCTTTTCCTTCAATTCTTGGTAAGTCATTTCACATTGTGGTGTCCATGTAATGCGATCTGGAAGTCCTTTACGTGTCAATTCCGTTAAAGGTGCACATATGGAATTAAAGTTTTTGATATACTTCTGGTAGAAACCACATAATGAGACAAAGGATCTCACGTCCTTCTTGGTTTGTGGTCTCGGGGCTTTTTGTAGTTTCTCTAAATTCTTTGGGTCAGGGGTCATGTTTCCCTGATAAACTGTGTGTCCCAAAAATTCCAATTCTTTACATCCAACACAACATTTGGTTGGACGGGCTGTTAAATTTGCCTCCCTAAGTCGATCAAACAGCATGTTCAGAGAGTCAATGTGTTCCTCAAATGTTTCTGTTGCTATAAGGATATCATCCATAAAATTTGTTATACAGGGATTATTCAGAGGATCCAATAATTTTCTCATCATTCTAGAGAAGACACTAGGCGCATTCTTCAATCCAAATGGCAATCTATTAAACTCATAGTGTCCTTCTGAGGTACTGAAAGCTAGGTATGGTCTAACCTCAGGCTTTACTGGAATCTGATAGTATCCTTTACTCAGATCCACTTTTGAGAAATATTTAGCTTTATTTAGTCTGGCAAACAGCTGATTTGTATCCGGCAATGGATCCACCTGTCCTTCTGTAATAGCGTTCAGTCTCCTGTAATCTATACAGAGTCTATGTTCTCCAGAGGGCTTCCTTAAGAGTACAACACCGGAACTATACGAAGACTCACTGTGCGAAATAATTCCTTCTTTCAATAGATAGTCTATCTCTTCCTTCAAAGCTTTTTCCTTAGCAAACGGAATCGAATATGGTTTCATACAGACAGGTGTGGAGTCTATGAGTTTCATATCATATTCCAATAGGTTTGTATGCCCTGGTCGGTCTGTTAACACCTCTGCATGATTATTTAGAACCTGTTGCACTCTCTCTTTCTGAGTTTTCGTTAAATGTGTACTGATTTTCACCTGTGCTGCTGTCTCACAGGGGTGTAATGGATATTCAAATGATGAAAGTGGTTCCTTTTTCATCTCCATGGCGATGGACAAGGTCAACAAGTGTGTCTCTTCCTGATGTTCTCTTTCCAAATATTTCTTCAGGAGATTCACATGATAGATTTTTTCTTTCCCCTTCTTATCTATCTTATAATTTGTTCTAGACACCTTCTCTAGAACTGTATATGGACCCTGCCATCCAATTTGTAACTTATTTTGACTCCCGGGCAAAAGAAGCAGTACCTTCTCTCCCACAGCCAAATTTCTGTCTTTCGCCTTCCTGTTATAATAGGCAGCATGTTTCTTCCTGGCTTGTTTCAAATTTTCATTGGCAAGTTTCCAGCCAGTTTTCAACCGAGTGGTCAGCTCATTCACATATTGGTATGAAGATGTAATGTTTTCCTCTGCCTTTTCATCAGTCCACGTTCTTAACATAGCTTCAAGTGGACCTTTTATTGTGTGGACCTATTTGTCCATGCACCGGTATGGTCTCTTCCACTCGAAGCTTTATAGTGATGATTTTTCTTCCCAGAATTTTCATGCACAAAACGACCGCTACCAATTTTTCTCTTGGGGCTGCCTCCCCTCTTAAAATTCTTGATGAGAGATTTCCTCTCTACATCTTCTTCCTCCAGTTTGTTTAAGTCCGATTGAGGGATTGTCGGCTTATCCTGGGGTAAGACATCTTTTTGCACTCTCCGCATAGTGGCCATTGTAAAACAGTTAAGTGAAGCTTGTCCGTGAAAAGGGGCTTCCCATTTCATTTGGTCCACTTTATCAAATCTATTTCTCCTTTTATTGTCAGGCCTGATTTTGCCCCATGGCGTGTCCAGGTCCTGATCCATGTTCCCACTTGTGGGTGTTCCCTCATGTGCTATGCTACACCTTTCTACAAAATTTTCAATGTCCCATCTTGCTTTGGGCCAATAATAATTGTGAGCCACCTTTTGAATGATGGTACCTATCTTCTCATGGTCCCCATCTGGTTTCACATGTAGGCTCCTTATTAAGTCTGTCCTGTATCTTTTTGGAAGAACCAGCTGTCCGTGACCATGGGATCTAGTTCCAGTCTTCCTATACATCAACTTGTTTTTCATGTAAAATTCTCCCTTGCCTGGAGTTGTATGACAAGTTGACAATTTTCTGAAACAAGGCTTGAGTGTTTTATCCCCAGCCTGTGCCTTCCTCATCTCTTCTGGAGTGGTATCTAACATAATATCCTCCTCCTGTCTTGAGGTCGACCTGACCTGAAGGGTTGCCATATATACAGGTTTCCTTCTGCAACGGTCAGTGTCATGATTGTCCATCTGACAATTTTTTACACCACCTTTTTCCTTGGTTGAAAGATTTTCTTTCATCATATTTCCTTTCATCGAATTGTGGGAATTTATTTTTATTGTCATACCGTGGCCTATCAAATTGGTGCTTACCTTTATTTTGATCCTTAGGATCAAATTTATTAAAGTTCTGTGGTGCCCTAAAGTTGTCCACCTGTTTCTTTTTATTACCTGTTACCTCTGCTTGAGCTGCTTGATACCTTTCAGCAACATTTAGCAACTCACCCAGCCTCTCTGCACCTTGTTCCATGAGAAACTTTCTCAGGTCTGGAGCCATGGACTCTCTTAATTGCTCTATAAGGACCATTTCCTTAAGATCTTGGGTTTTCCCCAGAGAAGTCCATTTCTCCAAGTATGTCTCTATGCGTGCAGAGAACTGGTGATAGGTTTCACCTGACAGTAGTTTAGCATTCCTAAATTTTTTCCTGTAAAACTCTGCATTCTTTTCATACCTTAACAAAAGAGCCTGCTTTAGCATGTCATAATTTTCCTGATCACCTCTGCTCATTTTTGCAAAAACTTCATAAGCTGCCCCACGAAGTCCCTGAGATAACTTTAAGCTCCACCTTTCTCTCTCCAACCCATACGTGGTAGCTAATAGTTCGTACCTATTTATATAGCTCTCAATATCATCGTCTTTCTCAACAAAATGATCTAAATGAAAATTCATAGCTGAGATTGAGGCTCCCTGAGTAACCGTAGCATCAGAGGCAAAGGGACTGGCACCATTTTCAGGAGCATGGCCTTGAAACTCAAACTCCCTTAGTCGTAACTCATGTTCCCTTTGTAATCTTTTATCTTCTGCTTCCCTTTCTGCAGCTAATTTTCTTTCTTCTCTTTCTGCAGCTAATCTCTTGTCTTCTCTTTCTGCCTCCAATTTCTTAGCCTCAGCCTCAATCTGCAACCTCTTAGTCTCAGCCTCAGCTTGCAACCTCTTAGTCTCAGCCTCTAACTTTCTTTCGGCCTCTTTTTCTAATCTTCTTTCTTCGCGTTCAATAAATTTGTCACATTCCGTTGTGACATAGGCAACCATAACTTGCCCATCTAATCCTAACTCTTTTGCAGTCTGAACCGCAGCAGATCGAAATTTGGCCAGGTCCGCCATTGTCTATTATGTAAATTTATACAATGTCTAACCAACAATTCAATCTCTAATGGACAACACAGGCACCGTGAGCTCAACCTTATTTAATTCCACCCAAGGATACCTTTTAATTCTTATATTCCCTGAAGTGAATTACCCCCAATATTTTTAATAGTTAAAGATTCAAAATCCCAAGAGCGAGACCCCAATATATGTGGTGAAGTGGGATGTTATAAATATTTATAGGGGACTTAGTGTACTGACTGAGATCAGCTGTGAAGGTATCTATATCTATTAAAAGTAGTGTATTATAGATAACCTTACTTGCTACCACATATCTCTTTATCTCAGTCAGAATTATTCTGGAATAGTGTGATGCTACGTTATGTGTCTAGGGTATGTGTATGAAGAAGTGTAAGTCACAACAACAGACAGATAAACAATTTAATGTAATCCACTACTCTTGACAACACTGTGACACTCACATACATATAACACTCTATGAGAATATCTTAAAGGAGGCACTGATAACTTTCAAATAACAATATGTATTCATTACTGGCATGAATGAATATGTGTCCTGATTCAACTACAAGGGAATCAGGAATCACAATCAATTTAAATTACAAGTTATGTACAGAATGTATTTAATATGAATATTGTAGTGACATATATTATTACAAATGTTCTATGTGTGTCAGTTGTGTAGTAGTAAAATGAGGTAATACTGGTTTTGTTTTGTTCAAGCTCTGTTGGTATTTGTCATCATGACTTCAATAGTTTGTCTTTAGGGATCAGTATTGGAGATGTTCACAGTTCCTGATTTTAAGACAAGTAAATTCCCCTCTGAATGGTATTTTTATAAAGTTATTTCTAGATGAGGGGACATAATGTTGAGCTCAGCTGGCCAACTCTGCTTATCTTGAGTGATGGCGGCAGGAAAGGACTCCTCTGCTCGAATTCTCCTCTGGGCTCAGGAGACACCTCACTGATAGCTAAAAAGACCAAGGAGTATGCTGTCCGACTCTGGATTCAGCAAATCTCTGACCAGATGCTGCTCACTACCATCAAGACCACTGTCCCTGAAATCAAGAAGGATGTACCTTCTACTTCATAACTAATTTATATTCTCTTTTACACTGATCACAATACAGCACAAACATTGCGTTCAGAGCGTTAGGCCAACAGTCAGCTTCATTTGAAATACTTTATTCCAGTATTACCCTTCTTAATGGTTACTACGCCTCTGCACTTCCAGCATTATTTCTTTCTAGTCCATCATCCAGGTGTCAGTGTACTATTTGGCCATTCCATGCCGTTTTACTTCTCTCCGACACCCTCTGTTCAGGCTGGAGCATTATAGGCTTTACCTCACGTTTGCCACTGAACTACACATATATATACAGGCATAAATCAACAATTCACATTCAATTTTTCATTAAAAGATACTGAATGGTTCAAGCTTACCACAATTTCATGGAAATAAACACAGATACGTTGATTAGCAATGAATTCTGGCACAAACTGGCACAAATTCCGTTCTGCCTATGTTCCAGGCTTTTATTTTAGCAAAAATGTGAGCTGGCTTCAACGTACTGTCGCTTTATCAAGCTTATTTGAATTAGTGGTCTCGAACTAACGCTCCCAAGTGTGTATATCAGCGAGACTGGCCAATGAGCCACGTTTCGACAAGTGTTTGAAAAAATGTTATCTTTTCCCGTCTCCCCTAACAACCAAGATAGTATTTATAACCCGACCAATCGTGGTTAGGCTTTCATTTGTTGCGCTCCAATCAATTTGGAGTTTACATGGTAGGCTATTTATGTAACGTAAGGTTTTTTCAAACACGTTATAAAAAAAATTTTATGAGCAGAAATGATTTTATGCTGTCAGGCACCCCCAATATTTTATTTTGGGTATAATTTATTAATTCCTGGACTATTTGCGTAACGTTTTACATATTATTTGTCAGCAAACCCTAAGGAACCCAAAAATACTAATTTAAAGGAGCTACGTGGCTGCGTTCAAAATATGCAATTTCTTCTATCTCCTGTTTAGAAGATGTGCTGTCTGGGTACTGTTATGTGTTCAAACGTAAACCCATATAATGTTGTCTTTTCTAATAAGAGTCTGTTATGAATTATAAACCTAACTCTGGGAAAGGGTAGTGTATTTTATCACTGTCCGTCTGAAAAAAAATTTAGTGCATGTAGACTTACACGCGTGATGGTAGTAATTGTGTATCGCGCGAAGCGGGTTTAGTGTTCGGCTTTCTGCCTCTCCCTTCTCTTTTTATCCCTTTAGTCCATCTGTTCGTTCGTTTTGGTAACGTAATATAATTAATGTTAGGATTAATTTAGGTCATTACGCAGTACGTCTCAATGCTTTTCCAAGAAATACAGCACACGTTTCATTGAAGAAGGCGGGTAATAATACAGTAAGCTTTACTATCAACGTGAAAGCGTTACAATTTGCAGACGAAGCAGAAAACAAGGGGGATTTCGAGTACATTCTTTGTGATAGCACTGTCATTTTACCATTGCTCTTTTCTTTATTATATGTATTTATTAGGCTTTATATTTAATTGATAATTTATATATGTGGATTAGAATATTCCATGACAGGTACATAGATCATTCGGCAGAGATAGTCGATGGAGTTACGGTACATAGATCATTCGGCAGAGATAGTTGATGGAGTTACGGTACATAGATCATTCGGCAGAGATAGTTGATGGAGTTACGGTACATAGATCATTCGGCAGAGATAGTTGATGGAGTTACGGTACATAGATCATTCGGCAGAGATAGTTGATGGAGTTACGGTACATAGATCATTCGGCAGAGATAGTTGATGGAGTTACGGTACATAGATCATTCGGCAGAGATAGTTGATGGAGTTACGGTACATAGATCATTCGGCAGAGATAGTTGATGGAGTTACATGACATAGATCATTCGGCAGAGATAGTTGATAGAGTTACAGGACACAGATCATTCGGCAGAGATAGATGATGGAGTTACGGGACACAGATCATTCGGCAGTGATAGATGATGGAGTTACAGGACACAGATCATTCGGCAGAGATGGATGCTACATGTAGGTGGACTTATTCCAAAATAAAAATACTCAAAAACCAGAAAAACAGACATAATTTGCATCTAGGCAGATCTTTAGAGAGCTTATTCTTTCTAAATTAGATGCCCACAACTCTTGGGTGGCCTATCGCTACCTTTAAAGAATTTCATGACAGCATGTCATAACTCGCGTTATGCCCTAGATCGGAAGCTGATAATTAACCCTCCCCTTCCCTCCCACAATCCAACTTCGGTTATCTTGTGAGAAGCTGTAGCCAAAAAAAAAAAAAAAAGACGGGAAATAGTTAAAAATGTGATTTTAAAAATATTATTATTAACGATGTTTTTTGTTTGGCTAATTATGAATTAGGTCGCCCGTGACAACAATAAATCTTAACACATTAACTACCGCAAGCCGCTGTCAGCGGCTCACAAAATAATCACATTTGGACCGCAAGCCGCTCAGAGCGCCAATCTAATTTTAGTAATAAAACGAATGAAAAATGTACTGAAACACTTTCTGATCTGGTTCGAGATTTTAAGTTGCCACCGGAAAACAAATTCCCAAAGCAGGGTTGTTGTAGAACACTGGAAAATTGATATTATGTTCATATTTTTCAGCGTTTTGGGTTAGTTACCAAATCGTGTAAAACTGTTTACCGTGGCAACTAGTGATAGGACTACAAAAAATGCGTGTACATCTTGTCTAACGGCTGAATAGGATAGAAACGTGTTTCAACAAATGACTGATAGATCTAGCGACGAGGACAAGAGTGAAAACGGTGTGCACATTGATTGAAATTGTGATTTTGATAGAGATGGGGCGCAAGCAGTTATAATTGTGAAAATATTGCAAGTCCTCGGCCATCGGAAGGCCGTTAAATAGCAACAACCTCTATTAGAGTTACAACCAGTGTTTATTGTAATAGTACATTAATTTATCTTTAAAATGACGTGTAATTCATAAAAATCTGTTAACAATTATGAAAACTACAGCTTACTTTGTGCAAACACCTACAGGATGAAAATGGGAAAAAAATTTAATTCGGCCACAGTGTGTTTTTCAATTCGGTAGTTAATGTGTTAATCGTTTTTTTTTTTTTGGGGGGGGGGGGGGGGGGGGGGAGAGGTAGAGAATCTCTTGATCATGGTCACGTGATCTGTTATTTGTCCGTCTCACTGCTGTCTCCTTCTTCTTGCTCCTTTTGCGTCTGCTTTCCACTACTACAACAACAACTACTACTACCACCACTACTACAACAACAACTACTACTACTACCACCACCACTACTACAATAACTACTACTACTACCACCACTACTACTACAACAACTACTACTACTACCACCACTACTACTACTACAACAACAACTACTACTACTACCACCACTACTACTACAACAACTACTACTACTACCACCACTACTACTACTACAACAACAACTACTACTACTACCACCACCACTACTACAACTACTATTACTACCACCACTACTACTACTACAACTACTACTACTACCCCCACCACTACTACAACAACAACTACTTCTACTACCACCACTACTACAACAACAACTACTTCTACTATAACCACTACTATTGCTAAGTATCACACCCCTCCTACTACTACTACCATCACTACTACCAGCACTACTATCTACTACTACTACAACAACAACAAAAACTAATACTACCACAACCACTACTAATTACTACCATTACAACAACTACTACTACTGCCACTACTACAACCTAGTACTACAACAACAACTACTGCTACTACAACGGCCACTACAACCTACTACTACAACAACTACTACTACAACCACCACTACTACCTACTACTACAACAACTACGACTATAACCACCACTACTACTACCTACTACTACAAATACTAATACTACCACCTCTACTACCTACAACTACAACCGCCACTACTACCTACTACAACAACCGCCACTACTACTTACTACTAGAACAACTACTACTACCACCGCCACTACATCTACTACTACAACTACCACCACAACTACTACGTACTACTACAACAACTACTACTACAACCACCACTACTACCTACTACTACAACGCCACTACTACCTACTACTACAAATACTACAACTACCACCACAACTACTACGTACTACTACAACAACTACTACTACAACCACAACTACTACGTACTACTAGAACAACTACTACTACAACCGCCACTACTACCTACTACTACAAATACTACTACTACCACCACAACTACTACGTACTACTACAACAACTACTACTACAACCGCCACTACTACCTACTACTACAACAACTATTACGTACTACTACAGCAACTACTTCTACCACCGCCACTATTACCTACTACTACAACAACTACTACTACAACCACCACTACAACCTACTACTACAAATACTACAAATACTACTACTACCACCTCTACTACCTACTACTACAACCGCCACTACTACCTACTACTACAAATACTACAACTACCACCAGCACTCCTACTTACTACTACAACAACTACTACTACAACCGCCACTACTACCTACTACTACAAATACTACAACTACCACCACAACTACAACGTACTACTACAACAACAACTACTACAACCGCCACTACTACCTACTACTACAAATACTACTACTACCACCACCACTCCTACTTACTACTACAACAACTACTACTACAACCGCCACTACTACCTACTACTACAAATACTACAACTACCACCACAACTACAACGTACTACTACAACAACAACTACTACAACCGCCACTACTACCTACTACTACAAATACTACTACTACCACCACCACTCCTACTTACTACTACAACAACTTCTACAACCGCCACTACTACCTACTATTACAACCGCCACTACTACCTACTACTATAACCGCCCCTACTACCTACTACTACAACCGCCACTACTACCTACTACTAGAACAACTACTACTTCTACCGCCACCACTATCTACTACTACAAATACTACAACTACCACCACAACTACTACGTACTACTACAAAAACTACTACTATAACCGCCACTACTACCAGCACTACAACTACCACGTACTACTACAACAACTACTACTATAACCGCCACTACTACGTACTACTACCTGCACTACAACTACCACCACAACTACTACGTACTACTACAACAACTACTACTATAACCGCCACTACTACCTACTACTACAAATACTACTACTACCACCACCACTCCTACTTACTACTACAACAACTTCTACAACCGCCACTACTACCTACTACTACAACAACTACTAATACAACCGCTACTACTACCTACTACTTTAAATACTACTACTACAACTACTACTACTATTACCTACTACTACTACAACAACTATTACTACAACTCCAGTACTTACCTACTACTACAACCGCCACTACTACCTACTACTACAACCACCACTATTACATACTACTAAAACAACAACTACTACAACCGCCACTAATACCTACTACTACTACAACTACTAATTGTGACAAAACGTCTGTACGTTTTATTTTGGTAGCTCTCTCACACCTTTAGCCACTCCGGCAGTATTCCTGTATTTTCTTTATTTTTCTCTTTCTCCCGTTCAACCGCTTTTATTTGGGATAATTTTTGCCCTTTTCATTCATTATTTTGCTCCTTATGCTGGGGACCTAGTAGGGTGAAGTCTTTAACACTCCACTCCCCGACGGAAGTATCTGCTATGAGACTATCTTTATCTTTTACATTGTGCTCTGAAGACGATCCCAGACTGGTTACGTTCCGCCAGGGTAATTACTGACCTCAACGGGTGATACGCTTATCAACTGAATCAGTCTGACCACCTGGGTAAGCACGGTCTCTCCCGATCGACACAAAGGAAGGCCAGATTTTGATGCCTAAGAAATCAGTCTGGGTGATTCACACCTACAGGTGGTAAATAGATTATCTCATCCACTAGCCCCTGTCTATCTAGGTAGTCAATCTTGGCGGAAGGCATTCGCCAGGATAGTTCCCATATTTGTGTGTGAAGTTGCATAAAGATGCCGGCGGAAATATTACCGCATGATTTGAAAGAGGTCACGCGTTGGAATATTAAATGTTATATTTTAAAACACGTGGGGGATATTTTGAAATTAGACACCCCAACCCAGTGCTAAAGAGATTCGACTAGTTTGATTTGAAGGCCGGAATAAACAAAGAATTTCATTGGAAAATGCGGCGGAAACACAATCTGTGATTTGAACTGAGAAGTGGGAAATACAATCTAGCGAAATCAGAGACAAAGAACTCAGAGACTGCATCGCATCGTCAAGCGAACAACTCCCAGAAGCCGTGAGACATCGGACTTAGAATTCCGATATTACAAGTGGCAGATCGAAGTATTTGGGCAACTTAAAACCTTAAAAAGTAATCCCGCATTTATATATACAAACTCTGAAAAACTTAAGGGACCAGGACTTTAAATATTAGGGCAGGATACCTAAGGAATTGGATCACCCGTCATAAGAAAAACTTTCCCAGACCAAGTGTTTGTTTCGTTTTCTGAGCCCCCTCTTTCTTCTTTCCCGTACTTCTCCTGTTTGTGCTTCCAAGCTTTGAACAAAACATATTTCTTGCCCTCTTACAAGAGACAGACTCTGGACCCACTCTACCACAATTTAAAAATAATCCCATACCAGATACTGCCGTAGGGGCGTGAAGTGTTAGAGGCTTCATTATACTAGGTCTCAGCTTTTTTAGGTATGGTGATCTGTTCCCTTCCTCTCTGCCTTTACGTTCCCTAACTAAAAACACAGTAACGTGCCCAATTCCAGCGAGAGTAGACTGGAGCGTGATGTTACCAGGTTTCAAAGTCGGTAACTTTGTCTCGTCAAACAATGGCAATTAATAATCTTACCACTAAAAATACTTCACCTCTTAAGACATTACTCTACAATTTTTTTTTAAATCATCATAACAGAAACAGAAGCGACAAAAAAACTGATGTAATAAGGTAGTTAATTAAAGCAACGTCATATTATCAACCACACAGAGAGTCATTACACATACATCTAAACGGTAGTCTAACAATCACGGGATAGTCCGCTCATTTTTACATGCATAAACTTAAATTCTTAGTAATACAAATCAAGCGGTAACCTTAACAAATTCAACCCAATAAACCCCCAAACACAAGTACCTTCAATTCTTCAGACTTTAAAATATTATCACCCAATATTATATAAATATAAACTTTACGAAATAGGGAACTTTAGTCGTTTGCTATATTAAAAAAATAATAAAGAAGAACTTCTCTTACAAAATAAATTATATAATATTATCCATATTACATCCTAACATACAACAAACATCACCTCAATTCATCCAAAAAATGAAACAAAATACTTCAAACTAACTATACAACAAATTCTCTAAATAAAATTATTTCTAATTACTACTTCATGCTATGCTTATAAAAAATAATAATTACATTTCTCCTAATTACCAGCCAAACTTATTTATCATACATAACTCTTTAAACCACATTCACGCTTATACAACAACCAATATCATACCAATAAATATATTAAAAAAAATGAAATGTTTGTTTACGATATAACTAATACACTTTTAAAATATGTACTATAATCATTACTACTCACAAAAAAAAGGGGATTATTAATGACCCGAAATTCAAGCTTAGCAGCCTAAATTTTACCTTTTATAATTTATACAAAGACATGATTTTATGAAAATCTTTTAAAGGTAACTTTTATTTACCATAAAGTGCAACCATTTTTAAAATATCCCATATTTTTGTCATGATACCGCATATATTAATCTACTGCCTTAATAATTCATCCTCATTACCCTCACTATTTATCACTCCAATTAACACATTCTCACCCACTAACTCATTTATATTAAAGATCTCATCCCATAAAAAAAATAAAATTAAACGCCCAATTAAACCTAATGAATTATATAACCCAATACCAACATTAAAATACGCATAACCCTCACATAATTTTATACATTTCCATTTTTAATCCTAAACTTATTGCTTTATACCATAAAAATTTTCTAATTAAAATTTGCAACCCTTCAAAATAACCAAAACTCAATCCAAATAATTCCAAAAAATAAAACACAATTTAACTTTAAATCTATTTTTACCCCCATTAATTTTCAATTAACAATTCCCCACCTTCAACCACAATACTTGAAGTGAATCTAACCTACCCATATACCCCACATGGCACTAGAACATAAAATACTAACACTTCTCTAACCCCTTATATAATACCCATATATTGGGCCCATAACCCATACATTCCTACAACACCTCTAAATAATAACATTTCACCAAGGTAAAACCTAACCCTTTAAGTATACTAATTAAACAAGGAATTTTACAATACCAACCAACACTAACAATAAAACATAATAGAAATACCCTCTGGATCATAGATTTATACATCTATATTATGGATAATCAAGTGCCCAGCATCCATCACAAATACTTTGAATAATATATAAATTTATTAAATTCCCCCCAACTTAATATTATTTTAACATCTCTTACTCCATGATGGTGAAATAATTATATTTAACATAATAATCAAACGATTAAATAATACCTTACTAAATATCAATTCACTTTTAATAAAACTACTTATAAACAT
>JAMPIV010016424.1:0-93515 GCA_024509875.1 Oreohelix idahoensis
GTTTAGATTGAAGATGTGTGTGTGGGATGGGAGAGGTTATTTTTGATGTGGTGGGATGGTTGGAGTGATTAGGAGGATGATTTTGGGAGTTTGTTTTGGGGGATTGATGGGGAGTTATTGTTGTTGGGTAGTATATTAGGGGGAATGGGTATTTGATGGAGGAAAGTAGAAAAATGTGGGTTTTGTTAGGAGGTGGATGGGTTTGGTGAAGTGGATTGTGGGAGAAGAGAGTGGGAAGTGTGGGTATGATGGGGGAGGTGTGTGGTGGGTTTAGATGATTTTTTAGGGAATATGTTTATTAGGAGGGAGTTGGGATAGTTAGAAGTATGGTAGTAGGGGAGGAAAGTGGGGAATGATTAGGTGGTGGAGAAGATAAGATAGGATTGTGGATGAAAGGAGGATGGATGGTGGAGGTTGAGTAAGGAGAGATGTGGGATTAAGGAAAAGGAATGGGGGGAATGGTATGGAATATTTCTTCCATGGTTATTGTCCGGAAGAAGGATAAGAACATACGAATTTGCGTTGATTATCGCAAATTGAATCAGGTCACAAAGTTCGACGCTGAACCGATGCCTTTGTTAGAAGATCTACTGATTAGACTTTCTAATTCTAGATTCTTCACTAAACTTGACTTGTCTAAAGGTTATTGGCAAGTGCCTTTAGCAAGCATGCCAAACCTCTTACTGCTTTTTCTACACCTAGGGGTCTATTTCAATGGAATGTTATGCCTTTTGGTCTCATGAACGCCCCTGCCACTTTCGTTCGCATGATGCGTCGAATTCTGTCACATCGTTCGGATGTCATCGCATACTTAGATGACATCTGTCTCTTCAGTGATACCTGGGAAGATCACTATTTAGGGTTATATGACTTACTGTCCACTCTACGTGAGAATAATTTGACAGCAAAACCTTCTAAAGCTTTTGTTGGTTTTGGTGAAATCTCTTTCCTGGGTCATCGTGTTGGTCATGGTCTCTTGAAGACAGAAGACCACAATACTTCCAAAATACTGAACATCTCTGTTCCTAAAACGAAGAAACAAGTTAGGAGTCTCTTAGGTTTAATTCAATTTTATGGGAGATTTATTCCAAATTTATCTTCGATCATGGCACCTCTCTCAACATTGTTGAAGAAAGGTTCGCCTAATCTGGTCCGTTGGTCTGAAGAATGCCAATCTTCACTAGACCAAATCAAGAATATATTTTCTTCTCCTCCCATCTTAAGATTACCTACTCTTGATAGGACTTTTGTTCTTCGGAGTGATGCTTCATCCACTGGGATTGGAGCAGCACTGATGCAAGAATATGCAAATACTCTGCATCCTGTTATGTACATTTCTAGAAAACTAAATGCGGCAGAGAGGAACTACTCGGTTTTAGACCGTGAGTTGTTAGCGATGGTTTGGTCAATTCTAAAGCTACAAAGATTCCTCCTGGGCGCACATTTCATTCTAGAGACTGATCAGAAAGCTCTTACAGCTATTCAGACTAAGAATTTGAAGAGTTCGAGATCCACTCGATATGCTATAGCTCTTCAACCTTTTCACTTCACGGTACGAGCTATCCGTGGTGCGGATAATGTGATGGCTGACATTTTGTCTAGATGCCCACATGACTCCAACTAATACTTCTGTCCTATATTTCCATATATTACAGAGTCATAACACACCTATATTTCTACAATAGATTAGCACATCTGTACTTACTATATGTACACACTGTCGTGCTTTGTTGTCATCTTCTTCTGTTCGTTTTTTAAGATGATAGAGGAGGACTGAGTAGTTAATATAAGGGCCGTTAGTTTACTAAACAGCCACAATTATTAATAATGTATTGTACCTTATGAAGCATATTAGTTATTAATTAGCATTATATTGCTTGTACTTTCTCAGAATGTCATTGTTGAGCTGAGGACTTACCTTACTAGTATCAAGCATGACGAGTTCTAGATTGTGTACTTACCCTCGGAATACCAGAGCATATGTCCTGGATCGTCATGTAGTTTAACTTTACTATGTACTTATGTCATTACATGTCAAAGAATGTACTATTTAAATTTTCCTATCAGATTTGTACATCCATTTTTAAAGACAATATTAGAGTATGCTGTTTAATGATGATTATAGTAACTTGCATACGTATATTGTGTTTACATGCTAACGTGATGTGTGTTGGTGACACCTCCCCGATGTGAATATTTTTTGAGACATATTTATTTTTCTGTTGAGGTATATCCTCACCAGACACTCTATAATTAGCCTATTGTTTGGCAATTTAATTAATTATCAGCGCATAATTCGTGCGTTTTGAGCCGCTTATCGCATGCTCTTTGATATTAAAAAAAAAAAATATGTTCCACATTTTTTTTTTTATCGGGAGGAGGTGGTGATATGTTGCGTGATAAATTCTCGCAACATCGTTTTTAACAATATCTATTTTATAACGCAAGGGCAACAACTGCTTGAAATTTATAGTCACTTTTCTCGGTAAGCATTTGTCTTCTCGCGTTGGTATCGAATGCAGTTAAGTTTTGAGCTGTGGTCATTTTGCGCTGGACTGCGCATGACTTGTCTTGCTTTTTGGTCGATCGTTTTCCGCCCACCACTAGTGGAGTGAGCGATTTGGAATGGCGAAAGAGATGCCTCGTTGAAGAGGGGATCTCCGCTATTTTTTGTTCTGTCAGGGATGTGTAGTCCTCTTATGGATATTTCGTTTATTCGAGATAATACCTCTAGTGTATTTGCACATGTCGGGAGGCGTGATATTTCTGTGTATTTCTTGAAAGCAAGGTAAATTGACTTTTTTCATTAACTCTATCGATTTTGGGTCGTGAGCGATTTCGATTCATAGCCTGTCTTCGAAAGTCGTCGTCACGAGATGTTTTTTCCCAGCTCACATGTCGCTGCATTGTACTGCATCGGTTGATGCATGTACCAAGGACCATTACTTGCTACTTTGTTAAATGAACTAGGTTTGGAAAACCTTTATTATCTAGAGGATATTTTTGAGGACATTATTTATACTTCGGCAGACGTGTCTGTCTTGCTGAAGTCAGACTAAGGAGAGTGAACTGATCTCATCTGTGATAATGACTGTTTGATGTGCCTACACATTCGCGTAACCATTTTGTCACTGTGGCGTCCACAATAAATAATGAAGAAAAACGTCAGTGGCTGTTACAAGACTCATTGACTTTATACGTTTTACCTGCCAAAAGATGAACAAGATCAATTGGACACGATTCTTTTAAAACATCCCATGGGAATCTTACAATATCATGTAACATGGAATACTCAATTCAAGCAGCAAAGAATTTACAGCTTAATCAATAATGTACTATAGGGAAATGTTTGCCTTAATAGATACATAATATTAAATATCTTTTCAAGTCAGTAGGTAAACTTGATTTACAATGTGAAACTATCACCTGATGGACATGCATATGAGATTAATCCGCAATCTGGGTCTGTTGTTATCTTTTACCTCAACATGAAGGCATGTCTTCAAAACATATCGTTCATATTCAATTATACCAGGCAAACAATACGTCAGGTTAATATCCATTTCTATAAAAAGTTCAACGAATCTACTTAGAACTGGCCATTTGTAAAGTGCACCAGTCAATTGAGTGTACCAATACAAAAGTTGAATCGCATTGTGTCAAGTTGCACATCACTCAGTACATAGCAAATTAGACTCATGACTTAATAGAACAGGATACCACGAAACAACTTTCACAATGTATGATCCGATGAAAGTCATATTCCCAAATCTTAAAAGGTATCTCATTAACCTCCTTTTTCAACAGGTAAGCTCAGTAATACCCCCTTTTTTACTAAATTCAGTTCATCTGCCTAACAGCATAAAGAGAAATTACACTTATAGAATAATCTCTCAAAATATCCTCTAATAAACAAGTCAAGAGGGACTCCTACCTGCATAATCAACTGAAACACAGGGTAACAACTTGGGACCTTGTGATCAACCCGATGTAACAATGCAGCACATTGTGCTAAAAATCTCACCTCGACGACTTTTTAAACTAACGCACAAAACTCGGAACATCGCGCACACACCCAAGAATAAAGTATGAAACTCAGTTTAACTTCTTGCAGGAAATAACAGAAATAACCCATGTCCGACATTGGTCGAAACCTAGATAGACCTCTTACCAATCGAAACCGAAATAGCACATTGCGATTCACATCATCCCTACTAAACAAAAAACTGGCTGATCTACGCTCCATAAACGAGGCCATGCTATCAGTCAAATCGTTCACATTACAACGATAGTCGGGAGAAACCAACGACTATAAAGAATTAGCTAGACTTCAATTCGCAGTCCCAACTATTGAAATTACAAACTTACCATATGAAACTTAACTAAAGTTCCATGAGTACCTGGTCGCAAAACAAATCAATTTAAAAATTAAACTATATCCAAATGCAGTTTGTTGTCAAATAAAAGATAATGGCCATACAAGATTTTTAGCAGCAATTTACCATCAACCGCAACCTCCCTAGAAACCTAAAAAAAGAAATGCTTTGCAACATTTTTTTATTTTTTCAAATATACCAAGAGTAAAAACCAAAAGCCGTTTAATCAAACGCACGTAATTATCGGGGAAACGAATTGCACTGCCTAATAATTGATGCTAAATAATTGACAAAAGAAAGTGTCGACTGTGTGAGAATATTTCTCAACAATCCAAAAAAATCATATTCAAAAATATTCAATCGGGGAAGTCCACAAACACACACAAACCACTGATGAAAATACACTCATCAATATCAAGCTTCATATCATTATAATCAACATTACAGCCATCAACGTTAATACCCTTAAAAAGGATGGTCAACAAATCTAGAAAATGTTAATATAACAAACCCTTCTACATGTTAATACATAAGTAACCATTCCACACGAAAGTTTAAACCACATAACATCCAGGACATATCTCCTGTCGTTCCAAACCCTATACAAACTCTAAACGTATAACTAACCCATAAAGTAGCTCCTCAGATCAACAATGAAATTCTGAGAATAGATTACAAAGCAATAATAATCACCATTAAAAGCCCCTCCTTAATTACTACTCATAACATACAAGACATATTATATTACAATTTGACCCGTTTAGTTAAACTTCGGCCCTTATACTTAGACAACTCAGTTCCATCTCTATCATTTTAAAGATGGAACAGTACAGAAGAATGATAGACAACAAAGCAACAATAATATCCGACATTCGCCCTAAAGTAATTACGAGATGTCTAATCTAACCCTAATAATTTACCCCCCCTCATGAACTCGAGCTATATTTACCCAAATAGGACACAAGTATTAATGTTATTCAAGGTGGCATCTAGACAATGTCAGCCATCACTTTATCCGCCTTCCAGGATAACTCTACGTACCCGTTAAAAGTTCAAAGCAATCTCTAATCGAGATCTTATATCGACAACGCTACTTCAAATCCTCGTAGGTCTAGAAAATAGCTGTACGAGAATTTCTGATCATGGGCTTAAGAATGAAATTGCTAAAACCAGGAGAATCTTTTAGCTTTCGAGAATCAACGTAAAACCACGAGAACAATCAACTCACGGTCCCTAAAACTCAGTAAGTTCCTCTCTGCCATATTGTAGACTTGTCTAAGAAATGTACATAGACAGGATGCAGTATTTCACATATTTCCGTTAACATGCTGCCTCCGATCCCAGTGAATGAAGCATCACTTCTAAGAACAAAAATCCCTATCAATGAGTAGTAATCTTAAATGGAGGAGAAGAAAATAAATTTCTTAATTTTGGTCTAAGAGAAATTGCCATTCCTGAACCACGATACTCCAATTTAAGGCGATCCCTTTCTTCAACAACGTTTGACAGAGGGTGCCAAGATCGAAGATAGATTGGGAATAAATCTCCCAAGAAATTGAATTAACCCCAAGAGAACTCGTACTTGTTTTCTTCGTCTTAGGTACAGAAGTTCATATTTTGGAAGTATTGTGGTCTTCTGTCTTCACGAGACCATGACCGAACACTGAGTGACCCAAAAAATTAAATTTCAACCATAAGAACAATAACAAGAAGTCTTAGAAGTTTTGCTGTCAGATTATACTCACGTAGAGTGGACAGTAGTCATAAAATGTAACCCAGAATAGTGATCTTCCCAAGAATACACTGAAGAGACACAGATTAATCATCTAAGTAATGACGATGGACTTCTGAATCGATGTAGAAAGAATTCGACGCATCATGCGAACGAAAGTGGGGGGGCGTTCATGATAAGACCAAAAAGCATTACATTCCATTGAAATAGACCCCTAGGTGTAGAGAAAGCAGTAAGATGATTTGGGCATGATCTGCTAAAGGAACCTTGCCAATAACCTTTTATGACAAGTCCAAGTTTTAGTGAAGAATCTAGAATTAGAAAAGTCTAATAAGGTTAGATCTTCTAGTCAAAGCATAGGGTTCAGGCAGCATCGAACTTTGTTACTGATGATTCAATTTGCGATAATCAACGCAAATTCGTATGTTCTTATCCATCTTCCGGACAATAACCATGGAAGAAGAATATGGTGAAGTCGATGGTTCAATTATATTTAATTGAATCATTTCATCCAATTCCTTTTCCACTTGCGACTGAAAGTGTATAGGAATAGGATACGGCCTAACCCTAATTGGATTATTGTCGGTAAGAATTATGTCATGTTCTATGACATCTGTGTGTCCAGGAATGTCAGTGAGAACATCCTGAAATGTTTGTAACATCGACGAGACTTGTCGATGTTTCCGTCAACAGAAAGATTAGGAGAAACAGAAACGTTTATTTCCAAGATTTCCGTAGAATGTAGTGGAACCACTGAAGGGGAAGGTGACATCAGAAAAAAACAGTACCTTCCTCCTCATCCTGTATGACAGACAGGGATGAGTAATGACCATGATGGGTACAGGAAGCAATTGTCCGTTTTGCCTGGAAAATAGGCAGCAAAAATAGTCTGACAAGTTTCATGAAATTCCGAAAGCATGTTTATGTGGAAAGTTTTATGCTTTCCATCAATATCGACCACATAGTCAACATCGGAAATCCGAGAGACTATTGCATACGGACCTTTCCATGCAATAAGAAGTCTATTTTCCCTACTGGGGAGTAGGACGAATGCTTTGTCACCTGGACAAAGTTGTCGTAGACATCTTTCTTGTTAGCAAACTGCCTTGCCTTCTCTTTAGCAATTTCTGATGAAGCAGTTGCTAGCTTACATGCCTCAATGATCTTTTGTCTAAGAGCAATGACATACTCATATGAGGATTGAGTTTCATCGCTAATATCATCGGCAGTGATGAGATCGTGTAATAAAGACATAGGGCCGCGTGGACGCGCGCCAAAGACAAGTTCGAAGGGAGAAAATCCTGTGTGTGTTCATTAGGGACTTCTCTATAGGCAAAGAGAGCCGCGGGTAAAACCCTGTCCCAATCTTGAGGATGATCTTCAGTTATCTTACCAAGCAAAGTCTTGATCGTTCTATTCAGACGCTCAACTAACCCATTAGACATAGGATGGTAGATACTACTGAGAGATCGTTCAATATGTAAGGAAGACATTACCTGTGACATAGTGTCAGATATGAGTTGAGTGCCATGGTCTGACAATATTTCTCTGGGGAACCCCAAGCGAGAAAATATCAGCCAAAGAGCATCTGCGATATCTGTAGTAGATATGCTCTTAAGAGGAATAGCCTCTGGCCAACGTGTGCACATATCGACACATGTAAGATAAACTGATGTCCCTCTGGCCGACTTGAATCTCTAAAAGCCATAATAATCTATGCCATTTTTTTTGAAGGGCCGAATAAGGGTAATGTTCACAGTCCTGGGATAGGCCGCAAGCATGTCGTGGTCCTCTAGATTTGACCTCCTGACAAACCTTGCATAATCGGCAGTAAATACGAATGTCCTTATTGACAAAAGGCCAAAAGAAAGCCGCAAGGACTCTCGACTTTGTAACGGGGAAAAAAATCCCATATCCCACACATTGCGAGTCATGAGCATGCTTGCAATATTTGCACTCTCATACTCTTGGGAACAAGGAATTTGCGAATGTACTAGACGTAGCCGATCTTGTACCATACGTACAAGTACGCCGTTTTTTTTCATTTCTATCCAAGATTTTCTTTGTGTAAATCCTTAATTGGATCACCTTTTCTTTCTTCGCAAGGAATGAAGAATTTCTTTAGCGTAGGATCTTCTTCGTGTAATTTTATGAACGAGATCACGAGAAATAACCAACCGGTACTCTTCTGGCTATGAACTTGCATTATATTTAACTTCAACGGAAGTTTGTGGTGTTTGTAGAGCTTGTGGTCTCTTGTAACCACTGCATTTGGTAAGCTTGCATGTTATTATCTTCCCAAGCAGCAATCTGCTGTGGGGTACACTCCCTAACTCCGTGAATACGACCAATAATAAGGTCCGCAATAGGATTAGGTAAGAGACAGGCATGCACATCTCCAGTAAAGAAAGGAGTGGCAATGCGAATTACAGCAGTAGGATATTTTTCTAGAGTGCCGCCAAATGTGACACATTTAATAACCCTTCCTGTAGCACAGAATGGATCTACAAGCGATTTCTAACACCAATAGTGGTGCATCCGGAATCGAAAAGTAGTGAGACCGGAGTATTATTAACAAGACCCTTATGTAGGATTAGAGAACCTCTCCCGTCATGTGCAACCGAAGCAGGAAGAGCGGGGAGAGGGTGACCACAACTCAAGTCGATATTGTTAGTCGGTTCGAACCAAAGTACTGCATTGGGGGCACTTGTTTGCTCTCACCAAAGTCAAAAGAGAACAAGTGTACAGCGTCAGAAGTTTTATTATTATCAGAAACCTGATTACAGGGCTCCCTGAGATTTCTTCTGTTGAACCGAGTTAGCCTGCTGATATCTCTTTTTTTGAGAGTTTGAGATCTACCACGACTACCATTACCTCTGA
This sequence comes from Oreohelix idahoensis, assembly GCA_024509875.1. NCBI lineage: Eukaryota > Metazoa > Mollusca > Gastropoda > Stylommatophora > Oreohelicidae > Oreohelix > Oreohelix idahoensis. Next base: position 8,989 of record JAMPIV010016424.1, read on the forward strand.
AGTTATCTTTTATCACTGTTGTTATTGTCTCTGTAGTTATTATCTTGTCTTTATTATAACTGTTAATCATGTTTCGAACTACAGTTTCCCATGATTATTACGATCATGTCACACATTTTGATGTGATACATCTATTTGTTTGGTTTTGAGGTTTACGCGAGGGAAAAGACTCTGTTACCTCATATCCTCTTCCTGAAATGCTAAATTTTTTTTTTTTTTTTTTCAATTCTTAGGTTGGAGTGATAGTAAACGAGGACTGTCAGGTTCGTCTCCATATTCTTCGACGAAGGAATCACCCTGAAATTGATTTCCATGAATTTTGACAGTAACCTACGGTTTCTTTTCCTATCAAAATTTGGTTGGAAATCTATTACTAGAAGTTGTTGACCATAGGATGCTGCCGAAGCAACTGGTAAACCTTCTTTCACCTTAGAGTTACCCATGGTTATGTGTGGGTGCGCAGTTACGTATTGGCAACAGAAATCTTCCATTTCTTTTATTGTGTTAGGTTTACGTTCATGAAGGAAAGCAAGGAAAGACTCATTGACAGACGACATGACTTTGTCTCTAAGTATTAAGTCCATAAGTCCTTCATAAGTTTTTTCCGTCTTAGATAGCTCCACCCAACGTACAAAAAGTAAGTAAAGACTTTCATTGAAATGAATTCACGATAATTGGCACATCCAGTTATCTGGTAACATAATTTTAAATTGAAGAACGATAGCCTTCTTTCGTAAAGCTTTGTATTTTTTTAACAAACATAGCCACTGACAACCTCAAATTTTGTTCTCTGTCAGTCACGTCTATCATACTTAACATACACAAAGTCAACACCTCTAAGTATTTTGGACAAATGATAAACCTGCAATGATTTATCTATGTTATGTACTTTACATGAAGTTTCAAATCTGTCCAAAATAGCAATGTCTATAATCGTCGGATGGAGCATTGAATGGTGGTAGATTAAGCTTGTAAAGTGACTTTGCATTTTGTCAATCCTAAGACCTTATTCTGAATCATTAAGCCATTACCCATGTTCATTTTCACACCTTCTAACTTTCTCAAACTTCCACAAGCCTAAGATTTTTTTCTTCAATGCCTTCAATTTTTGCCATTTTTCATCGTTCAGACTCCTCTTTAAAGTCTGTTATTTTCAGACCTCTATTTCAAAATCTTTTATTTTCAGCCCCAAGTCTTTAACTTTTATCACCTCTTTTGCAAATCTTTTAATTTTCAGCCTCTTATTTCAAATCTTTTATTTTCAGGCTCTCTGTTTAAACGTCTATTTCTCTTCAGCTTTTTGCTTCTGCTTCTCTTTGTAACATATTTTCTTCAGCCTCAGCTTCTTGTTTTTTCTAATCTTGTTTAATTTTCAACCCTGGCAATTTGCAGTTTTCTTTTGTTAAGCTTCCATAGCTTTAATCTATGATTGGCATTTTGCCAAATTCTTCTAACCTTATCACCAGTATTCCCCAAGCCAATTTTACTTCTGATCTCAATAAAGTGCACACATTGTAGCCAATGAATGAGTAATAATATGAGTCCAACAACCTGAAAATAATTAATTATCTTCATTTCAAAAATTAATTATAACAAGTCTTAAAATGAAAGCACTTGTTACTCACAACACTAAATATATTATCCCAATTCTCTGTGGGCAAAACAAGTCTTATATCAAAGACAATCTTGTGTATAGGCTTTTATTGAAATATCATCAATCAAACTCTTGATCATAGGATGTAACACTTCCCATCACCAGTAGTGCATCAATACTAATTCATACATTTAATTTATCATTAAGTGTAATTAAGTAATGCATAAGCAGAAGATAACCCACGTATTTAAATGTGAATTAACTACTATCAAGTCTCAACCAATGACTATATAACACTATCACACAATGTAAACGAAAAACAATGTAAACTTTACACTGTAAAACAATTAACCCATGTAAACAATACAAATGTAAACAATAACCAATAGATTATATCAACCACTAACGAAAACAATTCGGTAGGAAAATCAACAACAAAATAAATGGGGGGCGAAAAAAATTTAAAAGAAATATCACAAAAAATGTGACGATATCTGCGCTATAATTAAACAAAATACATGACACCACAGTGTATAAACAAAAATGTTGTATGAAACTAAATTATAGACAAGAGTAGGCTAACAAATACAAACACATCAAAACAAAACTAAAGAATGTTGAAGGAAAATCCAGAAAACAACACTGACCAATATCGTCACAAACTAACAAAAAATAGCAACAGAAGTCGTTTTGCAAATTCCAGTATCGGAAATTTGCACACCCTACAGAAAACGCTCACGATAGGACGACCTCTATCACGTGTATGATCTAAGGGCGACTCCGCCCAACCGAAAAACCCGCAGACACATCAACCTATATAAATATAAATATAATAAATAACATATAAACATATAACATGTAAACAAAAGAATGAGATGAAACACAGAATACTCAGTAGAAGTATAAGGGCACAGTTCGCAAACAAACAGGCCACTTAACTTATTGGTATCCGAACGGCATCCACAGCAGAAAAAACAGATGACATTCAGCGTTCCTAAGGAATGAAGATCCAACGATGATGGAACATCTGGGACTTGCTTCAACTGCCATGACGATGGTACTTGAGCTTCTAAACAGTACAGGTAGTGTAACTAACGGCACTTGACCTTCTATCAATCGTAAATTCCTGAATCGGTTACTTGGCCATCTATTCAACCGGCACTCTTACCTTTCACACATGACGACTTCCAAACGACAGCAACACGTTTCAAACTGGCAATGTATGACTCGAACGCCGGGTTACTGCCATAATTTCTGTATGTAGATGTCTTGAAAAATCGCTGTAATGTTGATTTCGGGGGGAACAATCAGTTTGTTGAATACCTTGTTGAATGAAGTGGGTAAGGGACCCCGAGTAGTCTGGTACCAGAACAAACCAGCTTATGGCCACCAAAGTTGCGTGGCGAATGCTGTGTAATATTAATTATATGTGTAAATGTTTCTGTAGATGAAGTCACATGTGCCACACAACGTTGAGGTGTTGTAATTACATCTGCTTCCCAAAGGTACTATGATTACCGGCCTTTGCAGAGTAAGTGTGCCACCCTCAGACACCAGGGATGATGAGGCGTAGGAACTGGGTGTCAGTAGTCTGGTTTTAAGTGTGATGTAAGTATATAACTTCTGTTGCCAAGGGCAAGGTAGTGCTGGCACTTAAAGTATGTGTAAGACTTTAGGACTGGGTGTACATGTGTAAAATAGTTGCACAGTCATACAGGTACACGTTCCAACAGGAACGTCACACCAAATCACGACGTATGAAGTCAATCAAGCTTTAAACAGCAGTGATGGGTTTTTGTTTGCAATATATATTGTACGCCACAATGACAAAATGCATAGACAATCGTTATGTAGAAAACCATCACAGGGATCGTACAACAGTTCATTGTATCATCGAAGTAGTCGATTCAACAGGCACAGCCAAACAGCATAATAATAATGTAACTTTATGTGCCCTTTTCAGGATATCGTAAACCGCTGTTCATGGTAGTCAGGTATAAACTTCCCCTTTCCATAAGAGCTAGTTAGATATCAGCTAGGAGATTAAACTTGGTCTCCTATTTTTGACCTCAACAAGACAGGCTATCATGTCTTTCGAGCGTCACATTATCGTTCTAATAATGTTCCTTATACAGCAAAGGTATCAAACCCTAGATCCATCAACAAAGTTCAGGAAAGCAAGTAGTCCGTAGGACAGACATCAATCGATGCGTGACAATACAAGCTGGATCGTGAGCTGAGCAAACTCGTCATAAGCATAGACTTGAATAATAAGGCAGGCTAAGCGAAAGATCAACATCACAAGATGGCGAATAAAGTCACTTAAGGGCAAAAAAGGATTTCATTTACCTTTGTTCATCAGGAATTAATACACAATTCACATATGCACGCCAGGCATTAGGAATAACATGGAGATATATCATCTCAAAAAAGGAACAACAATCATGAGGACTCCTTCCTGAATAATCTAAGCGAAGACTAGCCCATTTTTTTTTTAAAAAAAAAAACCTTTATTTGGTCAATATATTTACAACATTGATAGTATTTTACAACAATTTAAAATAGTCATTTTAAAGGACATTATTTAAAGTTAATAAACCCGGTACCAACACAAAAACAAATATTTTTAGTTATTATTACAAGACAAAAAAAAAAAGAAGCAAAAAGCAAATTATTACACAAAATCTAAAGTTAAATAACCCGGGTACAAATTAAAATTATTACCTAATTGCGAACAAATCAATATTTTAAAATAACTTTAAATATTAACAAATCTAAAAAAAGAACAATAATTAGCAAAAAATATTACACAAAAATTATAAAGTTTAAAAATCTAAACAACAAATCAAAACTATTGCATAAACAAATTACAAAAAGTCCCAGGTACAAAATCAAATTATTTCAATATATAAAGGATATACTAATTTCAAAAAAAAAAAAAAAAATCCCAAACAATATCCCAAACAAATTCACAATGACTACCCAAGATTTTAGATGATGAAGCAAATGTAGGCTATAAACAACGACACCCTACTATGAATGATTGATGAAGACGTATACCACTAAAAGTTATTTAAAGTTCAAAGCAACTTGCTTTGCATGATGAACCCAAAGGCCACAAGTAATGATTTTTACATTTTGACATGAAGTAATTATACAAGCAAAGCTACCTTGCTTTGCATGACAAAAGAGAAAGGTCAATAAAGGTTTAAGTACTTAAACAATAACACAAAAGTTTTTCAATCTGTTCTATTTAGTTTTGGCGTCATGCGTTCGGTATATTTGTGTAAATATTGTACTGTCATAATGTCTATTGTCGTATACAGCTCTGTTCCTACATGTCCATACAAGATACCTAAAGTCAGCTAACAAAGTCAGTTACTTAAGTTCTGTTCGTCTCGTCATTCGTGGTAACGTGTTCATCGTGACTGCTCTATATAAATTAAGTGTCTGCTGTGAGCGTGGGGCTACTAATCTCCTTAATCTGCTTAAAGTGGGGGCCACTGTCCTACATGTGTAAAACAAGTGGTCTTCTGTCTCTGTAATGTTATCACTACACAGTTTACATTTGGGCGCTAATCTGTTTGCCTTCATTGATGATTTGTTAGCTATTGGTGTTAAACTGTGTAGTAGTCTGTAAGTGACTTCTTTTGCTTGTGGTTTAATGTCTATTGCGTGAATGTTTGTAAAACTCTGTGTGTAATCAGTTATAAAGAGGTTGTACCCTCTTCGTGTCTTTATAGGTGTTTCCTGTGCTGCAACTAGAAGTTTGTATATAAGTTTGGTGTCTTGTTTTATTAAGTGTTTTGTTCCCCTCTAAATTTTGTAGACATATTTTTGTAAAAAGGTGGTGGTGTACCCAAAAAATGGCGGGTTGATTGTTATTCAACTTACAAAGGTTTAATAATCTAAAACCTATGTAGTACTGTGCCAGCTGGTATAGACTCGGGCTTTTTATAACTTCCCCTATGTATTTAATCCTTAAAGCTTTTATTTTAGTGTTGATGTCTTGTAAGGCTACCCCCCCTTTATTTTTAGGTTGTATTAGAGTAGTGTGTTTAATACTGTGCCCGGTATTCCTAAAAATAAAGGTCCTGATTAGTTGAGTTATTTCGGTTATAAGCTTGTTAGGTACGATTTGTATATTTGCTGTGGAAATTATTTTTGGCATAATAAAACAATTAACTATAATACTTCTTCGAAAATGGTAGCCGTTTTTATTTTTGTAAATTTCTAACATATTTTGGATTTTCTCTATCAATTTTGTCCATGTTTCTTTATTGGGGTCTTGAGGATTAAAAGAAAAGTTAATTCCATAAATTTTAATTTTATTCACTACCGTTAATTGAAAAGGGAAATCTGACCTATTGCCCCATTTACCTATTCCCATTATGCTAGATTTTTGAATATTTAGTTTGGATTCGCTAGCGTATCCAAACTCTGCTGAAAAACCTCTAAGATATTTTTTATAGAATCCTTTGTTGTTGGAAAGAATATTGTAATCATCGGCGTAGGCCAACAATTTTCTTTCCCCTGCACCGGGGACGAAAGTCCCCGTGATATTTGTGTCCTGTCTTATTCTTTCCAACACAGGTTCTAACGTTATTACATATAGCAAGGGCGACAGAGGGCATCCTTGCCTAACACTTCTTGTTAATTTAAATGTTTTGGTTAAACTATGATTAATCAATATTTTACTTTCAGGTTTTTTATATAGGATTTTTATCCATGATCTAAAGTATTTCCCTATATTATTAGCTTTAAGATTTTTATGTAGGAAGGCATGTGATACTCTATCAAATGCCTTTTCCTGGTCTAGAGATAATATGGCGCTCTGGCACTGTCTATCATGTGCGTATGTAATCAAGTCTCTAATAAAATGTGTGTGTCTACTAATGTTCCTACCATGCACACTACACTGTTGATTTTCATGTATTATTGCGTGCATGTGTGGCTTAAGCTTCAGAGTTAATGCCTTGGCTAGAATTTTATAATCAACATTTAAAAGAGAAATGGGCCGAAAATTCTTTATTGACGTTTTATCATTACTGTCCTTGGGGATTAACGTAATATAAGATTGGTTCAAACTTTCCGGGAGTTCCCCTTTTTGAAATGCCTCTTCCAGCATTTTAATTAGAATGGGCCCTAAACAGGGAAGAAAGCCCTGTAGAATTCTGCAGTTAAACCCATCAGGTCCGGGTGCTTTATCTTTTTGAAAAGTACTAAGTGCCCCTTGCAAAATTATCTAAAGTTAGGGGTTGGTCTAGCCTTTCACTTTCCTCATCACTTAGACACTTTGTGTATTTTAGAAATTTGTCTTGTATGTTTGCATCACTTTCTTCTTTAGTATATAGCTGCTTGTAGTATTCGAAGAAAGCGTGACTAATATTGGTATTGTCTGTGTGCTTTTTTCCTTTCATGTCAATTATTTCGTGTATCTGTCCTACTGCGTTGTAACATTTCTGTTCAATTGCTAAATATTGCCTACTAGGGATTTCCTGCGTTATAGTGTGTAATTTTGTCCTAAGTAATGCTCTCCCTGATAGGTATTACTGTCTATATTGATCTAACTGCTGTTCTAAGGTGTGTAAGTGAGGGTTGGTGTTGTCTAAACTTTTGGTTAAACTAATTGCTTTCTTCTAAAATCCCCTCTTCTTTTTTAAACTTTTTGTGAATGAATGTAGCCAAAATCTGCGTTCTATCTCTAATTGTGTTCTTTAGCATATCCCAATATTGAGCAATGTTATTTTTTGGAATGTCTTGTGCATAAACCTTGTATCAGTTTGTGTTATTTGTTCTGTATAGTAAGTGTTTTTAAGTAGGCTGTTGTTAAATTTCCAATGCGGGGATCTCTTTACTTGTTTGTGCGTGTGTCCCGTACTTAAAGATGTGTAAACTGCGTGATGATCTGTGAATTTAAGAGTATTTTTTATATGGTATATTTTGTGTATATTATAGTCACTAGTGGTGTAAATTCTATCTAATCTTGAAGCCAGTCTAAAAAAGGGTTCGTCTTGTCGTAATATGTAAAGGTTTGTTTATTGGGTTCTATTTTTCTGTATGCGTCTGAAAGGTCATGTTCGTCTAACATAGCCTGAACTTGTCGTACAAGTAAAGACTTTTCTCGTGTCTGCGCTCTCGTGAAGCCTCCAGACCGGTCAAGGTCGGATAGAATACAATTAAAATCCCCCCTAAAATTTGTCTTTTCCCCTTGTAGTGTTCCATTGGTATGTCGTGTAATCCGTCATAAAACTTAGGCCTGTCAATTTCCGCCGCAGGGGCGTATATATTTATAAGTGTGTGTGTGTCATGCTTGTTGTGTTTGTTTTGTATTTGTATAATGACAATTCTGCCATCATTGTCAGTTCTGTGATGCACTGCATCCCAATCTTCATTAATTTGAAGAATGGCAACACCAGTATGGCAGGTGCCCCGGGCGAACCAACCATGCTTCAGTCCTAATCTAGTTGTTATTTGACCCGCGTGATAGTTTGTAGTGACACCGGTTTGCTGTAAAAGCAAAAAATCGGGTTTCTCTTTTTTAATAAGTTTAATTACATGGTCCAGCTTATTTCTCAAACCATTGATATTGAGAGATATTATCGCTAGACTGCATGTCGGAGTGGTAAGCAGAAGTTGGCCACTCGCTCTAAACTGTCTACCTGGCAAAGTGGCAGAGTGGTCACTTGCCATATCTAAACTATTTGACAAAACGGGGACTGAGTGCGGACCGTCTGTCTTTTTTGAATTACAAAGCGGAGTAGTGGTCTGGGGCTGACTACCCGCAACAGGTGAAATACTCAACAAAGCACTAGTTGATGGTTTATTATGTGTTGTAATGAATGTACTAGGCACAGTGATACTTGTTGCACATGGCTTACACAATAGAGCGGTGACTGTGGGCTGACCGCTCTCTGTCATAACTAGGCCACTCGACACGTTCCTGTTTGCATTTCTTGTCGAGGGGGTGCGTAGGGGCTGACCTGTTGACCTAGTTACATGACTGATTGACGGAATAGTGACCTGGGGCTGACTATCCGTTCCGCACTGATAATTTAGGCTGGGCGCAGATGAGACTGCATCGCCCAACACTCTCACCCCCCCCCCCAGGGGGGGGGGGGAGTTGACTGCTTAAATGAAACTGTGCGCATGTTAAAGTGTGTGTATTGTGGACAAGCTAACTATCAAAAAACTATTTACATAAACACTATTTACATAAACATAAACTCTTTACTAATACATTGTAACACCACTCCTAAACTATGGGTGTTGGCACACTTTACTGTAATAAGATACATTTTTATTTTTATTTTTATGGACAGTTTCACTTGGGTCCACTTGAGGGGGCTCATCTTCCCATGCACTGGTTGTTTACAGTCCAAACTTCCGACAGGGTCACAGGGAAGGACAACATCGGGGTGCAGCTTGTGCGTGCCCACACCTGCACCGTTCGTCATCAGTACTTGTCTCATCTGCCTGAAGTTTGCAACTAACATCTTGCACTGGGCCCCAGTGCAGGGAAAAAAGGCTTGTAAAGGCAGACTCATGCGTCGCTTACGTCATCATAAGGCTGGCCGTCTATGAAGAGGTTGGCTTGCGACATTATCGCCTCCATGTCTTCATCTTCCTCAGTCTCTGCTGCCCAATTTATACCAACTTGGGTGTTTGTTGGCACTTCTGGGAAACTAGATTCTCCCGGCGACCCTCCTACCGGGCTGTTTGGTCGAGGTGAACTGCGTTCATCAACAACAGGTGTCGATGATGCCCATCTCGGGGATGGCTCTGGTGTAGGCACCCTTGGTGATGGTGATGGAGGCAGGTCACTTTTACTCGGGGAGCGCTTGCTTGGCGACCTACTGTTACTACGCTTAACCTCCTTCGGCCTCACAGGCTCTGTTGCCTGAAGCAGGAATCTCTTCCTATTTACTTCTTTTCTTTCTTCATCACTTTGGTATAACCCTCGCCTTCACTGGCACCTGGGCTATCTTGGGCGGGGAGCTCACTTGTCTCGTCCTGTTCTGCTAAAGTCTCCCTGCTTAACTCTGCAGGTGTTCTTTCCACCACCACTTCCTCTTTCCTAGCTTGTTTGGCCTGGGAGGCGGGTGTCCGCTTCTTTGGGCACTGGCTTGCCCAGTGGTCATCACGACACAATTGGTGCGGGCATTTTTTTTTATTTTCCTCTTGGTTATGAAAAAACCAAATTAGAAACACAAAGTTAGCCTAAGCTAAAGCCTAAGCTAACCATACAAAAAAACCACAAATGTCCAGGAAAAAAACACAAAAATCCAATAAGAGCGAAGACTAGCACATAGCTACGTCTCGCCTTATCAGCTTCTCTCTTCAGACTCACCTGGGCGGAAATTGTTTAAACAACGCCACAAAAAGAGACATGCGCAGAACACGCGAATCGAATACAACTCAGCCAAATTTACGAAACGAAGAATGTTCTACGATGTTCGACTAAAGACATTTTACCTTAAAAGGAAATGAATCTTGAAACATTGCGATTGCCAACTGTTTTCAAAGAACTGGCGATCTGAGCGCTCCATAAATGGACATGACTCAAAAATCGTTCACACAACTATCGGCAACCCTAGCTATCAAGATAAGACAACTTCTTGACGATAGCTATCAAGATTAGACGACTGTAGAAATAAAAGTGACTACAATTCCATGAGTTCCTTCCCATGCATTAAAAATTAACTATAGTCAGAATGCATGGTCAGAATAAGTTGCGACAAGTTTTTAGCAGCAACACCCGTCCATACCGGCGCCAAGACATGCGCACGCCCCCACATCCTGCATCGGTGTTTCCCCAAGTCCAACCCTGCCATCACCACCTGCATCCACTCTCATTACCTTTGTCCCCTCCCTGTCCATCCTCAGACCCAACCGCTGTGACCCCCCGTCGAGTGTCCTCAATCTGTCCCGCATCCGATTACGGCCATGGGACAGAAGAGCCAAGTCACCAGCAACATCCAGATCATCCAACTGCTCAGTCAGAGTCCACTGGACTCCATTTCTGTTGTGTGCCGTCGACGATCCCACAACCCAGTCCATTGCTAGCAAGAAAAGAAACGGAGACAAGAGGCATCCCCGCCCCCACCCCAAACGGCTCCTCAAGCCGTCCCTCGCGAAGAACTCCGCATGCCACGCCTTCACATGCCCCCCTTTATTAAACCAATGATCCCCAGGGGAACTTCACAACGCCCCATCAATCTCCAAAGCGACTCTCTGTCCGCACCATCAAATGCCATTTCGTAGTCCACAAATCCGATGTATAGTGGTAAATTCCATTCCAGACTTTGTTCAACTATTATTCTCAAAGTGGCTATCTGGTCTGTACATGATCTGTTTTGTCGAAAACCTGCTTGTTCATCTCTCAGTTTCTTGTCTATGGACTCTTGTAATCTCTCAAGAATAATCCTGTTTAATACTTTTCCTGGCACTGATAGTAACATTATTCCTCTATAATTTGTGCACTCTTGTAAATTTCCCTTCTCAGGCAACTTAACCAGATATCCTTCCTTCCATTCTGCTGGTATCACTTCCTTTTCCCAGACTTTACCAAGTAATTTATATAACATCTCTGTAGCCGTGTCGATATCTGCTTTTATGGCCTCTGCTGGAATGCCAGATGAATGGCGTGAAAGTGAGACACATCATCACACTTCAGCTCCCCAAGGAGCATAGGCCTTCAACAAACTTATGGCAGATATTTCTGTCCCGTGCCATCGGCTCAAGATCGTTCCATATCTCCCTCATTCCTTCCATTTCTCCCTCATTCCTTCCATTTCTCCCTCATTCCTTCCATTTCTCCTTCATTCCTTCCATTTCTCCCTCATTCCTTCCATTTCTTTCTCATTCATTCCGTTTCTCCCTCATTCCTTCCGTGTCTCCCTCATTCCTTCCGTGTCTCCCTCATTCCTTCAATTTCTCCCTCATTCCTTCCATTTCTCCCTCACACCTTCCATGTCTCCCTCATTCCTTCCATTTCTCCCTCATTCTTTCCATTTCTCCCTCATTCCTTCCATATCTCCCTCATTCCTTCCATTTCTCCCTCATTCCTTCCATTTCTCCATCATTCCTTCCATTTCTCCCTCATTCCTTCCGTGTCTCCCTCATTCCTTCCATGTCTTCCTCATTCCTTCCATTTCTCCCTCATTCCTTCCATTTCTCCCTCATTCCTTCCGTGTCTCCCTCATTCCTTCCATGTCTCCCTCATTCCTTTCCATGTCTCCCTCATTCCTTCCGTGTCACCCTCATTCCTTCCATGTCTCTTTTATTCCTTCCATTTCTCTCTTCTCCGTGTGTTCTTCGGTCTCCTTCCCCATATCTTCTTACCCTGGGGATACCAGAACAAGAACTACCTTGTAATGCTATCAACAGGTTACCTCAGCGCATGTCCGATCCACTGTAGCGTCTTTTTCTCAACTTGCGTTGCACTGGCGCTTGATAATAAGACGCAGTTTAGCAAAAAAAGACTGAAATTAGCCCTTATCTTCGGGACAGTAACATTCCTAAGTCATCCATTGATCTTGCAGGCGTTTGCACACTGTCTGGAGTACTCGCTAGTTAACTTAATGGGATCTGCCATAACAAAGAGGCAAGCGGAAGCTCAAAGGAAATATATAATGTTCTTATACAAGTCCCTTTGTGCGTTGCCGGCAGCCAACAAAGGTAAATCTGCATTTTTTTAATGAACATTTAAAAAAAGTTGGTTATTACTCGGCTATATAGCCCCGCTTAGTTGCCGGGGAGCACTAATGAGACAAAGAAAAAAGTGGGATTAATGCTGTATCGGGCATGCCATGCAATGCGACTAATATGAGTTTATGCATGTAGCCTGGCAACCTCATCACGTAAAACAATTTGCTACATAAACCATCGCTGCAAGAGCATGTGAATGCTTGGTGCAAGGCTTTCTGCAAAGGAACCAACAGCAGTGGTGGAGCCATGCGGAACAAAAACGATCATTTTTGTCATAACAAATCTAACACTAGCAACTGCAAAACTAGCAACTGCAACACTAGCAACTGCAACACTAGCAACTGCAAAACTAGCAACTGCAAAACTAGCAACTGCAAAACTAGCAACTGCAACACTAGCAATATGACACATATCGAGAAAGCTTGTTGATAACATTACAAGGCAGTTTCTGTTCTGGAATTCCCAGGGTAAAAGAAGTAGAGGAAGACCAAAGAACACATTGAGAAGAGAACCGGAGATAGACATGAAGGGAATGGAGAAGACATGAAACACCTTGAGCAGACGGCACGGGTCAGGACAACTTGACATAAGATGGTTGCTCCTTTAGAGTTGAAAGGTAAAGAAGAAGATTAATATTTGAGACAGAGCAAATCCAAAAGTCATCATTAATATAGACGTATCATCATTATCAGAACAAAACCAACAACAATAAAAAGCATCATCAAATACCGCGACTTGAGATAGAAAGGACATATCTTACAGAGGCAAACGTTTCAGTATTTCAACGCGCGCTTTGGGCTGGAACTCACAAACCGTACTTAACAGAAACACTGGAGAAACCTGGGGAATACTATCGACTGCCAGAGAAAGAGCAGAAGTAAAAGTTTGGAAAACAATATCCAACTGAAAAAATCCATAGCACTTCACATAAAGGCAAAGAACAAAGCAGCAAGAAAAACTTGAAAGTCAAAACCTAAACAGTGACGTACTAAGGGGGTAGTCCAGTGACAGCCAGGAGGGGGTGCCATCGGACATTAGTACGACAGTACTGTACTGTAAAATAAATAAATAATGAGAATAAAGGCAGGAAATGACAACAGGGTTGAACTTGAAGAAACACCACTACAAGATGTAGAATCGTACACATATCTTGGCAGCAATATAGACAAACACCCGTGTGTTACCGGGGCCCGAAAGGGGAGCAAAGAACAGCAACACTGTTCCCTGCCAAGCATGTCGTACAAAGCGACTAAGGAAGGTTGGGCATAGGAACGGTTACCCCATCCTGTAAAAAATTTAAACCACAAAAAACTTCAACAAACATGGACAAGTCAATTAAAGAAAATAAAACACAGCCATCCAAGACAGGGGAAGGTCCTCTCGCAGGGAGGCGTATGATGCAACACAGAGAAAGCCGAAAGCAGTCCGTGTTGTTGACTAACCTTCTTTCTTCTAGGAGAACTTCCAGATTTGGCACCTGGAATGTTCGGACATTAAACGAACAAGGGAAAGTGGCACAAGTAGCAGCAGAAATGAGGGAATATAAAATCGAGGTTCTGGGACTGTGTGAAACAAAGTGGAAGGGGGTAGACCGAGAAGCACATGGAAAAGAGAGCTGGAAACAGAGGCTTGAGATGATGGCATGAGGTGATGACAAAGTCACACATGAGAACCAGACAAGTGCCAGTAGAACAAGAGATGAGAAGAAGACGATGGCGATGGATAGGACTCACATTGAGGAAACCTGTTGATAGCATTACAAGGCAGTCCTTGTTCTGGAATCCCCAGGGCAAGAGAGGCAGAGGTAGACCAAGAAGCATATGGAGAAAACTGTACAACAGAGGTGAAAATGATGAAGAGAACGTGGAAAGAACTTGAGATGATAGCACATGACAGGAGGACTTGGCATGTGTTTGGGGAGCAGAGGGTTATGAATGACTGTAATGTACTGTTTAAACAATCTACCTGCAAGCATCTGTTTTTCTGTGTTATTTATGCGGGGTGCCAAAGGTGAGATCCGCCCCAGCTGTCAGATACTTTAAGTACGCCCCTGCCTAGACACAAATGGGCAAGAAATTAGCAAAGAACAAAGCCACAAGAGACGTGGCAGAGAACTCTGGACACAAAACTCAGACCCAAGGAATAATCATTCTCCTTGAAAAGACCTGGAGACCTCAACATTACAAAACAACTGCCACTGAAACCACTGTTGCAAGAGCATGGGAAGGCTTGATGCAGGTTTCCTGTAAGGAGCGCAAAAGAAAATGATGATTTTATGCTCTTTACTGGAGGTCACCTCTGCCCTAAGCTGCCTTGCAGAAAGTCTGGAGCTAAGCACTTTATGCACTGCTGAAGTGGTTTCCATAGTAACCTGGTTTATATGATAGGGTTGCTAAGGTCACTTCTGCACTTGACCCCCTTGCAGGAAGTCTGCAGCAAAGCATTTTATGCTCATCAAAAGTGACTTCTGCAGTAATATGTTTTACATGATGAAGTTGCCAACCCCATGTAAAACCTCAAACTAGTTTCCTCTTCCGACACACCTGAAGGAGCGGTGTCTGTATTATTTGTTTAACCTCTTCCGAGATCAACAGAAACCACTTAGGGTAGATCCTTGGAATACACTTGAAGAAGGGAAAGGACTAGTTTAGCACCAAACTCATGTAAGAACTGTGATGTGAGTCCTATGGTCCACAAGGAGCAAACAAGATTTAAGCAGATCATCAATCACATTCACTTTCAGACGTCAACTTGAATATGTTCACAGAAGGCGGTGGTCAGCTTGAGGTTGTTGGTATCTCCGTAGTTTTTTTCTCAGGAATAGGACGGGTGATGGCCATATGCGCTTTCTCTGTTCCACATATGCTGGGCAACTCTCAAGTAGATTTTCAGCTGTCATTCTATCGGTTCCACAGTTACATACATCAGAAGTTCCTATCTTTACCTTGTTGAATAAATGGTATCCCAATCTGTCGTGACCAGTGCGAAGTTTGAAGAATACCACTTGTTCACTTCTGCTGAGCTGGTAATATGCATCATTTTATTTTTGGTGGCCTGGATGCTGTGCTTCTCACTAGCTCCTGTATCGGCACTTGATAAAACTCTTGGCCTCTTCATAAGTTATGCTTGTGTCGAGTTGAGATAGCTTTCCACCTTCCTGAGAAAGTGCAGTCATGTATTAGTGAATTACAGCTGGGACTTAATGGACGGTCCACCCAGGAGAAGGCTCCATCAGACACCATTATGACAGCACTGATCTGTTTAAAAATCTACTTGCGAGCATAATATATTTGTTTCTGTGTTTGTTTATGAGGATGTTAAAGGAAGAACCCACCCAGTGTGCCAAATACAGGGTGTCCGAAAAGTTACTGTGCACTTGAATATACGGCAGACTAGAGTAGCAGTTTTGATGTGAGAGCTGTCTGTTCTACCCTAGGTGTGACCTTGACAACAGACGAGAGCAAATATTTTTTTGATGTGAGAGTTGTATGAAGAAGCATGTTCAGACATGTCTTGAAGCCCATGGTGGACATTTCCAACATCTGCTGTAGAAGAAACTGCTGCGTGGTACTGTAATGTTGTATGAGGTACTTGATTGCACAGTAACTTTTAGGACACCCTGTACTTTAAATAAGCCTGGTTATCACGATGTACACCAGCTTTCTTCTACTCATAACATACCCAAAGAAAGTGAATTGTTTCCTTCTAATGTAATAAACATTTAAATTTAAAAAACAAAAAAAAAGAAAACCCGAGGCCCGTAAACAATACATAAATAATACACGTAAAGGAATGTTTCAGGCAATCCTGAGAAACAATGTGAGCAGAACGCTTCCTCTTTTCCACAGGCTTCAGGACATCTTCATTACTCCTTTTAGCAATGCATGGTATTACTAACACTTTCCTGTAAAACTACATAGGATATGTGAGAATATGTTTATATCTATTTAGTATTGACGATGCATGCAAAAATTCACAGAATAATTGTTTAAAGGTGGACTGGATAAATGAGTACTAGGACTCGGAATGAAAGTTAAGGCAAAGGACAGGCCTGCGTGTCTAATTTTTAACCCTTTTAAAATAGTTTGTTCATTCTTGTGGCCTCTAGTGCTTTTCCTATTTGTTTATTAATCATCCATGACTCTCTTCCATACATCGACTCTATATAACACTGAAAGACACTTTTCTTACTTCCACTGACACGGAGCTGTTGAATAAAATACTCTTCATTTTATGAATGCTGCTTTTGCCTAAACTATTCCACTCCTCGCCTCTGTGACACATCTTCCATCTGATGTTATTAACATGTCTAGGAATTTTAATCTAATAACTTGTAAAACTGATCCATTTACTTTGATAGTGCAGTCATTTCTAAGTTCACATTCATATAACATTAATATTGTTTCTCTCATTAAACGCAGCTTCAAAGGGACATGCACTTGCCAGTGCCAGTTGAATATTTCACACTTGAATTACAATGTTAAGTTGCATGTTCTGCACTCGGAACGTTGAATACTTCAATGTACTTTCCAGAGTGCCAAGTGTACTCATACAAAGATAGGTAGGTAGACAAAAGCATACTGAAGTGTTACTGTTCTCAATAAACTTTGAAATGTTAAGAACAGTAATAACTACTAAATATTAAACAAAATCCAAAACATACATGCTGTATGTGTGTGTGTTAGAACAAATCTGAAGCCTATATTGTAAGTCTGAGATATGTGCAATTATACATAGTGCCAATAACCATCTTTGCTGTACTGGAGTGAAAATTAAATCTGATTTTTATGTTTTATATTTATTATATTATTTCTTTAAAATAATAAAAGAACATTCTAGACACTGTCCATATAGAATAAACAATATTTGCTGTTCTGAAAAGATGGTGTTTTCCATGCCTCATTTTGAAAGTGTGTAGTAATGAATGTTGTAGAAATGACTTGACAAACTCTGTAATTTGGAAAACCCGGTAAGAAATAGACAAAGTTCAGTGAGTAGCAGCAGCAAATATTTCTAGTGCTTGCACATATAATTCTTGTGTGCTTAAAAATCTATTTTCTACAAGAATAAAATAAAATAAATTTACATACTCAGCCATGTGTTACTAGAGCCAGAAAGGAGAAAAGTAACACTGCAAGCCTACCAGGCATGTTATTAAAAGAAAAAAAATCCCATAGCAGATATTGCTGTAGGGAAATGAAGTGTTAGAGACATCACTATACTAGGTCCAGCTTTATTTAGGTGATCAGTTCCCTTCCTTGCTGCATTTACCTTCCCTAAAGCAAGAACAGAGTCAGGTACTCATTTACAACAGCTGGGTAGACTAAAGCACGACACTACCAGGTTTTGATCTACGAACTCTAAGTTTGCCGCAAGAGGCCAGCACTATAACCACTCAGCCAATGAGACAGCCCAGGCATGTCGCAGAAGGTGAATAAGAAAGACTGGGCATGGGGTAGCCACTTGAAGCCACAAAAACTTCAACAAAAATGAATGAGTCATCCAAAGCAAGTAATTCAGATAACTCAACTACCCACGATTGAAAATGGTCCTCTATTAAGAAAATTCATGACTATGCCCTGTGAAAGCTGACAGGAGTCTGAGCTGCTGACTCACTTTTTTTCTTCTAAGAAAATCTTCAGATTGAGCACCTGGAATGTTCAAACACCAAATGAGCAAGGGAAAACTACACAGGTGGCAGCAGAATATTAACTATAAAACTATATTACTTATTCAACCAGCTTTAATCTCTGATCTTGCCAGTTATTAATTTTATACTTCTGCTCATACAAAGATAGACAGGTTGACAAAAGCATACTGACATTTTACTGTTATTTCTTCTCCATAAATGTTGGAATGTTAAGAAATTAATAACAAGCACAAAGTAAACAAAATCCAAAACATACAAATGTGAAAAATTATTTTAATTAAAAAAATAAATGCATTAAAAAAATGTGTGATAAAAACAATTACACAAATTTACCAGTGTGTTCTAAAGTCATCCACAGAAGGTATATAACATGCATGGACCCAATGATCTCTACACATTGTTACTTGCATTTACGAACAAGAGGTAAAAGTTAATTATATTAACGCTTATTGATTGTATATTCAAATAAAGCGATGTTATTTTATCCATTTGTACTTAAAAATATACTGAACTATATAATATGAAAAAACAAAATAAATTATTTAAATCTGCTTACCTAATTCTCTACATGCATGGTAAAAGTGAATGGTATCACTACCTTTTAGGGCCCATAATGTCTTACCATACATATCTTTTTTTTTAAATACTAAATGATTACAGATATACAGAACAGCACTGATTATCCTGGCTAATTGGATCCAACTATCACTGTCTGGATGTATGCCCGTTTGGATAACTGAACAATGACACAGTTCATAAAATAAACCTGAAAGATACACAAAAACAGGTCCGTAATCATATATCTGAAATTCCGATATTTGAAATACTATGTACTGCGCATGAGCTAGTGCACTAGTGTAAGCATATAGATCAGAACCATGATGAAAATGAACTTGCATGTGGTTGGGAATTTGTGCCCATGTGTGATGCAATACGAAAACTAAGTATTTATTGCTTATTATTTGTAACGAAAAAACATCCAGTTTTCAGAGTATTTCCAATACTGGCGACAGAACTGCAGATTTAGCATGACTAACAAAATTAGCGCAGAAGAACTTGATGACTCATTTTAAATATTTAGTACATGAAAGTATTGTTAATGTTAATCAGAATCGACCTCACTGCACTCTGGGCAAACCCATAGGTGCTCTGTCTCCCTCAGCAAATGTCGAAGAGTATGAATGCTAATTGTACCTGTAGCACGCTGGTTGTACATACGACAGATGCATCCTCTTTCATGTCCATCCCTGCTAGTCCCACGTTTGATGCCAAACTCCAACAGTCTCAGCCTTGTTGATTCACCCATTGCAGTGTCATTATCTTGCAGGCGATCATTAATTGTCCTTAGTATCTCTCCATTATCCATGTCCAGTGACCCCACTATGGGTGCTCTCGAGGCCAGTCTGTCAGCTCTCTCATTGCCACGTACCCCTGCATGACCAGGACAGTAGATCCACACCAGTTCTTGAAGACTTGAGAATTCTATTGATGTTTTCCATTCCTGCCACAGCCATCCGTCCTGAACTTTCCGAAGCATGGCTTGAGAGTCTGACAATATAACTGCCCTGGTTGATGGAGTTTCAGACAGCCACCTCAGTGCTGCAGTAACTGCATCTACCTACATTCTCATGTTGGAAGTTGTAATGTAGGCTCCACTCTGTTCAGCAAAGACCCTGCCCTTTATACTCGCAGTGAAGCCACATCCTGATTTCTCACCACGCACTACAGACCCATCAGTGAACACAATGGCGTCATCATCCCCAGCATAATCACTTATCAGCTGATTAATCTCCAGCTCTGCTTTTCCATTGCCCAGAAAGTAAATTAAGTACAGTATAACCATACATTGTTTAAAAAAAAAAAAAAACATCAAAATAATGCAGTGGAATATGGTCTTGCAAAATACATCTTAGATGACTAGATTTCAACTGGTCTAGTGTCAACATTAGATAATTCATCAAAGTCCTTGGTTGCCTGTGACAACATGACTTGATTCATCGCGCCTGTCTACACCTTTGTTCATTTGTCTCCGGGTGTGACTCTTATCCTTCAGCTCTGCTACAATGACTCTGTGCTGGTTCATAGTTTCGGTGAAACGAGTCCCTTTGTATTTAAAGTATGCTGTTTATCTTCAAGAGATGAGTGGGGAGGCCAAGGAGAACTTGGACAAGAATGATATAAGAGGGTCAAAGTAGCTGGGACCTTGAGGACACAGTAAAAAAAAACAGAGGACTCAAACAGAAATCGGTGCCAAGCAACAATTACAGCCCTCTGTTCCAAATGGAATAAAAAGAATGATGATAGCCATATTTATCTTGAATTTATTACAGTTTTGCATCAGAAAAATATCAAGCTGTCAGCAAGGTTCACATCTTTTAATTGCCTCAATGGCCTCCCTGGATCCAATTTCTCTTTACCTAGTAAGAGATTGTTGGTGTTAAGCTAGGGCTGCTGAGCTTGTAGCTTGTTGCTGTTTAGCAGCCAATACCAAGTAAAAGAATGCTAGGCATTATCTACACTGCCGATCTAATGTAAGTGAAATAAAAATTATAGGAACTTTTGCATTAATCATTTATGACTTAACCAAGCTTGATTTAAATTTTGATAAACTAATAAATTTATAATTGTATGGATAAAAACAGTACATGACAAAATACCGTATAAAATTAATTAATTTTCATTTCCCTGTTTGCTCACAAAGGAGCATGGAGAAGCTGCAGCAGCTGACCCCTTTGCAGGAAGCCTAATCAAATCATTCATGAGCTCTTGCAGCTGTGGCTTCTATAACAATTTGTTTGACATCATGAGGTTGCCTGCGCTCCATGTCCACAACCTCATATCAGGTGCCTCTTACAACATGCCTGTTGTAGCAGTAGTCCTATTCTTTCTTTGCCTCCTCAGAGGCTCCCACGAACGGCATGAGTCACCTTTTGAAATTATATGACCCAAAAAATTGTCAGAATAAACTATTATAAACAAAGAAAGCTAAGTTAGAAGACAAAATTCCTATCAAAGCATATTTTTTTCCACACACTAGTCTGTCATTTTTTTTTCTTCCACGGGTTGCATATTTCTAAGGTGTGGGTAGCTCTCAATAGTAAGTTTCAATCCTTGGTCTAGCGTAAAAGGTGGCTTGTAGCCCATGTCCTTCTTAGCTCTTTCGCAATTGTAGAAGTGGTCAGTGCCCGCCAGGGCCACCTTCATAGGTGAAAGTGAAGGCGTAATTATGATGATAGGGCTGACGACCCAGGCTGTAAACTGCACGATGAGTGCAACAATGTATATCAACATGTATGGTAAATGTATATGCGGTGCAGGATAGTCGAGCCCCGTCAACAAGCGTGTCATAAATGTCCAGAAAAATATAGGCTCATCGTTGGTGATGTGGTAGGCCTATTTTAAAAACAAAAAAAACAGACACAGTAAATCTCATGTATTATCATAATTTCCATTAATGCATATCATATCAATGAAAGTGCATAACTTGTTTCCATTTCACAACAATTTACTTTATCCCCTATCCAACAGTTCACCTCTTCCTCTACCAATAGTTACCTCATCCACTACCCAACAGACTTGACTTCCTCATCCCCTACCCTACAGTTTATCTCTATCCTCTACCCAACAATTACCTCATCCCCTACACTACGGTTTATCTCCATCCACTACCTAAAAGTCTACCTCATCCCATACCTTACAGTTTATCTTCATCCTCTACCCAACGATTATCTCATCCACTCTATAGTTTACCTCCAACATCCATTCAACAGTTTATCTAATCTACTATACTACAGTGGATCCTCTATATACACTCACGCACATACACACAATGGCCTGTAGAACTATCAATATTTTGATCTGTGACTTCTTCTGGAGATACTCTTAAGTAGCCTGCTCAAAATATTTACATGCATAATTTATTTTTTAATCTTTTTTTTTTTTTTAAACTTTTTAATAATCAGTGTTGTTAGTCTTTTAGTATCTTCCTGACCATCATCATTTATGTTAGCCTGCCAATGAAGGCTTTTAGCCATAGCATCTGGCTAGTTTTTGGATCATGTTCCCTAAACTTTGTGTCAGATTCTTATCCAACAAACCAACAGGTCATTTTAGACATGCCAATATTAAAAGCACATACCTAGGAAGCATAGTAACACCAGACGGTGGGGCAGGCAAAGACATCAACATCAGAATGAATAAGGCAAGAACAGCCTTCTTTAGCCTAAATAACATCTGGAAGTCCTCCCAATACAGCACAAGCACAAAATTAAGATTATACCAGAGTTGCGTGCTTTCTGTGCTTCTCTATGGTGCGGAATGCTGGAGAGTTACAGAGAAGGAAATGTCAAAACTGTCCTCTTTTCACACAACATGCCTAAGAAAAATTCACCGAATCTTTTGGCCGAATACCATCACCAACCAAGATCTGCTTACTCGTAGCAAGCAAGAGGACATGCATACCATCATAGCTGGCAGACGCTGGAGCTGGGTTGGTCATGTCCTCAGAAGAGACCCCGATGCCATCACAAGAACAGCTATGCTTTGGACCCCTGAAGAAAAGCGAAAGAGAGGCCGACCAAAAACAACTTGGCGGAGGACTGTGGAGGCTGAGATGCAAAGAATGAACCAGAGTTGGGGCACTGTACGAAGGATGGCCACCGACCGTGCAAAGTGGAATCAATTTGTTGTTGCCCTACAAGACGCCACTAGGCGTGATGGCCACTGACTGCTTTGACGGTCGGTGGTTAAGGATCAAAGAAGAAGAAGAATATTAAAAGGTGCTGGATAAAAATGGATTATCTGCCCACAATAATGAAATATAAGAATGTGTTTAAAATGTGTACATCAATTTAATTTCTTACCACACTGTATTAACAAAAGATTGTTAAGTAATGCTGGACGGTGTTAGTTAATGCTTACTTTTCCACAAACGGGGGAGCCAGGATTTAGATTTTCAGCTGCCAAAATATGTCCATGAACTACATTACCCACGTAGGTGAAGTCTACAACATTTTTGCCATCTCTGAAAATGAAACAGATTGAACTGTGAAATGAAAGACTAGAAATGTATTCTGCACAACATACCCTGATGCCAAGCATATAAATCTACGTTATGTCTGGCAAGTGTAGCCACCGTGAATCATGTCTCATCTGAAATTGACATATACGGTACTGCTTGGTCCAGATATTTCCTGACCACATGAAGTGGTCACCTCATCAGTTACCACGCTTTATGCTTGTAGATCCATGGCCTGGAAAATATTGCTACATGCGTAATGGCATTTTTTTTCTTTTCATGCAAATTATTTAATTTAATAAGAGAAAAAGAAAGCATAACAGAACATTGTTCATTTGTACTGCCATCTTTCAGATTTTCGCTCTTTGACGCGGGAGCGTCATCATTGCAGTTGACTTACATGCAAAATCCTTTTGTGTGCCCTCGTAGTAATCAGTTTAGCGTAAACAGTTGTTAGTTCTATACACAATTCAGCTTAGTAGACTTGTGCAGTATGCTTTGATGAAGTACTGCTTCTATTGTTTCTTGACCTCTCCACAGACCCCAGTGAACCAGATGAAGTAAATTAACAAGAGTTCACTATTTCTCATGTATGATCCGCTTTACTCACACACAGGTATGCTCCGTTATCTTAAAAAAATAGTTTACCCCAAAAAAGATTTAAAAAACGTCTATTCTGAAACTCTTCTAGTTCAAACTTGTGAGGCTGAAACACAAGACAAGAAAGCAGAAAGATGTTTGTGTTAATGTTCAAAACAAACAAAAACAAATGATAAGAAAGCAACAAGATGAGATGCCCTAAGCAAAAAACATAAGATGTAAGCAAAGAGTAAGACAAGAAAACACACTGTCTAAACATTTGTCTTACCCTATAATATATTTTGTTTTCCCTTTCCTTGCCATGTCAACTGCTATAGGAACTAACTGAAGATCTCTTGGACCAAAAATACCATGAGGTCTTATGGCCACTGTATGGAAATCTTCAGAATTGGCGTCTAGGACTGCCTGGCAATAATACAGCAAAAAATGCAGTGATTAAAAATTTGAATGGTCTATGTGTTGCCATGTATGACTTCTGAAAAATTTTCATACCACTCCATACTGCTCTGTTGTTTAACTAAAGCTGCTGAGCTCAGCACTCTTTTGCAGCCAATGCCAAGTTTAAGAATTTGCACTGACAGTATGCTAACAACATCAAAGTCAATTTCCAGTGCATACCAAGACACACAGATTATACTGAGCAACAAAAAAGTAGATAGACTAGCAAAACTAGGAGAAAGCATGGTTCAAACAAACACTTCAGCCAACATGCAGACCAATAAACTAATTCTCCAAAACACTTCAAAGACAAATGGCTGAAGCAATGACCAAATGAGTCTTCTGGATGTGCCATGTATAAAGAACTGACTCACCTACAAAAAACTGACATCATCATCAACATGGGATGCATGGAGCAGAGTACAATCATCCAACCAAAAAAAGAACACACTAGACTCAATAAGTTCGGTAGCCCCCTCCAGTCATAACTGACTATGGGGATTATGCGCCCTTGAAGTGATAGCTTTGAGCTGCTTTTTTTTTTTTTTTTTTTTGGCCAAGTGTTCCTTTCAGCGCATTCTCTTCTCTTCTGCTTGCTGTAACAGCTTCTTTTCCTCCAGTATGAGGTAGTACCACAGGAAGAATCTCCACATGATGCAATCGGCAGCTTCATCCTCCCAGGTTGCTGGATTTATGTCCAGTGCTTTCATGACTCTCTTGCATACATCTTTGAACCTCAGCTGTGGTCACCCGGATGTTCTTTTGCCATCCGCCAGTTGTCCACAGAAAGTATCTTTGGGGATGCGACCATCTTCCATGCAGTGGACATGGTCAAGCCAGCGCCACTTGTACTGTCTAAGCATTGTATAAATACTTTAAAGGCCAGCGCATGAAAGCACCTCGACTTTTGTCACTCGACTCAACAATTACTTGAACAAATGAAAGCCCTCACACAAGCCTAATTGCTGCAGCTGTACTCATCCATAAGAGACAGTTCAATATGTGCTGCTCACATGCCTAGGACTCGCCACAGAAAGATGAAAGCTATTGTCAGGCTCCCCAATGATCACACTATACAGCATCATCCAGCAGCTACAGAACGCACACACATTTTCCAGCTTTCTATTTTTAAATTACATTCAGAGATATAACACCTGAAATTAGTCAGGACTATTCTGCATTTATCTTTTTTTTTTATTGTAAACATCTAAAAATTTAAAAAGCAGAAATTCATGAGTCTGAATCTCTGCTGTGATTAACGTTTCAGTTTAGTTTATGACTGCCACATCTGTATACATTAGTTAAAATACAGTATTCAAGTACAGTGACAAACAATTCACGCCCAATGTGTGCAATGCCAACATTAAACCTTCTTTGACATAAACAATAGACCCTGATGCTAAACAGCAAGCAAACATTAAAAAAAAAAAAAAAAAATTAATAAAAAATAAATTTATCATGACAAAGTCAGAAGAATCCCTGAAAAATGTCAATAATTTTCAAAGGCAAACTAAGCTAAAATCAAATTTAAAACAAACAAAAATATTTATCACTATTACCTTTTCTTGAAGAATTTTAGTTTCTGTATAGTAGTCTAATGGTTTTCTTGCATAAGGCAGCTCTTCCTCTCGACCATTTCTTATTCCCTTCCCTTCATATACTACACTGGCAGAGCTTGTCAGGACTAACCTCTGGAAGGAACACAGGAACATGGAGTTATGTTTTGGTGTTTTGTTTTTTTAGAACAACTAAAGCAAAAGTATATGCAACATCATGAGTTCAGCAATCATGATTTCTGGCTATTTGAGATTCTAAAATTATAAACAACCTTTTAACAAAACCTTACAAAATGTGTTAAAACAGCAGGGTTTATTTATTTCAAACTGCGTGCAACTGATACAAAAATAAAATACAGTAGTACCATTATTTTCCTTTGTACTTCTTATGGATCATGGCGCCAACACTGTAGCCAATCCACTTGCTGGAAGCCTACACCAAGCATTCACATACTCTTGTAGCAGTGGTTTCTTCTTCTTCTTCTTTCTTCTTCGTTCGTCCTGAAAAGGACGGTGATTGCGTTGTGTCTGTTTACGCCTAAGCTGTGATATCTGCACCTTTCGGTCGACACATCCGACTTCTGCACGGCATTTTTTAGGACCGGGTTTGCCTTCCCATTTCGATCCACACTCGCTCAGCCAGACTGCACAGCTGCAGACTGTTTCCAGGACCACCACGTGGAGGTGGAGTGCTGTCTTGACCAGCTCTGGTTCGCTGGTCCTGACGCAGGCAGTCAAGCTATGAGTCGCTGACTGCTGTCTCTATTGCTGCGTCTTGAGGTCCCTGCAGTGGTTTCTGTGGCCATTCATTTTACATGAGGTTGCTAGCCCCATACGCAACCTCATATTAGTCACCTTATATGGCATGCCTGAGGGTGTAGATGTCCTATTCTGTCTTTCTCTCCAGAGACCCCTGGCAACTGCTCGGGGCAAGTTATATCAGATCAACCATTTTCAGATACTCTTCAAGAGAAATGTCATTTCTAACACCTCAATAATTTTAATTTATAGGATATAATGCATATGTATGTGTGTATGTATACAAGTAATCATCAGATGTGATGATCCTTTAAATGCAAGCCAAGCTCAAGAAACAGGAGCTCATGACTTCAACTCAACATGTTTCAGAATGGCAGAAAAGCTACAGAAAAAGCCTAGATCTACAGTGTCGACAATACCAATGACTCTTCAACCTGGTGTTAGCTGCAAAAGAGTGAAAAGCTCAGCAGCCCTAGTTAAACAACAACAATACCATCATTTTCTGACTGACATAATGATGTAACAATTTAATTTTTTCTCGGCTTCTCTTACTCTGCTAAATGTGTGCTTAAATCATCTTCAAATATCTCTCTGTGTGAGTGTGTGTGTTCACGCGTGCGCATGTGTGTCTCCACTGGAAAAACCAGACATGTCACATTTTATAAAAACTGAGTTACTGACCTCAGCACATTAAGCATTCTCCAAAGAAGGTGTAGAAACCAAAATTATATTTGAAAACACATTTCTCTCCAAGAAAATTAAGCATAAAAACAGGCCATCCTTCTTTGTGTCACAGCGTCTCAAATTTTAAAATTAAATTTCCTTGGACTTCTTTTTTGTGTGACATATCTGGTTTTTCCAATGGAGTCTTCATCTGGATGCACACATGAGGATGTATGCATGCATGCACACAAGCATGTGTGTGCACATACACAAACTGCCACACAAACATCAGATGTTGCAAAGACTTAAAAAGTCAAATTTTAACATTTACCTTTACACCTGCTTCTTTACAGGCATCTATGATAGTCCTTGTCCCTTCAAAGTTGACTTTATAAAACAATGCTTTGTTGTTGCTGAGAGGGGCAGGAGAGGCACAATGGAACACACAGTAAACACCTTCTAAGGCAGGCTTCAAGTCCTAAAGATTCATTACATGACAAATTAATACTTATATTCAATAACTAAATAAACTGAGAGTTTGTGCAGAATTGAAGGATTAAAATGGTATGACAAGATCACCAATGTGCAACTGTTGGAAAGAAACAGACAAACACAACTGGAACAAGACAAGAGATGAAGAAAAGATTTTAGTGTTAGATAGGACACATATTGAAGAAACCAGCATTAGACTAGCCAGTCTTTTTGTTCTTTAAGATACATGGAGCGGTCATTCTAGAAAGCATTAGAATGCTGAATCCCCATGAGACCCAAAAACACAGAAAGATGAGAAAGACAGGTTTTAAAAAGGACGAAGAAGGCACGAAGAGAACTTGAGTGGCTGGCACAGCAAAGGTGAGCTTGGTGTGAACTAACTGAAGAGCTGTTTCAAAGAGGTGAAAGTTGATGATGAAGATGGAATAAAATTAGATGTTCTGTCAATGTGAAAAGGCTGAAAAATACTTACAAGGTAAAAACAAAAACACAGATGATGCCAAACTAATCATGTAAGCAAAATGAAAGTGAATAACCTGAATGAAGCTGGACTTTTAAGAATTCAATTCTTCCTTTCCATGTGAATTTTCACATTAACAGTATGCTAATCATGTCTACTTATTACTTATTGCTTTCTGTGCTTTAACTGTCTATGTCGTTCACTCTTCATCTTTCTCATCTCTTATCTGCAAACAGAGCTTAAATGGTCACACACAAAAACATTATGGGAAAGAAAGTAAAAGAGAATGAATGAGAAGTGATATGAAATGGTCAATGACATGAAAAGGAGAGTAAAGCTAAAGGTTATCCCACAGCAGATACTGTTATAGGGGAGTACAGCATCAGAGACTTCACTAAACTAGGTCCAATATTATGAGACCACTATATTTGCTGTCCCTAACTCAAGATCCAAGTCATGTACCCATTTACAGCTGGGTAGACAGGAGTGTGATCTAACCAGGTTTAAAATATGGTAACTTTGCCGCAAAAGGCAAGAGCTCTAGATGGAGAAATAAATGACTAACAGTAAAAAAAAAAAGCTGCTAGAAACCCACTATTATACTTCAATAAGAACTGAACATAATTAACTCCAGCTCTTTCTTACAAACATTAGAAACCAACTGATGATTTAAGTCTTGCCTTTGATCCACCATCACTGAGCATTAGCCCTTGGTGACCAATGATGACATATATGCAGATATAAATTTTTGCATATTCCTCATGATGAAATAAATAAAACCCCACCTCTTTTTTACATAAGTCACCAACAAAAAATTTGATTCTTGAGTCCTCAAATGTTGTTCTGATATCAAACACTTGAACCGACCATCCTCTTTCTATCAGGCCTTCACAAAGATGACGGCCCAGAAATCCACAGCCTCCAATCACCAAACATTTCTTTCCTTTCTGAAATGAACAAAATAAACATGCATCTATGTTATGCAATACAAAATGCAACTATACTGTGCAGAAGAAAAAAGTTTAATTTACACTGTTAAAAAACCAATGTGTATGTATAATATATAATAATAGCCCATTCGGTCATAACTGACTATGGGAATGCGCCCCTGAGGTGACAGTCCTCAGCTGCTTATTTTCCTGGTGTTCCTTTTGACGTTTTCTCCTCTCTTCTGCTTGTTGTGTGAGCTTCTTTTTGCCCAATCTGAGGTGGCGCCGCAGATAGCATTGTCACTTGGTGTGATCGGCAGCTTCATCCCAAGTTTCTGGATTTATGTCCAGTGGTATGTATAATACCACTGGACATCCAGACCTCCAGGACGACCCAGAGTCCGCTGGGAGGACAACATTAGACCATCTTTGAAGGACCGAGGACTGGAATGGAACCAGGCCAGGAGGGAGACAGCTGATAGAATAGTCTGGCGCTCTCTCTTCCAAACCTCTACACCTCACGGTAGAAGGGGAACGACTAAGTAAGTAAGTAGGTATGTATAAAAGCATGTATATATTTACATAAAAGAAAATGAGCCCCCTTGTAAGATTATTCCTGAATTTATCTTTATTATGTATAAAAAAGAAGCAAACAGATAGATTTACTAAGACAGCTATTAACATACCATCACAACAGGAACGATTGTGGGGGGGGAAAAGATACAGGGCGACAAAGAGAGAAGATACTGGCTAGTTTGACATCATGGCATGGAAAGAAGTCAACAACATGAAAAGCTGAACTGGCAACAGGAAGGTATGGAGAGATGTGATCACCAACAGCACCAGGCATGGTACTCGAGGAAGATGATGTAAATAAAGAAGCTCAGAAAAAGGGATAGAATCTTCACAATGCCTAGGGAGTGACGAGGTGTACAGGAGAAAACCATGCGCATCAGTAGGTCTGTAAGAAAGTCATGGAAAAAGGTTAAAGTTTATGAGATGGGGTAACCAGTTCCCTTCCTCGCTGTCTTTGCCTTCCATAACTCAAGAGCAGAATCAGGTATACACTATTACAGCTCAGCAGATTAAAGCGTGATGTAGTCTGGTTTCAAATACACACTACCACAACCTGCAGACGAAATTGGGCGAACATATTAACGTTAACCCATACGTGATACTTTTGAGGACAAAGACGGCGATGTACAATAAACGGTGATTCATCCGGCATGGAAAGCCCTTGCACGGATCGCACAGGGCAGGAGGGTTTGGTATGTTTTTAAGCCATGTTCTCTGCGGGGAACCGCAAAGTTCTCCCCTCATCACAGACAAAATAAATTATTTAAGTGTCCTACTCCAATTCTCAGAGTCCTACAGTGTGTATTATTAGTGCGTTATGCGTGTCCGCTTTCGCTACATGTGATGCATTCTTCGATATTATAATTTTTAGAATGTAATTAACTATATACAAGGAACCAAGGTTAAGTTGAACAAAACACAAATTATGTATACCATAGAGGCTGCCATTTTGCCTCAGCTGTTGATAAGAACCAATCAAATAGATGATGCCTTGTAACTCTTCACTTTACAAATCAAGAACAATCGTTTATTCATTCTTTTGTTCATCAGCGTTGCCACTCCTAGGCGGATTCACCTAGATCTAGTTTTTTTTTTTTTTTTTTTTGTCCCATTGACTACTAGTCTATATAGGTGTCATTTTCCTTCATTAGTTGAAGACTGCCACCTAGATCAACTTTCAGTGTTTGGTTTTTCGCCCAAAGTAGCCCACAAAATCGCCTAAAGTAGCTAAAGTCACCCAAAAATTAGCAAATTCAAAATCTAGGTGTATCTAGGCGTTTTAATTAAGGTACCATCTAGTATTATTATTATTATTATAATCTAGGCGTTCTAAGGTAGCATCTAGGTTTTTTTTTCAAAATGTATCATGGCAACACTGATTGGCACTACCAACTGGAGTTAGCGATCATGACTACGTACCATCTGCGGTGTCTTAAATTAGTTATTATGTCTTCTATCTTTCGCCATGCCATGCAGTCAGTTGCCGAGCTCAGTGCTTCTCTTCTTCTCTTTGAGTTGAAGTTACCGTCTTAAATCAGATTCTCCTTCTTTTCACATCATCAGGTGCCATCTTCACATCGAAGGTCGGCTCCAATGGATCTACAACCTCTTGTCTTGATAGTGCACTCTGTTTTCTCTTAATGTTATCTTCCTACATGTAGCGAGATCAGTGATACAATCGCCAAATACAGTAATATTTAAACCCTACGCCAAGTAAATTTACCACCCCGCCCGTGTTTGCCCAAAGTCATCACCCACGCCTGCGATTCGCGCTGGATTTGAAAAAGCATTAACGCCAAAGTGAACGATACCAAAACCACTAGCTTTTTCGTTGCGCTGTCCAAAGACTTAAAATAACATAACACGTGTTTCGTTCTCCAAAAGAGTGATAGAGAAAAGGGAGGAATGAAACCCTTGACAAAAGCGTTTTTTTTTAAATCTATTAATAGCCCTCAATGCGACAGTTGACGTTAAGGACTTGCTTATGGTAACACAAAACGAAAACGAGAGGCTAGCGTTTGAAAATCAACTAGTGCCTTGGCAACGGTTGTTAGGGCACATTTTTTTCCCCTACCGTTAAGGTTTGAATAAAACATTTGACTTTGCTAATGCACGCGATGATACCCCATCTCAAAACCAACCGCCTTGGTCTCTCTCCGTCTTGGAAATTAAATCTAACATAAACACGGTTGGCGACCGGCCAAAAGCGTGTTTCATTTTCTTAGAATAAGCGAGAGAGAGAAAAAATAAAAGGAGGGGACTGACATGGAGGAAAACCTAAGCTAGCGTATGCATTGTGAAAGTGAAACTAAGTAACCAAATTGGGAAGGGTAGCGAAAACGGTGGCAAAAGAAACATAGATGAAGTATTGTATTCTAACTGCATAATAAATTAAAAGAAAGGACAGTTGGGTGCTGAAAATGATAATACTTGTTTATTGGGAATATCATATTACTCATTATGATATAGTATCTTACCGTAGAGAAAAAGTATGTTGTTTGAATAACTAAAGAAGAAAAATACAAAGATGAAAACTATGATAAAGAGAGAAATAAAAACCTAAGGGCTAGATGACAGACAGTCGTCTGGTTAATAATTGCTTTTCTCCATTAAAATCGTTTAGATATTAACAAAAATATCGTAGAAAATAAAAATGAAAGACAGAAAGACAGACACAGTTATATCCACTCAACTTGGAAAATCTGGGGGTGTCACATTTTTTTAACGTGTATTTTTGAAAAGATAGTCAAGTCGGCTTACCCTGATCTGATTGGTTTAGGGGAGCATAACTAACGAGGGGATATAACGAACGTTTTGCTAACGCTTAGTTGTCACTTGAAGATAAAATTTAAAAAGTAAGGTTATCATCAGACACTCGGAATTCATGACCCATTGCCTTTGCTGTTCTGGCCGGTGGCGATCTCAACTTGACCCATTGATCGCCGGTTAACCTTATATGTGTGAAATATTTCATTGATTGCGATAAGATAAACATTATTATTGATATTTATATGTATTATTTATGTGTAGAGGCTAACATAGATAGGCGCCCAACCAAAAATTTGGGTTGTGCGACATTTGCCATTGTGGAAGCTTACGACAGGCATGTCTATGTATAATATGGAGCAACTGAAAGTTCATGATGTTTGAAAATTGATCTATAATATTATGACTGTAAGACCAGCAAACCACTGGCCGTCTTCGGCAAGTCACAGTGTTTCACATGACTTGGAAAAATAACTATGATTTCCTATGAAAGGAATGTATCAAACTGATGATATTGAAGAGTACCTGAGTATGAAGCAGTCCCAGAATAAGATAGGGACAATAGCTATTTGTTTAGCACAGGAAGCTGATCTTAAACTGTTTAATGATGCTTAGTTGTTAGTGATGGAGATATATGTATAGAATACTTAGGAAGCCTTAATCCTCTTATTGCAGGGTTACATCCTATAACACTCAGTGTGCCACAAAGTAATACTGGAGCTGCAAAGTTCGAGGCAACAGTGTTTATTTGCCTATATTTTGAAGCAAGAGTGCTGAAGCAGTCTCCGGGTCTCACTGTCGTGACGAATGGACTGTTGTTGAGAAAGTCATCAACTATTGCTCAAGGAAATTCAGTTAAGCTAAACCTTCTACGGGCTTAATGAGTGTTCACTTAACATTAACTCTCCACTATTGCAATAAAACAGTTTTAGGAAGTGATGAAAAAAGTCGTTCCTCATAATAGTGACCAGTCATAGGATCTAGTGCTTCATCAGGGAATTCCATGTTATAAACATTTACAGCTTGACATTTAAGGACAAGTTGTCCATTAGACTTAATTAGAACTGTAAATATATTTCCATTCCATTTTGAGTTTAAACATTCCTGTACCCAAAAAAGATTTGAGGTACAGGAAATTAAAATTGTAACATACTATTCTAACTGTAACCATTGACTTGTTTAATCCCTTTTCAATGAGTTAAGTTGTGTTTGTTGTCATACACTCACCATTACATTTTGCATTACCCTAGACATCAAGCCATATAAACAAACAGACACCAGAATATAAAACAGACTCAAAATATATCGCAGATTTGAGGTCGTAGGGTGGTAGCAGTCAGGTACCCTGAGAACATCATCTTCAACTATTAGACTCAGGGACTTGCATAGCTGACCTCAATCTGTAGACAAGTAATATTTATCTCTTTTAACATCAAAACCCACCACACTACATATAGTGCTGTCTTCCTCTTGCATGCCTGTAAATAATCTATTATTGGTCATCTCTGCGGTTCATACTTCCTACATTTAAGTAGGAAATTATGTATTTCATATTCTTTACACATTCTGCATATTAAGGTTCTTCTATTCTAAAATAACCTATTCTTAGTTGTAGTCAAACTAGTTTCTTATTGCGCTGGTAATTTGTAGTTTTCCAGATACTTTTTACTTCTGTTTCATTTTTTTTCCCTACTTCTTACGAGTGCCTGCAATTACATATTTATGTGTATTTATTTATTTCTTAAACGTTCTAACTTAATATGAGCACTTTCCATTCAAGAGATAAAACTATATTCCCAACAATGAATAGAAACCAAATAATGTGGGGGTGTACTCATTAACAAATCAAAAGCTTAATTAAAAGAGTAGTATCTGATACAGGGACATTAGCATGGGATGGAAGTCTGAAGGGCAGACAAACATATTTGTTCAGAGCTGCAACAAGAACGTGTCAGGTATCTCATCATCATTATCAGCTGCAATCTACACAATAAAGGTCGGATGTAATGGATCTCTAACGTCTTCTCTTTTGTCTTGATGGTGCACTCTGATTGACTGTTTCATGTCCATCTCTTGATGTTATCTTTCCACATTTAGCGCTGTCTTCCTCTTGCATGTTTGCTTTCAGCTCTGCATTTCATTATAGTCTTACCAATTTGTTATTGTCTTTTCTGCCCTTCTACAATTACACTATTTTGGGGGGTCATTGGAGGAATGCTTTTTCCACACGTTCACAAATTAACACTGGAATCACCAAATGGCGGGGACAGAAACTAGATAGACCACATTTTGATCAATGGTGTATGGAGACATTCATTACAAGATGTGAAAGTAAGAAGAGGTGCAGATGTGAACTGGAGGTGAAACGTAGAACGGCTGAACAATTGTAAATAAACAGAAAAGGAATGACGTCATCAAACTGAAGGACCCCCTTACCAGAAAAGCTGTTGTGGTCGATATAAAGAGACTATATCAAATTGTCAAGAGGCAAGAAAAGACAGCAACTGATGATGTTGACCAGAAATTCAACATCATTTCAATACTATATAAGGAAAACAGGCAAATCATACTTGAGATTCCAGGAAAGGAAGATACAAGATTGGATAACATCAGAAACATTAAACAACATAACGATGAAGTTGGCATTGGGGAGGAGGAGGGGGGAGGAGGGGGGTGTGCAAGTAGTTAGCTTTGCCTAGGGTGCTGATGTTGACGGCTATGATGATGATAGTGAGTACGAGTGGCAACTGGTAAAGTACAGAGAGGTCTTTTGCATGAACAGTATATTATGTAGGCCTGTGTGTATGTTAAGTGTGAATGAATACTGGTCAGTCTGGTTTTACGCGAGGGACATAAATAGATGGTGAGTTTGTCTCGTGCGGGGTTTGTGTCAGAAACACGGGAGAATAGTTTTGTGCGCTAAGTGGGTTTTTGGACTACGAAGGTGAACGGAAGGGGGTTGCGTGCTGAGAACAGAGTGGGCTGGCTGTATTGTATGCTGTAGTGTATTTTTCTGAAGTGAAGATAGGAACGAGAATTACGAATTATAACATTTTGGTGAAAGGATGTTTATCTGTTTTTTTGGTTTTTTTTCGGATGACATCGATGTTCATGACATTATTCATTATGTTCTGTTGTGGGGCTAAATTTCTGAGTTGGTCGTTCATTCAAGATTAAATGTGTGATTTATAAGGACCTTTTCATACCGTTAGACATTCATATGTGTCATCGCATAGGTTGTGCCTCTCCCAGTACATACTACGTACACCCATCAACACACACTAATGCTACATGGTGTCACAGGAGAAGAAACAACTTGTGTCATTTGGGGGCTCTTTGAGGGAAATTTTGCCCACTGAAGGTAGAACAGGAAGTTAGCCAGCAGCGCAGAAAGAATTCAGCCATTTTATAGTCCATGGTTGGGATCCAAGCATTATCGATTTATATTCCATTATTTTTTTTTAGGGGGAGGGGGGGGGGGGGTCATGTATTTTGGCGTGTTCACACAACGCTGAATTTCAAGGACTAGGGCGTGTTCAGCCTGCTATCGATTTATATTACTGCTTTCACGCAACACTTAATATTCAGGACAATTGCAAGTAAGTGGACAATGTATTGCCACTTGTGTCAGTCATCAACGCTTGAGTTTTAAGACGCAGCAATAGAGAATGCAGTCAGCGACTCATAGTTTGACTGCTTGCGTCAGGGTCAGCGAATCAGAGCTGACCAAGACCCTACTCCACCTCTACGTGGTGGTCCTGGAAACAGGCTGCATCACTGCAGTCTGACTGAGAGAGTAGGGATCAAAGAGGGAAGGCAAACCCGGTCCCAAAAAATGCCGTGCTGAAGTCGGATGTGTCGGCCGAAAGGTGCATATATCACAGCTCCGGCGTAAACAGACACAACGCAACCAACGTCCTTTTCAGGACGAACGAGGAAGAAGAAGAAAAAGAAGCTGTTTTCACGGATTTACATGCTCTTATATATCCATTGTCGACGTCTCGTTTGTGTTCCCCATTGACTTATTTGTTGCCATTGTCTCAGGACTACCATCAGTGATATGTACAACGTATTTCAACGTTTGAATATCAACGCCGCCCTGTCCCTTGCGCAGTGTCAGTGTACATTTCCAGTTCAAGACATCTTTACAGTAAAGTCTACGCCACTTGCTGCATCCTGTGCAGTGGCATTGATCATTCGTAAACCAAGGCTTCATTACAGCGAAGTTCTTCATCATTACAGCTCACTGCCTCATCCCCTGTGCATGAAAACATTTATACAGTGGAGCCTTTGCCGCGTACTAAGCAAGGCACCATACAGAAGCAGGATGCTAAACAGATGTCATTTTTATGCTATAATTGATCTCGTTCGTGTGTACCACACTGATGGCATTCCTGTCTTTACCTCATCTGTTACTCGTTGTCATTGTGCGTCACTTGCATGTTTACTTAAATTAATGTTTTTTTAGATTCAATGTTTGTTTTTCTGTGGAGAGGAATTGATGTTGAGTTAATCTATGAGGATTTTGTTAAAATTAATCCCTTAAAACGAGGTCACATCCATGTTGAATCGGATGGTATATGGAGCGCCCTTGAGTGAATTCTTTGGACATAAAAAAATCTTAGTTGTGTTGGTTTAGTTCGTAGAAAGCGTTATAATCGGGTAAAGTCTCTCTCTTGTCCACTTTACATGTTGTATTCTTCAGTTTCTTTTCCATTTATCGTTGAATATAAGTTCTTTTTTTAGTCCCATTGTGGTTGGCTGTCTTGTAGGCACGGTGTTGTATATAAATTTGGGTTTTCTTATTTTTGTTGCACTTCACGCCGGCCTACTAGTTTTCGTTTGTTCTTATTGTATCGTTTGGTTTTCCTCATCGATCACTGTTAAAGAAGTTTATTAATGTAATTGTGCATGTTGACCACACTTAGTCTATTAGCAGTTAATATACGCGGTAAAAAGTCTATCTGTGGTTAATCATGATGTTGCACGGTTTTTTATTGTAAGTGAACGCGATATATTTATTACGTCACTAGGAGTTTATGACGTAATCCGTTTTGCACTAATATATGTTAATGGTTGTTTCGAAGCCTTTCGTCAATTGTATCCGTCAGAGAAGGACATTGATTTTCTAGCTCCCGATATGATGGAGGATTAAGTATTTTTACGTGGCATAAGTTAACTACGAAGGTCGCCACTTGTTTTAAGAAGATTCCGGACTTATGGAAAAGTCCGTACTTTAATGAAGAAGTATTCCAGTATGATTTTTTGCATCTTCATTTATCTGATCCACATTACTTTATTGATAACCTTTGATAGGCACCTCTAGTACAGCGGCTAGATATGAATTGATGAGACGAGACTGTTGAAGGATTCTATATTATGTATGTACTTTCACTTTGCCATGAATGAACTTATTATTCGTCTTAATAAAATATAGTTGCATGTGGACCCATCCACCAAGGCATTCTGAAGTCATTTATCTATGTTCTATGTGTAACCCCACGTCATTCTTCAAGTCGTTATCAGCACGATACATTGATGTCAGTTATGTTCCAAGAATCAATTACAACACAAATCACTTTCTACAAATCCCAACTGTAACAATCACCTTTGTCATGAATATTGAATATTCCACTTTATAGTTAGTAATTATATTACACATTATGCTGGTTACAGAGGTGTTTACCTTATACGAATATAGGTATTGTTATTTTGTTTTTGGGTGGTCTCAGTATTTGTCGAAAGCAAGATAAGTCTCAGGGACTTTATTGAGATGGGAAAACAGTTTGATAAAACAGGTCTCGAACTGGAAACATGGGCAAAGGAACAGTTATAAGAGGCAGAAACAAAGCAAAAATAGGATGAGGAACGAAAAGAAATATATGATGAAAGACTGTTAAAGAGAATGAAGTTGAAGCAGAATAAGAGAAAGAGAAAACAGTTACCAAAAAACTGGAGATTGAAAAGGAAAGGGCCATTGCTTTAAAAAAAAAACTAGAAGTGGAAGCTTCTTGTAAAAAAGTCATGAGCCCTCGAGTCAGGAGCCCTCGGGTAGGGAGTCCTAGGGGAAGGAGCCATTTCATACATATAAATTAAAATTACCAAATTTTACGGATTCCGTCGATTTAATCGGCGCGTATCTAGCCCGCTTTGAAGGTAAGATGATCGCACTGAAGATAAAGAAAGAACAAAGAGTTCGATGTTATGCTATCTCCTCACCAAGCAGGCATCAATCAGTCCTTACCCTTTAGCTCCCCGGGTAGCATAGGCTTTCAACAAACACATGCCAAGTCTTCCTGTCCCGTGCCATCCGCTCAAGTTCTTTCCATATTTTCCTCATCATTTTCACCTCTGTATCCAGCTCTCTTCTCCATGTGTGTTTTGGTCTACCTCTGCCTCTCTTTCCCTGTGGATTCCAGAACAAGGACTGCCTTGTAATGCTATCAACAGGTTTCCTCAATGTTTGTCTTATCCATCGCCATCGTCTTCTTCTCAACTCTTGTTCCACTGGCACTTGTCTGGTTCTTATCATCAATTCCACATTTGTGACTTTGTGATACCATTTCAGTCTTTCTCTTCTACGCAAGCACCCGTTTATAAAAGCCTGTGGCTTTTTAGTTGTTGTTTTTGTTGCTCTCCATGTCTCAGAGATATACAATAGGACTGACTTGATATTTGAGTTGAAGATTCTTATTTTCATGTTGGACTTGATTTCTCTTGTTCTCCAAATGTTTCTCAATGCAAAGAAAGCTCCTCTTGCTCTTTGTATTCTTATCTTGATAGTAATATAGACAAAGTTGGACGGACAGACAATGATATCAAAATAAGAATACACCCCAAAAAATACAAGCAGGCATTACAAACTTTTTATTTATTACTTCTAGATGACTGACTTAATTATGATGTTGTAAAAGAGTTATTGCTTCGCAAATACCATCTTACTTCACACGGTTATTCTATGCGTTTTAAAAATGAGAAACCCAGTAAGGATCACGATTTTCGTGATTTTATCGCTAACATAAAACTAGCATTTACGCGCTAGATTGATCTATCTGGGATCAGTAAAGATTTTGTGGGCCTGAAGGATCTCATCTTGAGAGATAAATTTATATCTGCCTGCAGTTCGGACTTAGTTGCGTCGTTTCAGGAACGCGACCCAAAAAATACTGATGCTACATTGGAGCATGGTAGGCAGTATATGACTGCCCATCCTGGGAGGTTAGTACATAATGAGGTAGAAACTGAGAATTTTCCCTTATATTCTGCAAGGGAAGTAAACAATACACCACGTCGTAGACCGCGATTTGAAAGTGTTAACAGATTGTTCGACACATGTCTAGATTCGATAGGACATTTGATCATGATTCCAGACTGCATAATTCCCCTCCAAAGCGTTCTCTTAAGAGAAGGTCAGATAGCTCTAAATGCGGGTGTCGTATCCGTGGCTCTTGGCGCCACGCTACCAAATTTTGCGACAAACTAAGTCCGAGTCCTACTAATACACCACCATCTAGTCCAAAGAGGAGTCCAAGAAATAACAACCGTCGTGAGGCTCACTGTTATCTTTGTAATGCAGTTGGTAATTTCCAAAAGTAATGTCAAACCAGGAAGACAGAGCATGCAAAAGCTACATCTATACTTGAGACACTTAACAGTGAATATTCTTCTTCTTCTTCTTTCGTTCGCTTGAACTATATTGTCTATATCTGCAATGTTGTTTCTTGTATAAACTTCACTGTCTTTTGTAATTCATACAGAGGTCCATATAGTTTTGCTTCCCTGGGCCAGTGGGTTTGCCTCAATATATCATATT
Source organism: Oreohelix idahoensis (assembly GCA_024509875.1). Taxonomy (NCBI): domain Eukaryota; kingdom Metazoa; phylum Mollusca; class Gastropoda; order Stylommatophora; family Oreohelicidae; genus Oreohelix; species Oreohelix idahoensis. The sequence continues at coordinate 49,012 of JAMPIV010016424.1, forward strand.
CGGGGCAATCTTGAAGTACGTGCTCCGCAGTCTGGGGTGCCTGTTGTCACGAAGTTGTTTTAAGTTTATAGAGTTTGCCTGAATGAAAGCAAGACCCTAGTATGAGAAAGTCTGAGAAGATAGAATTTAGATGGAAAATGACATGCCTGTGGACAGGTGAGACTATTGGCTCAAGAGATAGACCCAGGATTTGACCCTCCCCTTGCCGCTTCGTGACTTCAGAATGGCTATAGTCTCCCCGCCTCTGACTGCCTTGAAACACAAGGAGATAAGGTGTATAAATACGACCACAGACACCACTATACAGACGACGTAAAGTAAGTATAGTAAAGAGTAGAATCTGATCCAGTAAATATATGTATATATATTTATTTACAACAATAAAGCATTAAAATGTCATCATCAAGCAATCACATAAATAGCGTGCGCTGTTGCACGGCCTGAAAAAAAAACCAAGTAACAATGAAATTAGGTAGACACTGAAAAAAAAAACCCAAACCCCAAATCACATTCACTCTTTCTGTCACCCTGCTGAGGAACAATAAAATGATTAGTGATTTAATCTACTCTGATATTGTGGGGCTGTCAACTTTAGCCTCCACTCTCTAACACAACTAAGATTTTACTGTCTTAGTCCTGCTGACTCTTCTTCAACGACCGTCTACCCAGCTTTCCACTTGTTGGGCGATATGCGCCGCTATCTAACACCACTGGAAATGCTAAAATAATAGACTTGGAGTAACACAATGGCTCAGTGTCTATCCTTCAACTGGATACTGAACAGACCCTACTGGTCCTGTCTATTTTCTCCCTCCTTCTCTCTCTCTCTCTATCTCTCTCTCTATTGCTCTTGGTCTCAGTGTCTCTCCAACACTCGCCGACTGATGATGCTGCGTCTCCGTTACGCTCTCCTCTCGTTCCTTTCAAGGCCAGGCATGGTAACCCTGTCACCTGTTCCTGAATGAAGTTCTGGCGTCAAGCATGAGGTACTCGATTAATTGTTGACAAACTTCTCTGCTGCTGATTAGCTTCTATAACTTTCCCCTGATAACCCGCTCCGGAGTTAGAGGAAAAAAAACACGGCCTAAAGTTCTGGCTGTAGGCAATGTAACTCAGTCTCACGGCCACCTGCCGTTGCTAGAGACTATAATAGCGATGCTCCGGGCTGTATGATAAATAAACCCCGTTCCAGCTGAAGCATAGGGGCTTCACTGCCAGAGACCGTAGAGTATTTTTCTTTTGCTCCTGACGATAACTCGAGTACTCTGACCCTGAGATATGTCTTTTGCCGTGGATAATTTTATTTGACAAAATTATGCTCCCAACTGTTTCGCCGCGACTCGCTGAAATTAAAGAGAAATGCGTCTAATGTACACCCACTCTAAAATCGCTTATCTCTAACATATACGATACATAAAATAATTCTATCCACGTGGCACTAAAATCACACTCCTCCTACTCTCTCTCTTCTCTCGTTCTGCACAACAATACAAAATTAATATTACCCACGTGGCACTAATCTTAACTAAAATCTGCCAGGTAAACAAACAAAACTCCTGGCGGGTTGCGTGACTGTTACGCAAGGCTAACCCCAGGTGTCCAAACATTACACTAGGGAAATCCACGTTTGTCCGAAATTCCGTGGCCTCCTTTTTAACATTTACACATGCGGTTTCCCACTTAAGCTCCAATTTAAATAGAACCTCGGGCTAGCGATAATTTACTCCCCTAAGCAGTATAATTCACTGAAACATACATTTTTACTCTCCGACTGCATTTCTTACATTTAAGGCATAATAAAATTAACGTACACACAATCGATTCCCCCTAAAATTACAGTTGTAAATACACAGGAATAAATGGTGGTTTTACCCAACATTCTACAACTATGAACACCCGTGTAGCTTATAACACGTTCCTATCTACTGCCAAAATCACAGAAAGAATAAGCACACTGTTACATTTACGTCATCTTCAAAAATGATAATGGATGGCACTATCGTTTTATAACTAAAAAGTTAAACTTTACCTACGGGCAAATTTCTGAAAAACCCACTAATAAGTAAAACGATGAATAAAATAGTTACATACCGATTATCGTTTTTCTTCCCCGCAATGGAGACGATAATTACGACGTCCTACGGCCAGGCAATTATTTCTTCAGAGACAATTGCCCGCGGTTTCCTCCCTCATTATATACAAGAGAAAACACCCACGCGAATTCCTCTCCCACGCATATCCCAAGCTGCGCGTGTCCGAAAATTGCGTCACATTACGCGATGGCCGCGTGTTTCTGACGCGTCATACAGGAGTGCCCCGAAAATGACGATTTTCGTAAACAATGAAATCTTCGGGAATCGCGAAAAATCAGAAGAAAGTAAAACTGATGCTAGAATAAAATAAACCTACCATCATAAAAGCACCCATTTAATTACCTACTCAAAAATACCAACCACGATATATATTCAAATGAGAAGCAATAAAATGGTGAAAATTCAAAATAAAAGAACAGGATCGGGCCGGTTGAAGGACAGAATTACAGTGCAGCATCACATAAGTCCCCCCTTTCAAGTGCGGGAATCCGTGCTAAATCACTGAAATCTCTGGGTTTCATACTGGTCCGTATCTAGATCTACATCCCGATCTAATCACTATCATAATTAGCATTATCATACAGGCCCATCCCCATATCCTTGAGAATCTTTGCAAGCCCTGGATCGTGAGGGTCACGCCAGGGGATTTTCTCCTGGCGACTGCAACATGACTGGTCGCCCTTCCTCCTCCCTCTCATGTGTCTCCTTCGCCCACGAATTTTTCTGGCGGCGCGTGGTAAATAATGATTACCAAATGGTGCGGCCTCCCAGTGTTTTGAAACAGTCTGACTGGCTTGGCCAGACGTCACCGTAACAGGGCATAACTGGTTACAGTTGACTGCAGAACCGTGCGCCTGTTCCTTCTTGTCAGTATTTCCCTCCCTTGAGAGATGTAATACCATCGGGGGCCTAATTCCCGACGACAAAGAAGGTACTTCTGAAGTAAGAGGCGTCACCACTGTTTGACCTTTAGGCTGAACAGGGCTGACAGGCGAATACGCCTCTGTAAATAACATTCCACTGTCTTTAGAGGCGTCAATCCTCTTCATAGCAAGACAAGGATGTTTGAGCTCCCGTGGGGCTCCGTGAATTTGGGGTTTTCCCCTTCCCCTTTGCTGGTCTGCAGCAGGCCCCCTTGCGTTAGCAAGGATCGGCGTGGTTGGGTTTCCCAAAACTAAATATGGGCTTCCCAGGATGAAATCATGTGCTGGCTGTGCCATTACAGCTGCCTTGATGGTGCCAGGCACAAACTTGCATTTCACCTCAATATTGGCTACTGGCAGACGCTGTGAGATACCTCTTCTCAAAATGCCCCCAATCTCAACTATTTCTCCGGTCCACTGCCCTGGTTTCACCAAATGACGAGCGACGATACTGGGGTAAGTAAGCCCGCTGTCAAACAAACACGTAGTGGCCGTCCCGTTCACTACAGCTGATCCACTGTTAGAGAACAAATTCTCTGCCTTGACCGGTTCCCACTTATTCCCTTTGGTCACTCTCACCGGCCTTAAACAAGCTGCATGATGAGCTGGGGGTTTGTTCATGCACCGAGATTTCCAGTGGGAGGTGGTTCGACAATTTCGACCATACCTCTCATTATCTCCTCTGTTCCTAGCGGGTTCCTGAGAGGTTGTTGTCGGTGCTCTGTTATGCTGCTGGGGGCGCAAGTTATAACCAGAATGAGGCTCCTTGCGAGAAGGCCCTGGTTGCTGATGAGCTGGTGAAGTAGCCGACTGCGATGATGAAGCTCCTTTGTCTGGGGCTGGCAGGTCTGGGTTTTTCCGTTTCTGTCCCAGTGTCACGTAGACAGTGACTTAATTTATTTTTCCATCTCGTCTCAATGTTATTACTCTTTAATGTTCTGTTTTCCCAGACATTTTGTTTCTCTTTGCTTTGCTACCTGTGTGGCCCAATTGTTTTCTCCTTCTCAAACCCCACCCGAGGTTGTTTACGTTCGAGCCTGCAGCGGTCAGCGAACGATAATGTTACGTCAGCACACCTGGCCTGATCAGAAGAACGTCGGTTACGCTTAAAGTGGTAGCCACGAGCGGCTAGTACCCTTTGAGGCCTGGGTAACGAGTGTGATCTGTTTCAGGGGGAGATAACAATCGCGGTCAGTCTCTGCGTTTGGCTTCGGAACGCAGTTAGAGCTCTCATAATATTATGCATCCTGGAAACAGGGGGAGACAAACCCGCGGTCAGTCTTTGGGTTTTCGCCCCTTAGACAAGATAGAGCATAATGTTATGCATTTCTCTACCTGGGGAACTTTCGCACGATTTCTTTTGTCTTACTCTAGATTACGTCTTTCGCCGAACTTCTGTAGGGATACGCAGGCCAGGTGTTCGGGGGGAGCGTCCCTTGTGATCTATAAGAGTAGACTGGTTTTAATAGACAAAGACATTCGTAAATTTTCCTGGCCCGTAGATGACCATCATGAGATAAGGCAAACGTTAACACAGTACTAGAATGTGTTTGCCTATGTTCTAGTCATTTTTCGGGGTGAGTTGACATATCTTATAATTATAATATTAGATTCATGTTAGCTTTTATATATATCTGTTAGGAAAGTGAATGTATTTCGTAGGACTTCTCCTAGTAATTTATTCAGTGATAAGGTAGCGCTGTCTACGGCCTATTAAGTGGTGCTTAAACTGTTACGGTTTATCATGGGTTAAATGTTAAACTTACAATAACAGATATTAGGCGTAGAATCAGTCCACGAATGCTTACCATTGGGTTAAGAGTCAGCAAAAATTAACTGTCATTTCTGTAAGATAATGTCAGGTGTGGATTGTTCACTTTAAAACTGAATAGTGAGATGCAGGTAATAACTCTGGATTATAGGAGATAGTCACTTATTCCTTTTGATAGATATTTCTAGTGGCAAGGGAGGATCATTTTATGCTTACTTGTGTGGCTAGGCACTAGTCTATAACTTTCACTGAAAGCAGCCACCAGCCATAGATATAATTATATCTTATGATCTAGCCACAACTGTATTATTATAGCAAGAACATTGCATTTTCTTTGTACTCATTTTGTGGAAATGCTAATATATTTCCCAAAGGGAACATACGATTTATTTGTGTAATGTCAAATGCTGTAATCTGTTTATGTAAATTCATTTAATGTTGTAAGATGAATAAGCATATTCATTTAACTGTAGCTACAGGTTAGGTTTCCTGTATGTTGAGATTGGGAGAAGAGGAGTAGATTGTTGCTGTCAGAACAGTTACTGACAGGTACCTGGGTGTGCAAAAGATATTAAGCCTATGCGGGCGCGTGCTGATAATTGATATTTTTAAGGAACAGGAGACATGGTTAAAGACAGCCCTAAACTATCATAGCAATAACTACAATAAATTTAATCCCATAGTGGAGCGAAACTTTCTGTATAAAGTTAGTGTGATTTATTATTTGCTTGAAGTAAAAGGGTGTCTCTTTTTGGGTCTCAGTTTCAGGGAGACCGACTCGCGAGAGCAGATTCCAGTCAGGCGAAGAACGAAATATTCTCTTCGATCTAGAGGGTTCTGAATACCGCTAGCGTCACGAATCGTCACACCCCGTTCCTGAATCAAAACCCCTTTTTGTCAACGCCAAGTTAAGCTCACGCAGTGCAACGGAGCCAACGCTAAATCTGGAATCGCCAAACGCAGTAGTAGTTCTCTACTCGCCTATTGGATTACCAGCCAGAGCATTGCGGCTTCCAGAATATCAAACCCGCTCAGCATGCCTATAGCAGAATTCCATATCACCCGCCTTTTTTGTGCCTAAACGGGGCACTCAGCAAACCACAGCCAAACCAGTTTAAACAGGATTTACAGCCAAGCGGAGCCTTGCGCCGGATAAGCGCGCCTGGGTCTCTTTGTCCTCAAGTGACTTCTTCTGGTGTATTTCCTGGATACTTAAAACCTCGCACGTATGAGCAGCCATCTATGGACAGAGTTCCAGCCCCACTCACGCTATAAGGGGAGTCACCAACGTTTAGCACCAACAAAGAAAGTTTTGTAGGCTAGTCCCTCACGAAGGATCTACAAGTAATTCACTTCCTGGAGCTAGTACATTTGGTCCCCAAAAAGCGGACAGGCGGTCGCCCAGTTCAATCAGTTGGTCAGCAGGAGATAAACAGCGTCCCCCAGCCCAACTCGCGCCAGTAGGGGGGTCACCAACGATAGCGCCTATACAGTGATGTTATTCAGGTTAATTCCATCACCGATGGAGGATATATACGAAAACACCACTTACTGGAGTTACTTCAGCTGGTCCCCGAAAACCGAAGGACTGTCACTCGATTATTTATCTCTTTGTGTTCTACAGGTTTTATGAATGGTGATCTGTGTGTGTGGTTGTTGGTGTATATGATTATTGATGAATATTTGATTATTGATGTAATTTTATGTTGTTGTGATGATATGCATTATTTTCATGCTTTTCTTCTTTAATAATTTTACACATTTATTAATGCGCTGTTCACGACCTTTCCATCCATATTTGTATTTTTAGCTCTTTACTATAATCTCTATGTATGATAAGAGAAAAGAGAGAGAGCAGGAGGTGCTTAGACAGACATAAGTGAGTTGAGGCTTGGAGAGAGAGATCATTTTGGTAAATCTTCTTCCAGGTTGTCTCAAGTCCATCTCCTATTTACACCTTTCTGTGTGTGTAATCTATAACTCTGTCAGTCCACTATCCCTTGTCGATTTCACTACAGATGTCCAACTCGACAAATACTCTACACTCTAACTCAACCACGACACCCAGTACTTCGGCCTGTGCTGTCTGGTACCTTTCCGCGAACACGATAATCTGATCACGTTGCTGGGCACCCTGCTCTGCCAGATACCGCCTCAAGTCGGGGGACATGTTTGCCTTTACCTGTTCACACAGAACTAACTCCTCCAACCCTTCAAAAGTTTTTGCCAGTCCTGACAGTTCCCTCCAACGGGTTAAGTAATTTCTCACCCGCTCTGCAAACTGAGCAAAACTCTCTCCCTCCTCTGGCCTGCTCTCCCTGAACATGGTTTGGCATTTACGGGGTGTCCACCGAAATCTTTGCAATAAAGCGTTTCGCAGTGCCTCGAAGTTGTTCTGGTCATCTATGAGCATCTTGTTGTACACTTCATACGCATGACCTTTGAGTGATTGCGATAATTTCAGACACCAAAGACTCTCGTCCAACCCGTATGCCTTTGCCATTCTTTGAAATTTCTCCAAAACACGTCAATCTTTTCATTCCCATTAGGGAACGAGTCAAATGGGAAGCTCATGGCTGCCATCCGGGGCCCTCCGTTTCCTGAGGTGTCTGCTGCTCCTGCTCCGGGAGAATCTCCATTAGCTGAACTGCCTTCCGAAGCTCGGTACTGCAGTTCCAGAGAACGCATGGCAAGTTCATGCTGTCTCTCTGCTGCCTTCTCCCTCTCCTGTGCTTCCAATTTCCGAAGTTCCATCTCAGCCTGCCTCTCCGCTGCTTTTGCGGCGGCTATCCTTTCCTCTTTCGCTGCTTCTGCGGCGGCTATCCTTTCCTCTTTTGCTGCCTCTGCGGCGTATAACTGGATCAGTTCTAATAGCTCAAGTCTAGGGGATATTTAAAGAAACTCTATTCTCAGATAACTTCCTAGAGACACCTATGAATTTAGATCACAGAATTGATCTCCACAGAATGATCCACCGGACGATTGCCGCCCACTTGTCACGAAGTGGTTTTAAGTTTATAGAGTTTGCCTGAATGAAAGCAAGACCCTAGTATGAGAAAGTCTGAGAAGATAGAATTTAGATGGAAAATGACATGCCTGTGGACAGGTGAGACTATTGGCTCAAGAGATAGACCCAGGATTTGACCCTCCCCTTGCCGCTTCGTGACTTCAGAATGGCTATAGTCTCCCCGCCTCTGACTGCCTTGAAACACAAGGAGATAAGGTGTATAAATACGACCACAAACACCACTATACAGACGACGTAAAGTAAGTATAGTAAAGAGTAGAATCTGATCCAGTAAATATATGTATATATATTTATTTACAACAATAAAGCATTAAAATGTCATCATCAAGCAATCACATAAATAGCGTGCGCTGTTGCACGGCCTGAAAAAAAAAACCAAGTAACAATGAAATTAGGTAGACACTGAAAAAAACCCAAACCCCAAATCACATTCACTCTTTCTGTCACCCTGCTGAGGAACAATAAAATGATTAGTGATTTAATCTACTCTGATATTGTGGGGCTGTCAACTTTAGCCTCCACTCTCTAACACAACTAAGATTTTACTGTCTTAGTCCTGCTGACTCTTCCTCAACGACCGTCTACCCAGCTTTCCACTTGTTGGGCGATATGCGCCGCTATCTAACACCACTGGAAATGCTAAAATAATAGACTTGGAGTAACACAATGGCTCAGTGTCTATCCTTCAACTGGATACTGAACAGACCCTACTGGTCTTGTCTATTTTCTCCTCCTTCTCTCTCTCTCTATCTCTCTCTCTCTCTCTATTGCTCTTGGTCTCGGTGTCTCTCCAACACTCGCCGACTGATGATGCTGCGTCTCCGTTACGCTCTCCTCTCGTTCCTTTCAAGACCAGGCATGGTAACCCTGTCACCTGTTCCTGAATGAAGTTCTGGCGTCAAGCATGAGGTACTCGATTAATTGTTGACAAACTTCTCTGCTGCTGATTAGCTTCTATAACTTTCCCCTGATAACCCGCTCCGGAGTTAGAGGAAAAAAAAACACGGCCTAAAGTTCTGGCTGTAGGCAATGTAACTCAGTCTCACGGCCACCTGCCGTTGCTAGAGACTATAATAGCGATGCTCCGGGCTGTATGATAAATAAACCCCGTTCCAGCTGAAGCATAGGGGCTTCACTGCCAGAGACCGTAGAGTATTTTTCTTTTGCTCCTGACGATAACTCGAGTACTCTGACCCTGAGATATGTCTTTTGCCGTGGATAATTTTATTTGACAAAATTATGCTCCCCACTGTTTCGCCGCGACTCGCTGAAATTAAAAAGAAATGCGTCTAATGTACACCCACTCTAAAATCGCTTATCTCTAACATATACGATACATAAAATAATTCTATCCACGTGGCACTAAAATCACACTCCTCCTACTCTCTCTCTCTTCTCTCGTTCTGCACAACAATACAAAATTAATATTACCCACGTGGCACTAATCTTAACTAAAATCTGCCAGGTAAACAAACAAAACTCCTGGCGGGTTGCGTGGCTGTTACGCAAGGCTAACCCCAGGTGTCCAAACATTACACTAGGGAAATCCACGTTTGTCCGAAATTCCGTGGCCTCCTTTTTAACATTTACACATGCGGTTTCCCACTTAAGCCCCAATTTAAATAGAACCTCGGGCTAGCGATAATTTACTCCCCTAAGCAGTATAATTCACTGAAACATACATTTTTACTCTCCGACTGCATTTCTTACATTTAAGGCATAATAAAATTAACGTACACACAATCGATTCCCCCTAAAATTACAGTTGTAAATACACAGGAATAAATGGTGGTTTTACCCAACATTCTACAACTATGAACACCCGTGTAGCTTATAACACGTTTCTATCTACTGCCAAAATCACAGAAAGAATAAGCACACTGTTACATTTACGTCGTCTTCAAAAATGATAATGGATGGCACTATCGTTTTATAACTAAAAAGTTAAACTTTACCTACGGGCAAATTTCTGAAAAACCCACTAATAAGTAAAACGATGAATAAAATAGTTACATACCGATTATCGTTTTTCTTCCCCGCAATGGAGACGATAATTACGACGTCCTACAACCAGGCAATTATTTCTTCAGAGACAATTGCCCGCGGTTTCCTCCCTCATTATATACAAGAGAAAACACCCACGCGAATTCCTCTCCCACGCATATCCCAAGCTGCGCGTGTCCGAAAATTGCGTCACATTACGCGATGGCCGCGTGTTTCTGACGCGTCATACAGGAGTGCCACGAAAATGACGATTTTCGTAAACAATGAAATCTTCGGGAATTGCGAAAAATCAGAAGAAAGTAAAACTGATGCTAGAATAAAATAAACCTGCCATCATAAAAGCACCCATTTAATTACCTACTCAAAAATACCAACCACGATATATATTCAAATGAGAAGCAATAAAATGGTGAAAATTCAATATAAAAGAACAGGATCGGGCCGGTTGAAGGACAGAATTACAGTGCAGCATCACACCTGTCCACATGTACACATGGCTGAATTGCCAATCTTGAATTTTGTATACATGTGGCTGCGGAGGCGGTTGTGTCCTGTTCTGAGGCGCAGAATGACTATTTGTTCTGATCTGTTCATAGCTTGGTAGTCATCCTGCGTTGGTGTTGGTGGCTTTCTGATAGATTTGATCATCTTTTTCTTCTGATGGTACGTAACTGGTACATCCGGTTGCTCGTCTGCAGCACCTCCTTTAGCCAGTCCGTTTGCTGTCTCGTTTCCTGGTATTCCACAATGAGACGGTATCCACTGCATGGCGACCCTGCGCTGGTTGCACAGTTCGGAAAGTAGGGCTTGTATACCTGGCAATTTTCTGGACTGAAGTGCTTGGAGTGCTGATCTTGCATCTATCAGGAATACTACAGGCTGTGGACCGAGATTGGTGTTCAGTAGTTTCTCAGTTGCCACCTTGATTGCCTGGACTTCTGCATCATAGTTGTTACAGAATTTCCCCGTTGGTACTCTGACAGTATCCCTAGTGTTGTTTGGGTATTCTATGTACACTCCTGCTCCTCCATTCTTTACTGCATTCTGTGTTGACCCATCCGTGTATACTCGGACCCAGAGGTCTTGTGGGTATTCATCATCCAGGAAACTGAGAGTGACTGTCCTACGTTGTACGCTGTTCTGTTCATCCCTGTCGAATATTCATTTCACTTTTGTGTGGATGTGTACTGGTAGTCCATGTTCCTCTCTCCAAGGGGTTTGTTCTGGCACAGACTTTAGGGGGCTGTTAACTTCAGGCAGGTCTGAGGTTTGTCTACGAAATCGTTTGGCCTGGTTGATAATGCTGCTTCTTTTCAGTCGCCCCATTGCTAGGTTTTGGAATCTGTCCTTCATTGGATGGCTCGGCATACAGATGAAACAGTGAATATTGAATTGTAAGGCTTTATTCGAACCTAACAGTTGTGACAAAACGTCTGAACATGTCCTTTTGCGTGATCTCTCACCCATTCAGCCCTCCGGCAGTATCCTTTCTTATTCTTCATTTTTCTCACTCATACAACAAATTTAATAGTCAATTAGTTCAACAAGTTAAAATAAGGATTAAAGGGGCTGAACGTTATATTATATTTTTCCTCATTGAGGTTTTGGTAGGGCGTGAGTAATACTGTCCGTATTTTTGCTGTAGCCTGTTACACACAACTAAACTCCAGATGAGTCATGCAGCCGTGGTTTCCGTCACTTCTTTTTGGTGATGAGTACACTTCTCCACATAATTCGTCCACTGTAGGCAGTTGGTGGTGATACTCTTCTCCCACACTAGTGGCGTAGGAACTTCAGTACTTAAGTCTGATGTCTTGTAACCACGAACTGTGACAAATTTGTTGTATGTTATTTTAAACTAAACAATAATAGTTGATTCAGTTTATTTGTACGAAGCGTCAGTATAATAGGGGAACAATAGAAGTGATTGCGTCATTAATAGGCTGGACTGCCATGTTATATTTCCAGTGTTATGTGTTGCGGGTCGCACTAATGACCCGTCATCGAAGCATCATGTTTTTGGTGATGCCTAGTGTGGCGACAGGGTAGAAGAAAAGATAGATAGAAGAAATAAAAGAGAGTACCAATCTCTTCCACAGTGTCTTTTGGCTTGCTGTAAGTGATAGTCCGACACTTGTAAGAAGAAATGTTTCAGGAGACTGAAATTTAAACTCTTCTCAGTTAAGCAAAGAAACAAATCCCATCAAGGATCCCGAGAGTATGTTAGGTCTTCAGCCACACTTCCCCTGAGGTACTGATATGGCTCATGAGACTCCCAGCTGGTAATTAAGATAATGATTAACAAAAACAGTTAACTACCAAGCAATACAGAACATATAGTGAAAAGAAAGAAACAACATTGAAATTCGTTTCTATGAATTTATATATATTAGACCAAGCTAAATTGGTTACAGATAAACGAAAGAGAAAAAAAAATACAAGTATTTATATATATGGTTATATATATATATATATATATAGCACTGGGTAAGGGAGATAAAAAAATAGTCTACACAAAAGTTATGTTTATTATTAGGGTACCCTTTCACGATGGCTGAGGTTTATGTCCTAATTTTAATCATGGACTGGTATGACATAGGATCGTTTAGTGTTTGGTCCGTTCTAAAAAATCACTTATCAGAAATGGTGTTGCTGCTGTATGACGTCACACTATCACTGCAGGTTTTCTCCCCCTGGCCAAGTTGTTGGAATAGCACGTTCTGCAAGGTTTCGCTACACGACTGCGAGTTTCACCTGCTTTCGTCACCACCAGGGAGCTAGGAGATACACACAAAGGAACACTCTATTTAGCTCTCTGGTTAGAGGCATTAATTTGTCCTGAGTGTGGTCCATAAACCAGGCTCAGATATCATTCATATTATTACATAAATGACATGGACCAATGTTGAGCGCCATTCTTCGAGCTGCAAACATATGATATTAATAGGGTAGGGGCATAGGCATACATATATTATCAACTGTTGTAAAGGCATACAAAGTCATACATTAAATACATGAATGCAATAATGGTTACAACCATTAAATAAAAGAAGCGGGCAGGGTAGCGCAAATGCTTTCTGTAAAACAACCTGAAGGACGTCAAAAGCATACAAAAAGGCATATGAAAATCATATAACAGTAAACATATGCATTTGGTAAAATATATCCAATACATGAAAATATGCAATTGACTGAAAAGCAGTGCAAACATTAATTAATGTTAATTGCGTATAATGAAATAATAATGGAAAAGCAGTTCAAACATTCAATACAAATAATTGCATATAAGAAGCTCACCCGCTTTGATTCCAATACTGAGTTTTGGCTACAAAGACGGCATATACTGTAAAAGCAATTGTTTCGTCCCTCTGGTCTGACAGATTATATGCTAGAAGTTTTTCCGCCGGGGCTTGCAAAATGTGAGTAAAATATATCCGCTATAATCTTCTCATATATACAGTTAACAGCGGCCACTGACCTCAACAGGAAATTATCTAACTGGGAAAATCCCCGGTATATTGTCAGAGAGAGAGAGAGAAGAGCTCGGGCGAAGAATTTCGCGACACCTAGGTGGCAGGGAGGATAGTGTGATTCGCTTATATAGTTAGGCGGAGTTGTCGCACGGGAGGTCCTGGGTTCGAGTCCGGGGTAAGCCACTCACGTCTGTTGTTTTTCTGTTGTCTAGTTTTCTACTTCTTTATTTCTTACGAGTGCCTGAAAACATACCTTTATGTTTGTCTAATATTTATTTTCCGCTGTTGCAGGCAGGACGTACGTAACGGTAGGGAACACTGTACAGTGCCTCCTACCTGACAGTACCGCTCACTGTACAGTGAACCTTTGTAACGCTCCCAATCTGTAACGTTTGGGTTATATTCACCTTCAGTTGTATGGATAGTCCTTGTATTTTATTTGAAAGTGTACTTCAGAGAGGTCCCTTCTTTAACAAGTAATAAGGCCTGCAGATATGCCGGTTACAGTTTTACTTTCAGCCTTCTTGCATATACCTGATCTCCAACAATAAAGAAGCTGCAAGGCCAGGTTGGACGTTAGACGACATAATATTTATTTGTAATACAAGCTCCAGTAAATTCATTCAATATATATAGATGTAAGACGATGGCCTAACCTAGCCAGTCTTGAGCGTCGCTAATCCGTCTATTAATGATAAGATGTCCTCGACATTTTCATGCAGACTTTATTTTAATAGTGTCAACTCACGTTCAGCAGAATACAGCATACACTTCACTCATTATAAATCTTTAGCATCAACCCGACGCATAATTTGGGCGATCTAAATGTTGCCACACGTTAGGACTCTGTAGAATTAACACATGCTAGGAGCTGGACAAATATGCGTCCGTCCACATTGAAGAACACACAGAAAAGGCCTCGAAGGCTCCTTGACTTTCGCCAAGTTGAGACCGGTTTGACTTCTGCTAAAACTGCACCAAACGACAATGACGTACTTCCGGGTAACCCGTAGATAAGGCAGATCAACAACATGGTATCTTCAATCGATACCGAAATGATAAAGAACAATATGTTATGAGTTTTAATCATAACAACTACTCCCCCCCCCCGGTCAAATAATGAAAACGCAGTTTTCATTATTTGCGTGGTGTGAGTTAATCTTCACCAAACTGAACAGATGGTAACATCAAATCTCATTGCTAGCATGAAATTATATAGTACCAATGTTTCTGCCACAAAGTAAGCATTTTAACACACGAAGTGTGGACAGTTAGCAAAGCATGCTTATACCATTGTCTACAAATGACATAAAACACTTTAACAACAAAGTGAGGTAACCATAGCAATATCAGCCAACATTTAACTGTGAAATACTTATATCCGTCCATGCATTCTCATCCTTCATACCGTCCGAACACCTATTTGTCTTGTCAGATAACGGTAGTCTCTTAATGTCATCTCAAAGTAACATTATAATGCAAAGCATTAATAATAATATAACAACAATAGTATGAAGGAAACACATTAATGTTAGCAAATAGTAACAATATGCCTATGTATTGTATCCATAAACCATAGAATGGCGCAATAGCTCATTAATGTTTCAAAGTCTGAAGTGAGTGTGACATAAATTTTGTCTAAAACTCAACAACGTGTAGTGCAATTAACTTAATCACTCTCCAATACTATATAAAATAGTGTGAGTATATAAAGCAATGTCATTTCAATACTTTATAAATGGTAATGCAATGCCCTAAGTTGTACGATAAAATCCATCGTCGATCATGTCTGTCAGAAACTGTTTAAAACGATGATGTTCCCAGATGTGAGGAACAATATTATCGTGGGATTTGGGTTGTATGAAGATGGTGATCAACAATGGCTCATACGAATCAACCCAACGCCACTGGTTACAGTTCCATAACATTTATTAAACATTCACATACGTGCCCTGAATATCACTCATATTGGCAAGCATACTGACTCACCTCCAGGCTGACATTGCCTGCAGGAAATAACACTCACTACAATAACTAGGGACTGGCTTCCCTGACGTGCACAGACAGCACACTAAATACCTATATGTGCGGTATACCCTCCTAGCACAAATAAATCACCATCCATGTGTATATCACTTATTAGTGATTGGCAGCATGCACATCGCCATATAGATTCACAGAATCTCCTCTCCAGGCGGGACAAAACACTTCGCCTGTATTTATTCCAAAACCAGCTACAAGGCGGGAAACGCGTCGCCTTTCTTCACGGTAGCTCCCAGGGCGGACACGGCAACGCCCTATACTGTTCTCTACAACAGGAATATAAATATAGTTCCTCCTGGAACACTCTTAGGCGGAAAAACCGTCGCCTGTATAATAATGCATATCACCTATCACATCATTAATATAATAATCCCATATATGAATTATACAGTCACAAATACGAGCTTACAGCTCGGCTTCCAAATCACAGACTCGAGCGCCCAGCTCGGCTGTCAAACACAGACTCTTCGTCACACCAGACTTATATTCACTACATGCTTTCTTCCCACGCATGCACAAGTCACACCATGTTGACATAAAGTCGGACATGAACTCAATACCCGAGTTACACTTAACCAAGTGTTAACCACAGTTCCAATTTATATGTACATAATTTAAAAATATGAACCTTGTAGTGACATATTTTATTAGTATTATCCTATGTGTGTCAGTTGTGTAGTAGTACTATGAGGTAATACTGGTTTTGTTTTTCAAGCTATGTTGTTATTTGTCATCATGACTTCAAGTGTTTGTTTATCTTGGAAATAGTATGGGGAATCTTCACCGTTCCTATCAATTTAAACAATGTATTGACCCTCAGTTTTACTATAATGTCAAGTTTTGAGGGGGACACATAATGTTGAGCTCCTCTGGCCACATAAGCTTAACTTTCGTGATGGCGGCAGGAAAAGACTCCTCTGCTCGATTGCTTCCCTGTGTTCTGGAGACACCTCACTGGTCACTATCTGGACCCAGGAGTATGCTGTCAGCCTCTAGATTCAGCAAAGCTCAGACCAGGTGCTGCTTCAATAACATAGAACCACAGTCCCTGAAACAAGAAGGTTGTACCTCCTATTTCAGAACTAATTTATAATCTATTTCCAGACTGAACACAATACATAACAAACACTGAGTTCAGAGCGGTAGGCCAACTGTCAGCTTCATCTGAAACAATTTACACCAGTATACTCCTCCCTAATGGTTACCACGCCTCTGCAATTCCAGCATTAGTTCTTTCTAGTCAATAAGATAGGTGTCAGTGTACTGTTTGGCAATTCCATGCAGTTTTACTTTTCTCCGACACCTTCTGTTCAGGTTGGAGCACTATTTAGGCCTTGCCTCATGTTCGCTACTGAACCACACACATATACAGACATAAATTATCAATTTACATTCAATTTTCATTAAAAAGATATCAAATATTTCAAGCTTACCACAATTCATGGAAATAATACAGAATTACGTTGACTGGCAATGAATATAGCACAATTTCGATCTGCCGATGTCCCAGGCTTTTATTTAGAAAAATATGCACTGGCGCTCAACGCACTGGTTCTTTAGTAAGTTTATTTGAAAAATGTGGTACTGAACTGACGCTCCTAATTGCCTATATTGGCGGGTCTAACCAATCGAGCCATGTTTACACAAGCATTTGAAAAAAAGTACCCTTCCTTCCGTCTCCCCTAACAAGAAAAGATAGTATTTGTAGCCCGACTAATCCATTTTAGCCTAACATTTACTTCTATCCAATCAAATAGGATTTTACATGGTGGCCCATTTCCCGTAAAATAGTGGTTCCAAAACATGCCACTGTGCGATTATTATTTAGTGTTGTTTGACACCCTCACTATTTTCTTTTGGCTATAATTTGTTAATTCCTAGACTGTTTGCTTAACACTTAACATATTCTTTGTCAGCAAGTCCTAAGGAACCCAATTATATAAATTTAAGGGAGCTAGGTGGCTGCGTTCAAAATGTGCATTTTCTTCTACCTCCTGTTCACTTCGATACGATGTGGTGTCTGGGTACTGTCAGGCTTTCAAACGTAAACCAGTATAATGTCATGTTTCCTAATAAGCGTTTTTCAGGTTTTTAAAACCTAACTCTCGTATGGGTAGTGTTTTTTATCACTGTCGATTTGAAAAAAGTTAGTGCTTGTGGCCTTACACGCGTGATGTTTTTTAATTGTATAGCGAGACGCGTGTTTAGGTGTTGCATGCGTTCCTGCTTTCAGCCCTCCCTTCTCTCTATCCTAAGTTCATCTGTCTTTTCATCACGCCGTGTATAAAATGAAATTAATGGAAGTATTAATTTAGGTCATTACGCAGGGTGCCTAGCTCAAGGTTTTCTTAGAAATGCAGTACACGTTTTATTGAAGAAAGCGTGTAGTGATGCAGTAGGCTTTTACTATCAACGTGAAACGTTACAATTTGCAGACGAAGTAGAAAACAAGGGGATTTCGAGTACAGTCATTGTGACAGCACTGTTCTTTACCATTCTTCTTTCCTTTTATTGAAGTTATTTGTTAGGCTTTACATTTACTTTTTAATTTATATATGGGGATTAGAATTTCACACGACAGTTGTCTTGAACTGATACAGTTTTCGGTCATATACATATTGTGTGTTTGAAAGTTTGTAGCTTGACGATGAGTACTGCCATGACGGCACGATGTTTACACGAAGTGTCATGAGTTCAACGATATATCACTTGCTGTTATTTCATATAGGATACATCATCATCGTGTTGCTGTACGAGCCGCTTTCTTAAAACAGCAACGTGATCACTGTACAATCGAGTTAGAGTCCTGCGATTACGTGGTTATTCAAGCAATAAGTTCTTGACCAGGACATTACCATGTACGTATGAGCGCTAGATTGAGTTTTGTGCATCATCAGGACTTGTAAAGTTGGTAGATGATGTAGGGTCTTTGACGCACATGGAGAGCACATCCGCCAATACATTTTGACTTCCCTTTATGGCCTTAGTAGTGTAGTCGTAAGGTTGTAGGGCGAGCGACGATCTAGCTGCTTTTTGGTTGGTAAGTCTAGCAGTCTGTAGATATGATAAGGCACGTTGATCGGTTCCAGCGTGAATCGAGTTCCCGTTAAATACCTCTGAATTTTGTTGAATGAGAAGACAATAGCCAGCAACTCCCTCTCAACAATGGGATATCGCTGCTCTGTAGGTGATAGCTTACAACTCACATACATAGTAGGATGCATGTGGATTTCAAATTCCTGCATTAATGTCCCACCTATGGCTGTATTTGAAGCGTCGACTCTGAGAACAAAATGATATCGAATGTCAGGCAACCTCAGAATTGGTGATTTCGAAAAGGCAATCTTAATTAAATTTAAAGCCACATGGCACGCATGCGACCAATTAACCATTTTTGGAGCGTTCTTTTTAACCAATGCAGATAAAACTGAAGTCATATCCGAAAAACTAGGCAGAAATTTCCTATAGATGTTTATGAGGCCTAATAAACTTCGAATTTTTTTTTTTTTGTTCGAGGAATTTCAAGATTCAGAATTTTAGAAACAGTAGAATCTTCAGGTTTGAGAAACGCACCTCCTACCATATGACCAAGAAAAGAAATTTCAGTATAACCTATTCTGGTTTTAGAAGGTCTAGCAGTAATGTTGTGAAAGCGTAATGTATTGAACAAAGAATGAATTCCGTTAACATGATCATCCCAAGTATGATGAAACAAACAGATATCATCTATGTAAGTGATCAGATCATCACGATCAGAGAATAGTCTGCGCATCATGCGAACAAAAGTAGCAGGAGCGTTAACAAGACCAAAAGACATGTAATTGAATTGAAACAAACCTAAAGGCGTAGCGAAAGCTGTGTAAGGCTTAGATTTGTCAGTTAATGGCACTTGCCAATATCCCTTAGATAGGTCAAACTTAGTAAAAAAAATGTAGCTGTAGACAATCTATCAAGAAGGGATTCAAGCAACGGGAGACGTTCCGCATCTTGAATAGTGAGAACATTTAAACGTCTGAAATCTATACAAATACGAATAGATTTGTCTTTCTTTCTGATCAAAAGTATAGGAAAACTATATGGTGAATTAGAAGGTTAAATTATGTTTAATCTAATCATTTGTTTTATTTCTTCCTGTTGATCAGTATTTTCCTTTTCATTCTCATTATCTCTATCATTATCATGATTTTCATCATTCATTAAAATCTCAGACTCATCCCCTAAAATCTATGAGTTGTTGATTTATGCAGCAATTGTAAATCAAGACAATAGTCTCGAAAGTAAACTCCGTTGTCACGCTCCACAACCCTAAGTGCACGAATATCTGAATAAAAATAAATAAATGCCTCCCTATCATTGAAAAACTGTTGAAAGGCAACAGACGTACAAATTTGACGTCAGCAGTAAACTGGAAAAATTCACCCAGTGTCTGCCATGTAGTGCCTGGAGGCAAATTTCGCACTAGTATGGTGCGTGAATATGCACTATTACATCGATAAGGCATTTTATTTTCATGAAATTGTGAGCGAGTGTGGTACGCATCTTTAGGCACATGAGAAACATGGTTATATTTATTTCTCATGGAAGTAATGTCCTTATTGTAAGGTGCATCATACTGGCTGGACTGAGTATAACACCTATCTCTATTTATGCCTGTAGGTTTGAAGCATGCCCTTAGAAGACAGCTTAATAGGCATAGTGAGGCATTTTTTCTAGACGCACTGGTATAAGTTTTGAATAGGCAAGTTATTTTCATCATCTTTTATCATTAGTAATAAGTGTCACTCCATGACCCTTAACAGTAACTTTAATGTCATCTTTTACAACCTCATCAATACTCTTAAGAGTAGATAAACTGTGAGCATGCAGTTTACAAAGCGGATGCTGCCACAGTACTAACATCAGCATTCACTATCTTTTGACGACAAAGCTGTGTATAGCGATCCTTATCAAAATAAATTGAACCAATCTGAACAACATCAGTCATGCTAAGATCCCATTGAACACACTGGTCCGTCCTTTTACGACTCAGGTTCCTGCAAATTTGCAATGTTTTTATTAATGATGTTAGGCTTCTCAGGCCCAGATGCAACCTGGTTCTTTTGATTAAGGGATACATTTTTCCCTGTGGGCATAGGAAGATTTGTTAAATTGTTTTTCATACTGTTTTCACTGCTGCTGGCATGTCGCCAAGACTTACACTCAGAAGATGCAGTAATAATGTGATCAGAATCACTGGTATCAGAGTGATGTCGAGGGAAGTTGTACCTGCCTCGACAAGATACTTTTACTTTCTCAGGTTGTGGTGACCTGATTTTACCACACTTAGTACTGCTGGCATGTTGTATCAGGGATTTTTCATATCTCATGTTTGACAATATATCTTTGTTCAAAACAACATCTATTAATCCCTCAACCCTTTTTCTTGTCTTAGCAATTTCCAAGTCTTTTAGTGAAATTTCATCACTTTGCCTCTTATTCATCTCTTCAAAGTTTACATTTTTACTCCTCTCTTCCATGAGTAATTTCTCAAAATTAGCCAACTTTTCTTCAGTCACTTTTTCTTGTTGACTTAGAAGGCATCTGAGTTCTTGATTTGCCAGTTCAAGTTCTGCTACTTTTCTATCCAAATCTTTCATGTTCTGGCTTATCATGTCTTGCATATTAATCTTTTCTCTCAAAAGAGCAACCTCAGATGTCAGGCTCTGAATGTGAGCCACATGTGTATTGCAATCTATCTTCAAAGTAGTATTTGGCATATCACGTTCACCCCAACACTCTCTTCCTTGTCAAATAAATTCATTAATGATCTCACCTCATCCTCTAACTCCATTCTCTCCATCTTAAGTTTATCTTGTCTTATTTTTTTTCATGAGAAGAAGCTAAATCTTCTTCTCTCCTCTTCTTTCAACTCTCTTCATCTCCGCCAAATGCAATTCATCAGCTCTCTTCTTAGCTGATTCTTCTTCCCTCATCATCTCAACCCATTGTGGCTGATCCCTTGTCAACTCTTCTGTCGCACTGGATGCATATGCTACTAAAGCCTTACCCTTCAAACCCCACAATTTTCCCTGATCCATAAAATACTCCAGGGCAGTTTAATTATAGTGTTCTTTTTTCCATATGATACCTTACATTTGTGATTTTTCCAGACTGTAAATTCTCTGGCGTTTGGTGTGGTGTTTTCTAAGGTCTGTTGGTGAATCTCTTCCCTATTTTTGAGTATATCTCCCTTCACCCTGATGAGTTTTTTAATGTTTTGCTCTGATTTATTGTATGCTGCCTTCTTATTTATTGCCATTGATATTAACTCATGTATTTATATTTGGAATGCACTGCTTTGTAATGTTTTGAATTATTTTGTAGTAACTTATTGTAAGATTTTCTTGAAAAAAGATGTTGTACCATGTAACAAAAGATACCACAAACTTTAACTTATAATTTCACCAGCAAGGGCCTTGGCTTCAATTCGGGAAGTATTTCCAGATGAACCTTTTAGGCTTGTGTCATTAAAGATCTCTAGTAAAGCATCATGTATGTTACCAAGATTACATCTCAGTTGTTTCAAATCATCGGCCCGACTCTCTCATCTTGTGTAACTCAATGTCTTAACAGTTATGCCTAAGTCTGATACATTCTTCTTCTTCTTCCATCCTTAGCCATCAACCGGCAAAGCAGTATGTGGCCAGTACGCCTAGTGGCGTCTTAGGGCAACAACAAATTGATCAATCTATCGCTGTTTCCACCACGCCTAGTGGCGTCTTTGTGGAACAAAAACAGACCAAACAATCTATCATTGTTTCCGTAATCAGATTGGTTGGCAAGCAGGTGATCAGCCCACTGTGCAAGTCTGATACATGGCTAGTAAGAATTTGCCAACGCTGAGTCAATGCAAAGAAATAATTATAGATTTGTTGAACCAAACTGATGAAACTAGTTGCTTCCAGACAACAATTAGCGTCATCATTGACTACGAAGTTTAAAAAGTGTGCATTGCAGAGCACAAAAAAGCACGCGGGTTTATGTTCAGGACTCGATGACGACATGACGTTAGGTATCCAGCTGTAAACAACACATGTTGCCAACTAAGAAAAATAAGAGATTTTTTTTCTTATTCAAAAATATCAATAAATTTCAAAAATAAAAAAAAACAATAAATAAAAAGACAGAATTTAGAAATTTTTCATAAACTTTTTAATTAATTATATTCCACAGCACTGTTGTGGTTTTTATTTTAAAATAAAAAATATAAATTGTCAGTTGCATTATTTTACTGGGTTAACAAACTAATCTGTATAAAACTATTTTTTTACACCGGTTAACAAACTAATCTGTATAAAACTATTTTTTTAACACCGTTTAACAAACTAATCTGTATAAAACAATTTTTGTTTACACTGGTTAATAAACTAATCTGTATAAAACGTGTCCTTCAAAGGTCAGTACTGCGCCACTCTGAGGTTTGCGCCCTAGGCGGCTCCCTAGTTGATCTAATGATAGCACCGGCTCTGAATATTCTCATCCTCAGTGCTGGTGATAGTTTTTTATTGATAGAATGCTCCTCATGTTGTGGAAAACGTATTCTTTACTTCAAAAACTCTTTTCTTTCAGTAGGACATTTGCCATCTTATGTTATGATAGAAACAAGATGGCGAAACTGTCTCAACTATTTTATTGCTTTAAAAAACATTCCAATGTGTTACATTATGGGATTATTTCTTTTCTTGATATAACCATTATTCTATTTTCTTCCTGCTGTGTAACTCTATACATTTGGTGGTCATGTTGGCAGATACTGTGTCTAGTAGACCAGGGGCTCTCAACCTTTTTTTGCTCATGGCTTCCCTTCTGGGCCTCTTTACTTCTGTGCAATCCCCCCCCCCCCCTCCCCCATAGTTTGCTGTTTAGCTGAAATAAGGCACTTTACCATCTTACTGTGGCCCCCTAGAAATATGGCATGGCCACCTGGGTAGCAGCTAATGGTCCACATTGAGAACCACTGAAGCAGACAATTGAGGTCACTGTCATTTTTCTGCTATTAAAACTGTATCATGTGAATATCTGATCCTATTGATGTTATGTCATTGATGTTATGTCATCAGCTCCTCATGGAGCATAGGTCTTTAATAAAGGTATGCTAAGTCATTCTGTCCTTTACCTCAGGTACCTCATTCCTTTCATGTCAGTCTCCAGTTCTTATCTCCATGCGTTCTTCTGCCTCCCTCTAACTCGCTTACCCTAGGGGTACACAGTATTTATAATTTTAGATGGTATATTTAACTGGCAATATTTATTTATGGTATTGTTCCTCTTGGTCAGTTATCGAATATAGGGTAAATGAAAATGTCCTGTATGTGTGCCCCCTTCCCCCTGTGTTCTAAAATGGTACATTCTTCAAACTTATTATGTTGTAAAGGGGTGGGGGTGTTGTAAGCTTTGAGTATGTGGGCTAATATTTATTTTAATTTTGGGTTGTTGGCTTTTGGTCCATGCAGATGAAAACTGGTGTTTATCCCAAGCATGGAATACCTGGTTCAACCCCATGTGGGTTATAATTATGTTATATAGTGTTTATTTAATTCACTATAGTATATTACAGTTGTTGTTTTTCTTTTGTTAGTTCAACCGGTTGCAAATTCTCTAGCACTTGCTGTGGGGTTTCCTACTGTCTGTAGTCTCTTCTTCTTCCGTCCTTAGCCAAAGACCGACCAAGCAGTCAGTGGCCATTACGCCTTGCGGCGTCTTAGGGCAACAAGAAATTATCCGTTGTTCCGTTACGCCTAAAGGCGTTTATTGGTACAACAGAATATTAATTGTTGTTTCCGTAATCAATGTGACAAGCAAGCGGTTGATCAATCCGCTGTGCCCCGAACTTGCCCTCGTGTGTACTGTCGCTATAAAACCTCCTCTCAACCGAGACGCCTCCAGCCAAAATTCTCTCGGGACCGAAGGTCCGCGAAAAAGAGCAATCTGGTACTGGCACAACACCCATTCGCTGCCTCCACTGCGCTGGGAGGACCCGGCAACCGGGACCACACACAGCCTTGAGAGGACAATGGTCGCCTGAAGGGGAGATTACACTGTCTGTAGTGTTTGCGGTGTATTCTCTTCCATGTGATTTAAAAAACCTCTCTTTACCCTGTTCTGTATGAGGCGTTTGTAGAATCTTTGGTTTACTGTATGAGATGATGCCGTGTTGTTAGCTGAAAGTGAACAGGATTTGCAAGAAACTAGTGAAAAGAAGCAAGTAAACAGCATAAGTCACGAATATGGACTGGACATTAACAGTGAAAAAAAAAACTATGATAATTAGCAAAACATAAGATAAGCCCACATTAAAGATAAGCAGAAATGGGAAAATCCTCGAACAAGTCAAGAGCTACTCATTTCTTGGTCATTTAATAACATAAGATGGCAGGTGTGAAACAGAAATCAAGAAGACAATAGGAATGGCCAAAGCTACATTCAACAACATGAAACATAAACTGATATCTAAACAGTTAACTCGCAAATTAAAACTGAGAATCATCAAATGTTATATATATTCTGCACTACTGTATGGTGTAGAAACTTGGACAATGAATAAGCAATTGGAAGAACGAATTGAGACTTTTGAGATGTGGATATATAGAAGAATGTGGCGCATCTCATGGAAAGAGAAGAAAACAAATAAGGAGGTCCTACAAAATCTAGGTATGAAAAGAGAACTAATGAGGGAGCTCAAAGTCAGGCAGCCAAAATATTTTTTGGCCACATAAAAAGGCATAACACCTTGCAGAAGACCATAACAGAAGGGAGAGTTGAAGGCAAACGTGCAAGGGGAAGACAGCGCTATAAGTGGGAAGATAACATCAAGAGATGGACAGGAAAGAGTCTGTCAGAGTGCACCATCAAGACAAGAGACAGAAGACATTAGAGATCCATTACAGCCAACCTTCGCTGTGGAGATGGCAGCTGATGATGATGATGAGGGGTTTGTAGAATTTGGTTTACAGTATGAGGGGTTTGTAGAATTAGGTTTATACTGTATGAGGGGTTTGTAGAATTTGGTTTACTGTATAACAGTTTTGTAGAATTTGGTTTACAGTATGAGGAGTTTGTAGAATTTGGTTTACTGTATGAGGGGTTTGTAGAATTTGGCTTACTGTATGAAGGGTTTGTAGAATTTGGTTTACTGTTTGAGGAGTTTGTCGAATTTGGTTTACTGTTTGAGGAGTTTGTAGAATTTGGTTTACTGTATGAGGGGTTTGTAGAATTTGGTTTACTGTATGAGGGGTTTGTAGAATTTGGTTTACTGTATGAGGAGTTTGTAGAATTTGGTTTACTGTATGAGGGGTTTGTAGAATTTGGTTTACTGTTTGAGGAGTTTGTAGAATTTGGTTTAATTTATGAGGGGTTTGTAGAATTTGGTTTACTGTATGTGTAGTTTGCAGAATTTGGTTTACTGTATGAGGGGTGTGTAGAATATGGTTTACTGTATGATGAGTTTGTAGAATTTAGTTTACTATATGATGGGTTTGTAGAATTCGGTTTACTGTATGAGGAGTTTGTAGAATTTGGTTTACTGTATGGGGGGTTTGTTGAATTTTGTTTACTGTATGAGGGGTTTGTAGAATTTGGTTTACTGTATGAGGAGTTTGTAGAATATGGTTTACTGTATGAGGAGTTTGTAGAATTTGGTTTACTGTATGAGGGGTTTGTAGAATTTGGTTTACTGTATGAGGAGTTTGTAGAATTTGGTTTACTGTAAGAGTGGTTTGTAGAATTTGGTTTACTGTTTGAGGAGTTTGTAGAATTTGGTTTACTGTATGAGGAGTTTGTAGAATTTGTTTTACTCTTTGAGGAGTTTGTAGAATTTGGATTACTGTAGGAGGGGTTTGTAGAATTTGGTTTACTGTATGAATGTCTTGATGCAGGCTTCATGCCAGGAGACCAGCTGCACTCATGGCTCCATGTTACACAGGAAGCAAAACAGAGAGAAGAAGCAGCAGCATTGCAGTCGTGTTTCTGGTGGAATGAAAATGACAGGTAATGATTTGGGGTTAGAATCCTAATTTTTGTACATTTGATTTTCTTACAGCCCACACTTTCAAATACTATACTAGACTTGAATGAATAAACAAATTCTCCATTTTGCTCTCTAGGTGGCATAGACCATTACTGCAGTTAGCCCCTGTGAAAGATCATTTTCCTTTATGCTCCATGTGGAGCATGACGCCATCAGTGTAGCTGGTCCTCTCGCAAGAAACCTACACCAAGCATTCTCATACTTCTGCAATGGTGGATTCTGTAGCAGTTTATTTTACATGATGGAGTTGCCAGCCCCACACACAACACCTCATATTAATTGCCAGTTTGACATGCATGAGGAAGCAACAGTGCTATTCTGTCTTTCTCCTAAGAGACCTCTGGAAACTACCCGGGTCTGCAAAGAATGCTTACTCCTAAATGCTTAACATGCTCTTGTTAGTAGTGGTTTCTGTAACAATTTGTTTCAGATGGTAGGTATGTTAGCCCCCATAACAACCTCAAGCAAGAAATCTTTTGCAACAGCCTGAGTGAGAAGCAGTCACAGTCTTTCCGTATCTTCTCAGAGACCACAAGAAACCACATAAGGTAAAAAGGTCAAGGTAGCCCCATATCAGATACTACTGTAGGGGAGTGAGGTGTTAGAGACTTCACCATACAAGGTCCAGCTTTTTATGAGGTGACCAGTTGTCTCGTCCTCCCTGCCTTTGCTTTCCCTAGCTCAAGAACAGAGTCAGGTATCCATTTACAGCTGGGTAGACTGGAGCTTGACACTACCAGGTTTCAGTCCGGGAACTCAGTAACTTTGCTGTGAGATGACAGTTATCTAGCTTTATGTTAATCATCCGACGAATAAACATTCCGAGCTTCTGTATAGTGGTGAAGCTGCTCCCTGTGGTTCCCAGGGGTCTGATAAGACAAGAACAGAATAGGCCTACTGTTCACTCAAGCTTAATAATAGTCGACTAATTTAAGGTTAGGCATGAGGTTGGTAGCCTCACCATGGAGAACTAATTGCTACAAAAACTGCTACTAAAGAAACATATTAAGTGCTTCAACACAAGCTTCCTGCATGAGGGCTTCTACTGTGGTGTCCCCATGCTTCATAAACAGCAAAATAAAGGGGAACAAATATTGTTGTGTTGCCTACCAACCATCAGTTATTGTTGTGTTGCCCACCAATAAGGGGACCAGACGTCCCGGTTTTTCCGGGACAGTCCCGGTTTTCGACCATTTTTGATAATTTGTTCAGACTTTTTTTCGATGCAATCCGGGACGCCAATTTGTCCCAGTTTTGGATGAATTTGCAAATTTGGCATAAATCTCAGATTTAAAAAAATATTATTATTCCGTGGCTGACGAGGGAATTTTTAATTATTAGTGAACTGGCGCCAAAACAGCACAAGAGGTTGTCAGGACCGCGAATTAGTTTTGTAGTTCCAATGTGATATTCGCAGTTGTTTGAAATTTTAGGTAGTGGTAAAGTACCAAGATTGTGCATACGGTATACGTTTATTTAATTTAAACGGTGAACTATTTGTGCATATTTTGTTATTGTTGTAAGAAAATGGTACCAAAGCGTAAATGCAGTTTCAATGAAGATTTACAAAAGGAATATCCGTTTATTAAAAAGAGTAAATCAAACTTCAATGTACGATGCAATATATGTGCCTCCGGGTTTTCGATAAGCCATAGTGGACGTGGTGATATTAAGAACCACATAAGCAGTGAGAAACATAAGAGAGCCGTCGTTACAGCTGCATCAAGCTTGTCATTAACCACTTTCTTCAGAGCTGATAAAATTGGTGACCAAGAAGAGCAATTAGCTGCTATAGAAGGCGCCTTTGCATACCATACAGTGCAATGTGTGCTCGTACGAAAACAGAAGCCATTATTCGAAATGTCTTGGCACCCCATATTCTAAATGAGTTAAGGGTGTGACCTAGAAAAGTCTACATTTATTTCTGTACTGACAGATGCATCCAACCACAAAGAATTCAAGATTTTTTCCTTTCTTGTCAGATACTTTGATCACAGTAACGGAGTGAAAATCCAAAGAGTTAAAGTCCTTGCCAGGTGAAACATATGATATTGTACGTAGTTTTCTTACCGACTGCAAAACCGAACATGGTTTAGACCGGTAAGTAGTTGGATTATGCGCAGACAACACCAATTCCAACTTTGGAGGTGCTGAAAGGAAAGGACAGAACAATGTTTTACAAAACCTGCAAGAAAACCTTGGACATGGTCTTATAGGAGTTGGGTGTGCAGTCATATTTTCCACACCACTGTTCGAACAGCTGCAGATGTACTGCCCTGTTGATGTCGAGTGATTATTGCTAAAATTTATCTACTCTTCAAATCATACACAGTGTTTTAACGGGTACGAGTTTGAAAGACTCAAGGAGTTTTGCCAGTTTGTGGAAACAGACTTTCAGGTGATCTTAGGTTATGCTCAGACTAGGTGGCTTGCTCTGCTGTTGAAAGGGTTCTTCAGATGTTCCTGCCTCTAAAATCGTATTTTCAATCTCAAGACAGATGCCCAGTTTTATACAGACATTCTTTGAAAATCGACATTCTTTGAATACCTCTATCTGAGGCATGTCTTGTTTTTGTTCACAGTCAGGGTTCTCCATTCCGCGAAGCAGTGCAGAAAATAGAGGGACAGACGGTCACATTGTTTGAAGTCATTGACAGCATCAACAGGTTGAAAACTATTTTGAAGTCCAAACTGGGAGACTGTTTCTTGCCTTCAAGAGTTAAGCTAATCCTTGAAAAGCTGGAAATGGAAGGACTTCCAAAGGAGGATGTGAAAAAGTTTCATGCTAGCGTTTCTTCGTTCTATGAACAGCTTACAATTATTTGAATAAATGGGCTGCAAAAAATTTTCAAGGACCTATAATCCTACAGCTGGGTAACGCTGAACAGAATACCAATATTTGGGCAGATATTGAGATGTCATCATCACTAGTGATTCAAACATTACCTTCAGCCCACTTTACAGAAACGGAAATTTATGACGAATATGTCTATATGAAGCAGTTTGTTACTTCTCAGAAAATTAGTGAATGGAGTGCCCAAAAAAAACATTGCCACCACAACGTTGGATTGAAATGGTTTCCCACTTCAAAAACAATAATGTGACATTTTCAAATATTTTGAAGTTGGCAGAGTTTTTTTCTGTCTACCTGGAACAAATGCTGCCACAGAAAGAGTGTTTTCTTTGATGAACAGCTTATGGGCAAGTGATAAAACACAGCTAGGTGTTGAAACTTTGAAAGCTATGTTGACAACCAAAGTGAACTGTGAGGAAACATGAGTCGAGTTTTTTAAGATGCTGCATGCAAAGAAGGACCTATTGATTTACAAAAAAATCCACTCATCTCAAAAGTACAGTAACTCAGCTTCACCTTAAGTAAGGATTATTGATGTTTTTCTCTCTTATTAGTTTAAGTAGTTAAACTTATACAGTAAAATGTATGTTATTCAATGTTATTCAAATGTATATATAAAATGTATATTATTTTAAATTGACATCAATTTGATTTTTCCGGGACATGTCCCGACTTTTGATCTTTTCTTTACCCTTTTGTCCCGATTTTTTGCATTGAAATAGGTCAAATCTACTATTTTGTCCCTGATTAGGGTTTTGAAGATATGGTCACCTTACCACCAACCATCAGCTGAACTCTTGCAGTGCCAGAATTATTCATGTGTACAGCAAAGTTTGTGCAGCTAGAAGTCAAAACAAATAAAGTGGCTAGCATGTACCAAGACTTGTAGAATATCGGTCGTCAGAAGATACACAATGGGTGTTGGAGTGGCTAAGAGGTATGGCGGCCGCCTTGAATTCTAAAGATACCGAGTTCGATTCACAGTATAGGGAATGTAATTTGTGGAAATATTTTTCAGTACAGTGGTCCTAATGATGTCATACTCCCTCCCTTGTCTCCTGGGCAGTGAGACTGGATGCCTAGACTTCTCAGATAAGGATGAAAAAATAGGACGTCCTGTGTGTAAGTTGCGCACGTTAAAAAATCCCATGGCAGTTGGAAATCACAAAAAATATTCCATAAGGCCACTGCCCTGTCAAGATTTAAAAAATTAGAAACCTACCCACCAAATATATTTATAGAATGTGTGATTCCTATATACACACATTGGGATTCTCACCAGTGCTACAGAGTTCATGCACTGTGCTGAGATCCTCCTTGTATGACCTAAGGGAGGAGATTGGAGCACTGATGGAGTTGTCCGTGTGCAATGAAGATAGTCCTTAAAACCAAATACACAATGGGCTTAAATAATAGGAGCCAAAAAAAAAATACCGACATCTTGCAATAATGTATCCCATATGGTTTCCAGCAGCTCATTATGTAAAAACAGAGCTACAGAACCCACTACTGCAAGAACACAGGGAGTATTTTGACAAAGTATTCCAGTACAGAGGTAAACTGTATTGGTGATCCCATGCAGGGGTGTACTTAAAGTGTTTGGTATCCGAGGCGGATCCTACCTTAGGCACCCCCACCCCCAAAAGAAACACACTTGTAAGTAAATTTTCAGCAGTAAGTACTATCAATAGTGTCTGGTGGCAATCCTAGCTGTCACCTGGGGTACCCCTGTTAGTAAGCCACTGGTCCCATGCAACTTAAGGAGTGTGAACAAGATGATTGGGACCCAAAGATGCAGCAATAGAGAATGCAGTCAGCGACCCATAGCTTGACTGCTTGCGTCAGGGTCAGCGAACCAGAGCTGACCAAGACCCTACTCCACCTCCACGTGGTGGTCCTGGAAACAGCCTGCATCACTGCAGTCTGGCTGAGAGAGTAGGGATCGAAGAGGGAAGGCAAACCCGGTCCCAAAATATGCCGTGCTGAAGTCGAATGTGTCGGCCGAAAGGCGCAGATATCGCAGCTCCAGTGTAAACAGACACAACGCAACCAACGTCCTTTTCAGGATGAATGAGGAAGAAGAAGAAGAAGAAGAACAAGATGATTCATTACAATGATGCTGAAAGCTGAAACATGGACTTGTCAGATATCTAGAGAGCAAAAAAAAATACTGCAATTAAAAAAAAAATTAGATTGCAAATAGGAGCAGCATATTTTATGACAGAAAAAAAACCCTACTGTGTAACCTTTGTTGAGAAAAATACCACAGCACAATATCTGTTAACATGTAAGAAATATAAACAATAATTATTTTAAAAACCACTCAACCATCACTGCATAAAGAATGAACCTACCCAGGGAGCTACACAACATTGTAAAATGTTGTCTACACAACATTGTAAAATGTTGTCTACACAACATTGTAAAATGTTGTATTACCAAAACAAGAGTCAGAAAATTACAGCTACAAGGGCAAATGAGAATAAGTAAGGATGAACAAAGACTTACTTACTTACTTAGTCGTTCCCCTTCTATTGTGAGGTGTAGAGGTTTGGAAGAGAGAGCGCCAGACTATCCTATCGGCTGTCTTCCTCCTGGCCTAGTTCCATTCTAGTCCTCGGTCCTTCAAAGATTGTCTAATGTATGAACAAAGACATTTATAAATAATATTCACCGCACAATTTCAGTGCAAAAGTAGGTTAAACTCACTAATGTAAAAAAATTTACAAATACAAAGCAGATCTATTTAAAATAATTTAAATTCCAAAAATGAATTAGAAAATGATATAATAAACTAAAGTCTACTAGACCCACAAACACAAAAGTGTAAAGAGTGAAATACTGAAGAATGTGGAAGGGGTACACCATATACACTATAGATATTATGAAGCACTATAATGGAATTTGCAGCCTGGAAGAACCTTCAAAAGAAAAACAACAAATGTAATGTACTATATAGAATAAAGAACACTATATACCCAAACTATAACAGACAACACACATGAAGTTGAACCGGGTATTCCATGCATGGGATAAAAAAAATAATATTTGCAAAACTGAAGGGAAAATACCATATGTTGACTCATATTTATATGAAGCTCCCAGAGCTTCTTCTATAAATTGGCTAATGCAATATTTTAAGCAAGACATAGTAAACAGGTTAATGAAAAATCCATGGCACCTAGACAAGCATATACAATTACATTGTGAGTTTTTTCCTCTGATCATCTTCAACTTTGCATTACAGGTTCATAACCTTGAATCTGAAAACCAAAATATTCGAAAAGTTAAAGTTTTTTGATTGACTTTTGGGCGACTTTAGGCTACTTTTTGGTTGACATCTGGAGACTGAAAAAATCAGATTTCTGAAACACGGCTGTCCCCAAGCATTTCAGATTGAAGGATAATATGGACATGTACTTCGATAACCTAGAAACAGGCAAGAAATACATTCAGTAATATTTACTGGGAAAACACAAAAATACAGATGATAGCCCTTGAACATGTATTTACAAAGTTTTGTTAATGTTGTGCACATGTAATCAGAAATATACACTGCTACAAGAAAAAAAAGAAACAAATTACAGCTATTGAACAATTATATTTTTTTTGGTAAAAATGCACAACATGAAGAGAATAATCAAATGTTTTAAATATTTTCTGATATTAAAACCATTCGTGTCACACAGCCCTTGAGCTTAATCAGTTGAGCATTCAGCTTGATCAAAGTGATGCTTCTCATTAGATTGTGGATAAATACAGACTTTCTTATTTTCCTATTCTAACTCCAATTAGACCATAAGACAAGATTTCCCTACTGCCTTGTACAAGGATAACCTCTACATCTGAGTGTAGCCACCCATTTCAGCAGTGCAAACCACAAAAGTGCCACTGTCATCCACGTCACTGTGGTAGATCCTGTTCCTTGGGTGAAAAAAATCCGTTGATCTTGAAAACTATTTTACCTTACTCATGCAGCTTAAACAACAAATACTTTGAGGATATTTTTTTTCCACTACTTATTTCATCAATATGTATATTTCTTTATAGTTCAGTTTTGTATGTAATATATGTATGCGCATGTTTTAAATATATTCCCCACCCCCAACCCCCACTTCAATTTTTCACATATTTCATTATTGCTAATTACATTATTTTATTCATATATATTCCTGTTCATATATTTCTTCATTTTTCTTTTGTTCTCTTGCAATTTCTGTAACAATTTTGTTTTTTTTTTTTGCTTTTGAGCTTTTTGGTACCCAGTTCTCATTCTTCTTATTACCATCCCTAGTTGTCCCCATGCTCACTGTAGCCACCAGGGATCTCAGAAGGGACAAAGAAAGATTAAGATAATGCTCTCTCAGGCCTGTCATTCTAATATGAGATTTTACATGGGGCTGCCACCTCATCATGAACAACAAATTGTCATGGAAACCACCACTGCAAAAGTATGTAGTTGCCTTGGGCAGTATTCCTGTGCGACCAGTTGTAGTGGAACAAGAGATGATAGTGTTGGATAGGATACACATTGAGGAAACCTATGGATAGCATTACAAAGCAGTTCTTGTTCTGGAACCCCCAGGGTAAGAGAGGCAAAGGTAGATCAAGAAACACATGGAGAAGAGAACTGGATACAGAAGTGAAAATGTGGAAAGAGCTTGAGCTGATGGCATGAAACAGGAGGGAATGTTTGTTGAAGGCCTATGGTTCTTAGGGAGCTAAAGGGTATTGATTGATTGATTGATTGAACAGAGTGACAGTAGCGATTTCCATGTAAGGCTAGTATCATTTTTTAAAAATCGTCATGCATTCATATTGGTTATTTCTTTTCTCTACTGTTTTTACTCCTTTGTTCCTGATGAAGACCTTGTGGCTGTAACATTTGCCATTTCTTTGTCTTAGTAAGACATACATTATCAGTAGTTCAGCTTAAGCCAGACCTTTCTTGTTTCTGTTGCACATTCTCTGATGCCCTCCACTGTATTTCTCTGAGACTTCCTTTTACTCTTTTGTCTTATAGGATTCCATTTCATATGAGTGCACCTTGTCTTGATGTTTTCTTAATAAAACAGCTCAACAATTTTAATTTTTCTTTACCTTAGTACACAAATAGCAATGTTAGTGTCTGTGTGTCTTAGTGTTTCCTGTATTTAAAAAAAATTCATTTCAAAGGATTTTTTCGTAGACATCATCACTCCATTGTCATTAAGTATTTGTTACTTTCTGTGCTAAATTTTCCAAGTCTCTTTAAAAAATAAAAACATTTAGTATTTATTGTTCATAAAATCAGTGAGAAATATACAATCACATACTTTTTCCATTTATTCTTTGTAACAACTCGAAGAAGCAATGTAAAATTTTCTGTGAAAATTTATATTATATGAATTATTTAATAACAAACTAGTTAGATGCTATGCATGCATTTACACATTTCAAGGTTCCATGATCCTTTATAAAGCTTCCAATTCCAATTAAATCTCAAAGAAGCAATATTGGCTACAGCATTTTGCTATGGGGGCGACCGAGTGCCTGGCGGTATAACTGGGTCGGGAGTTGTTTGGGACTCCTCCTAAGGTGTAGGCGCAATACACCGGCGAGTGGACCATGCTCTGGTCAACACCAACCCAAACCCCACTCATGGGTTAAATGCTACCTTCTCTCTTCTCTACTTGCCTACCAATCTTTCTTTGTCCAATCCACGATACACCTCACCAAGGATCCTGAAGCGGTGATGGTAAAAGATAGGTCTTT
Source organism: Oreohelix idahoensis (assembly GCA_024509875.1). Taxonomy (NCBI): domain Eukaryota; kingdom Metazoa; phylum Mollusca; class Gastropoda; order Stylommatophora; family Oreohelicidae; genus Oreohelix; species Oreohelix idahoensis. Next base: position 84,020 of record JAMPIV010016424.1, read on the forward strand.
ACCTAGAAGGGATCCGGGCCCTGCCCAACGTCCCAGCTGCAGCGAGAGTGCCATGCAACCTGACATTGCACCCATCGTCAGATTTTGTCCAACTCCTGAGACACGGGAAGCAAAGCCACTAAAACTCAATGGAAATTTAGAACCACTGTGCTGGGAAAAATCGTGAAGGCATAGGATGCAGGACGTGACACAGCCACAGCAAAAGCTCAGCCACAGAACGAAGAAATGAGGCCTGCATCGTGAGCGCTTGTGACTAGCGGGGAATGCATCTCTGTGAACCCCACCTGAATCCCCAGAGTGAAGTGATCTTTAGAGCCACAAAGGTGAGTGGCCAAGCAAATCAACCCAATACTCATGGAGGAAGACACACCCATTGCATTCTTTGGGAGGGAGATGTCTGCAGCAAACACCCAATACCTCCAATGCCAGTCAAACAACATATTCCATACGAGCTCGGGCGTCTCCTCGGTTACCAAGGCCCGCGCAAGAGAGATAAATCCCCTGCTCCTTGTGAAAAGTCAGCGAAGGGGAACCTTAACATTTTACAGCTAAATATAGCTGGACTACAGAACAAGACAACTGAGCTTACAAAAATACTACACGAACATCAAGTACAAGTAGCCCTTCTGCAGGAAACAATACTCCCACGGAGACAAATTAACATCACGGGTTATACACAGTACAAATGTGAATGCCTGAAGTGCCAAGGCATCATGACCTTAATCAGAAATGATACCCAAGCCATAGTAACCAACAACCCTGCGGGGAATATCGACCACCAAGTAATAAAGCTATGGGGCAAAGAAAGCGCCAAGTACACACTACACAACATTTACTGTCCCCCGACCTCCTTTAGGATACAGGCGGTTTAACAGTAGGGGTCTAGAGGTTGAGGAGCTGTGCAGCAGTACCAACTTAATGCTGCTGCAGACCTTGGAAACTCCACCAAACTCATACAAAGGGCAACACGGCTCGACCAGCCGGCCAGATCTTGACAATTTGTTTCAGCCTGACATGAAGCAGAAAATAAGTATCATCAAAGTCTTAGAAGATGTGGGAAGTGACCACCGCCCTGTTTTAACAACTATTTTAACACCACAGAAGACACAGAAGTCCCTGTGTTAAACCCATCCTGGAACTTCAGGGAAAGCAGACTGGGACCGCTACGGAGCGAGAAACTGAACAAATTATGCTGGGTTCAGTCAAATCATTAGAACTGATAACAATTAATACTACATACAACAACATGTGTACCACAATCCTAACAGCTGCCAAAAAGTGCATCCCAACTGGGGAAGCATAAGAAGTATAAACCTTTACTGGACATCTGAACTAGCTGAAGCAGTCAAAGAAAGGAGAAAGGAGAGAAGCATAGAAAAGAAGGCTGAACCAAATACCCTACCACCCTAAATAAAACAGAGTACAAAAGGTGGACAGCAAAAGTAAGGTATGTCACCAAGAAGAATAAACGGGTGTCTTGGAAAGAAAATTGCAATAAATTAGATTTAAAAAGAGAAGGGAACAAAGTTTGGAGACTCCTTAGTAATCTCGAGGGAAGCAAGAAAAAGACAAACCCAACACCCATGGTGGATGGAAGTGGTGATGAAGTAACATCAAACAGCAACGGAAAGCCGATGTCTTCAACAATCTTATGCCAGTGTAAATAAAACACAAGGAGAAAGAACTAGACAAAATGCTCCTAAAGAACACATCCACGCGTAACATAGATCAGGCCAATTATTGCTGCGTTCGATTGATCCGTTCCGTCGCAAGAACTGAGAATGGCACTACGGAAACTGGCCAAAAATAAGACCAGGACAGTTGCTAAAATTAAACAATGAGATGATTTGTTCAACTAAGGGCCAAAGGCAAAAGATGGACACTTTCTATGGTTCATCAATAGAACGTGGTATCAAGGGACAGCTTACCATCAGCATGCGCTGACAGCAACCATCTTGCCTAGTTATTGAAGAAAGGGAAACCACCAGGAACACCAAAAAGCTATGTGTGCCCACTTATCCTCATCTTCATGCTTGCGGGCAAGCCTGGTTATTTTGCTATTCGAAAAAAAGAGAATGGTAAAAAACAAACAGGATCTATACTGTGGTTTGGAAAGCTGGAACCTTCTGGACAACAAAACCAGGCAAGGCTTCAGACCCAAGTGTGCAACAGATGACACGCTCTTAAGCAGTTTAGTTACAGAATGTGATGGATGGCTTCAAGAGGGAAAAAGCACAATTGCTGGTGTTCATCGACCTTGAGCAAGCCTACACAGTTGTTTGGACGAAAGGGACTTTTGATCTAAAGATGAGAAGAATGGGCCTAAATAGGTGGGAAAAAATGCCATTAGATGGATACCCATGATTAGGAGCCTTTTCCTAACAAAAAGAACCATAGCTACCAACTATGCCATGGTGCAATTTTCACGGAAAAGAACGCTTGAAGAAGGAACTGCACAAGGCTCTCCTTTAAGTTGCACCCTTTTCCTTCATTCTTCATTTAATGACCTTGCCAAACATCTGAATGTGTTGAAGGCGCGCTGTTTGCTGATGAACCTTGCCATCTGGACTACCTGACAAATATCCCATCCTGGCAAAAGCCAAGATCAACAGAAGCTCTCCTTACAATGTCAGTATATTGTGAGCTGTGGAAACATTAAAATCAATACGCAGAAAACTGTATACACCACTTTCCCCGTCAGCCACAAAATAGCAAAAAGACACATCAACATCAAACTGAGTGGGGAAACACTAACAAAAGAAGAGCACCCAGTCTAACTAGGAGTAAAAACTGGACAGACAATTTGAAACTAGATGGACACATCCACAACCTCACGGGAAAAAGCATGTTAAGCGCCTAAACCTCATCAAACGGCTAGCTAGTACAAATTGGGGAGCAGGATAAACAAAACCCTTCGTCAACTATATCTTGGCTATGTGAGATCAGCGATAGACTATAACCTACCTCCCCCTCCAGACCATTGTGACTACTAAAACCATCGCAGCTCTGGACCTGCAGACCAAGCTCTCAGGTTAATTTGCGGAGGGACGAGATCAACACCCACAGCCGTATGTGAGATAGATGCCAATATAGAGCCGCTGGATATCAGGCGTAAAACAGCATTGATTGAAGCTGTAGAAAGATACAGGAGACAAGAGAAAGACCACCCAAACAAAGTACTTATTGACACTTGGAAACAAACACGAAGACTGAAACAACTATCTCTCCTGGACATAGCCAAAGAGGACAAAATGATAAACACCATCTCCCGCAAGAGAGAGAATTGGAAAACAAATACTTTGGACCGCCCCCTTGGGAAAACTTCCAACAAACAACTGTCAAAACACAACTGATAGATGAAACGGCCAACAAGGAAACACTACCGACAATCTTGAAGACGTGTGCCTTGGAGACCATAAACAGTAGCTACCCAACGTCAGCAATACAGGCCTACACAGAAAATTTTTTTTATTTTATTTTTTATGGTTCAGCTTTCAAATTTTATTTTTTAAACCCCCTACCACCTCTTTTGCAGGATACGGCGTCTGCATATGGTACCTGGATGGATCCTCTTATGAGTTCTGCGACTCCTGTGGTGAGAATTGTTCAAATTATGAAGCGGAGGCTTGAGGCCATCAAGACAGCCATTGAATTACTACACCAACAGTTTTGACCTTATGGAACGAAATCCATTAGATATAGTGATCTTCAGTGACTCCATGACTGTTCTGGAAACACTTAAACAGACTCAATATGAAAACCAAGACCCTTTTTATGTAGGAAGAGCGGTTCACAACTTGATCACAGCCTGCTCCATCAGTGTAACACTGCAATGGATCCTGGACACAGTGATCTAACTGGAAATGAGACAGCTGACAGACTTGCAAAAACAGGAGCCTCTAAACAACAAAAGGACAGACCCTTCAGCACGAGAACAGTCGAACAGATTCTCAGAAACAACACAAGGGAAATCTGGCTGAACAGATGGGCAAACGGGCCGACTGGTCAAAATATCTTTAATGAAATGATCTGCCCAAAAGACAACGACAACATAAACAGACTCAGCAGGAGAAATCAAAGTCTTATCTTTCAGTTCCGAACAGGACACGCCAGAGTCAATAGCCATCTAAACCGTATCAACCCTCAGCACCTACCCATGTGTAGACACTGCTCTCATCCCTATGAAACAACCAGACACCTCCTCATGGAGTGTCCATCACTCACAAACGCTAGGAAAAAAACTTTTACAGACACCTCTGACAGTCACCAACTCACTATATGGAACATTAAAACAACTGCAGAAAACCTGCACTTTTTTAAGAATGGCATTGGGCTGCCAAGAGTAGATATGCTCAGCAGCTATGGGATATCGACAACAACAACAACATACCATGTTATTGTTATCCAATACCATAATTCCCGCCGTAAGTTACTTTCGGTCGGTCACATTCTTCACAGCACACTGTCATTTGCGCACAAAAATTTTTTCTATTTTCGAGAGAGTGCATTAACTTTCAAACCGCAGCTAAGGGGGTGCAACTGTGGTTGAAAGTTTACACAATAATTGTAATGTTTCCCCTTATATGTACTTGTATGTTTCCCCTTATAATATGACCATGGCTTCTCAGAGGCAGTAAGTCGACCAGGGCAAGATTTTAAAAGATGCGGGAACAATTACGAGACATGTTGTCATAAAAGAAATGTTAGTTATTTAGTCAATTTACTGTCCATTAAATCATTATCACTGCTCCACATGGCATTTAGGTAAGGTTACTCCATGTCTTTCATTTAAAACATATTTAATCCATCCATATGAAATATTCACTACAAAATATCTAATGACAGCTGCCTGCAATGAAATGACCACAGTAGTGATAGTACCGTCTGTTAATACATGTAACAGAAACAACACACTATAATTTAATAACCTGTCAATGTTGAGGTTTATTGCTAGTTGTTAATCAGAATTTGACCTCACTGCACTCTGGGCAAACCCATAGGTGCTCAGTCTCCCTCAGCAAATGTCACAAAGAGTATGAATGCTAATTATACCTTGTAGCATGCTGTTGTAGATACGACGCATACATCCTATCTCACGTCCATTTCTGCTAGTCCCACGTTTGATGCCAAACTCCAATAGTCTCAGCCTTGTTGATTCACCCATAGCAGTGTCATTATCCAGCAGGAGATCATTAATTGCCCATAGTATCTCTCCCTTGTCCATGTCCAGTGTCCCCAATATGGGTGCTCTTGAGGCCAGTCTGTCAGCTCTCTCAATGTCACGTACCCCTGCATGACCAGGACAGTAGATCCACACCAGTATTTCTTTGAAGACTTGAGGATTCTATTTTGATGTTTTCCATTCCTGCCGTCAGCCAGCCATTCTGAACTTTCCAAAGCAATGGCTTGAGAGTCTGGACAATATAACTGCCCTGGTTATACCACGTAAAACCCTGAGACCCAACAGTAGCAGCCCAAAGAATAGAACTATACTCTACTAAGCATGTCATAAAAAGTCAACTAAGGAGAGTGTTGTATGGGGCTAGCAACTTCATTCATGCAAAATAAATTGCTTACAGAAACCACCACTGTAAAAGCAAATGAAATACTCTTGCAAATCTTTTTTTTCAATGTAGGAGACGTGGTTATAGTTGCATTTTAGTCTATACATTTCTGTAACAAACTGTGAGTTATTACACTCTGGTTACAGGTATAAAGTTGTTTTAAATTCTTGCTCACATACAGACAGCTGTATACATTAAAATTTTGTAATTTGATGTTTAACATGGCTAATGCTTTGTGCTGAAATTTCTAACTGTGCATGTCATTACAAAACGCATGTGAAGACTTGTATTATAACATATAAATGAACAAAATTTATGAACGTAAAATGTTAAAAACTATACTTTGGCATTATGCTTATAAATATTTTGGTGCATACAATATTTTTGTGGTCACGTTGAAAATGTAAAAATACAGCCAGATTAACTGTGTAAATTTTTTTTTTTTAAGTTTTAAATGCTAATAATGTCAACGCTATTAACTTCAGCAACAAGCTTGTTTTCATGACTTTTTTTTTAATTTAAAAAAAATTGCCCAAAAAATAACATTTAAATTAGCTCCCAATCATTATAGATAATTCATTCAACAAAAGAACAAAAATGTAAATAAACTGAAATCATCTGAACATGAACTACATAAGCCTCCAAATGAAAAACTTTGTTACCATCTTCTTGTGATTTATCTTCTCATAAAATCTGATCCAAGGAATCTCTGTTCCTCTTTCTTTTAAGCATTGTATAGAGAATATTAAGTTTCTATCCTTCCTCTAACATGTACATAAAATTAGGTTTTTAAATGCTATCACAACTCCGTTTACCCGCTAAACCTTTTCCAGGAAAAAATCGCACACTAATCATCCCCTTCTCTAATCACAGACCTAAGATATAATTAGTTCCTGCCCTCTCCATAAAATCCTACTCCCTGAATAGTTTTTTTAATTCTCATAAACTATCATTGCCCAAAATATATTACCTAAATAAAATTTTGTATCAATGTTTTAAGCACGATCAACACTAAAAGGCTTTGTGGCCATTGTATAGGTACATAATAATTAAGGGCTTGTACATAACCCTGAGCATGAATACCCCCAAATAATAACACACTTGTACCACGTTTCAAGTCTTTTTTTTGGATGATTTACAGGGGGCGTTAAGAACATTAATGGCACCAACAATCGTTTTTCTTCAGGAGCTGTTTATTAAAAAAGCATGAAATTATATACCAATATACATGGATATGTCATGTAAACATTGGTATTACTTTCCCACAGATTAATCTCTTTTCAACAATGTATAGACTTGATAGCTCAGGCGCTAAACTCCCGTGCATTGTATTTTCGAGCCTCTGTACTAGATGTTTTGTCATGATCATGTAGGCCCATTTCTTTCGCTGCATGACAACATCTCCTTAAATCTCTCTTCGCCACACCTAAGGCCCTAAGGGTGCTTCTTTAAGTGGCATCATCCTGCAAAGATGACACACATCAGAGGGTGAACAAATCGGGACTGTATAGGTGTGGCTGGGGTAGTACAGTCCGCAACCAAATTGGTGCATTGCGTCCCTGTTTTGGCCAGAGACTTGTTAAGTGAGGGGCGTCGCATGTCGTGAAAGGAGATAGCAGGTCTGCTGGACTTCTTGTGCGGCCGAACTCTGCGAAAACGTTGATGCGGTTTTTTACCAATGTCTTAATGTAAGCTTGCGAATTGATTGTCTCTCCTCTTGGCATAACGTCCACAAGAATCACACCTTCAATGTCCCAAAAGACAGTGATTCATACCTTTTCAGCTGAAGGAATTGTCTTGAAATTTCTCTCTTCCTTGGTGATTGGGATGATGCCAACTCCATTGACTGTCTTTTTGTCTCAGTTCAAAATGATGTGCCCAGGTTTCGTCACCTGTAACGATCTTAGCCAAAAAGTTCTCTCCATCAGCATTGAAACGCTCCAACAATTCAGAAGAAATTGCTTTCCTTTGCAATGGTGGTCATTTGTGAGACTTCGAGGAACCCATCTTGTGATAAACCTTAGAAAATCCGAGAGTTTTTATAACTGCATTTGCACTAACCAATGCTGACTGACAGCTGTAAAGGCCAAATGTTGAGTTAGTGATTCGCCTATCAGTAAGAATAATGCCCCTCAGCGCCATTTCAACATTTCTGCGTTGGTGGCTGTGGCAGGACGTCCACAGGCGTGGCCGATCAAGCAGCTCCGTATATCCACTTCCCTGATTCTTTGATTCTCTGAAACCCAGCGACTGACTGTACTCCTGTGACTGCAAAACTTCGATACACTTTCACACTAGACGCTTGTGAATGTATTCACAAAACAGTTTCCTTCTCTGCAACGCGAAATTCTATCACAATTCGCTGTTTATAACGCAAGTTGCTAATCACGCTCCATTTCAACAGTTAGGGGCAGCCTATTTGTGCCGTTTGCGAATGCAATTTGGTGCACAACAATTTGCACATGCCATATCTGAAGTGTGCAAAATTTCATGCGTCTAGCGTCATTAATGACTGAGAAAAGCGATGTGTGCATTACTTTCTGAACCCCCGCTAAGTCTCTAATCATGTGGGCCTACGGCTGTCCCGCAGGCCAAATGGCCATGTAATATTGTTTTGTGGCCCACCTCATACAAAACATAGTTCTTTAATTATAGGGTATAATTAATACTGATAATGATAATGAATACTTTTGAATTAGACTCAAAACCTGGTGCAAAGCAAATGTTGTCCTGCCTGCAAGTCACATCCAAAATTTTGAGTGATATTATTCTCCTGGTTACAAAAAAATCCACTTCCCCCCCCCCCCCCCCCCGTAAAGCTGCGCCAGTAGGAGGTAAGAATAAACCTATAATCATTTCCAATAAAATTCAATACTCATGGTTATTGGTTTGTATTTATTTGGTATTGTCACCTTCGATGTTCAGCTATTTTGCACTGACTTTTTATTTTAAATACTTTTTTTTAACCATGACTGGCACCTGTCTTTAAATTTTTGTTTATATGCCTTAAGGGTAGAATACAGTTGGACCACCCTGCTCTAGTATTAAAGATAGCAGTTTCTTGTTGAAATGTTGCTAATTATTCTGCGCTAGTATTCCATGTTTTTCATTCCTGTTTGTCTATGATTTAATTTCCCCCAGTAAATAAATGTGTGTTTAACCCGCGCTAGTTGTTCTTCCTCGCTTGAATTCTGTTTTGGTACTCTATTCTGATCTGTAATTTTTTTTTTCCTGCAGTTAAGCATACATTCTGACAATTTTTCTGTTTATCTTTGTAGTCTAGAACTATTCTTCCAATGAACTTAATTAAAAAAAATGAACAAAGAACTAATATGAACAACCATACACTGGTTATAGAACCAAATGTAAAAACAGTTTTGATCAAAACAGCAAATGACAAATCCAAAAAGTTGACACAGAGATGTACAAAATAATTGCCCAAACTAAATAAGCTGACAGCTGATTGAAGACTACTCTTTGATAGAGGTGTATTTGTCCAGATTTCTTTCCAGCCTGAGGAAAAGGTGAAAAAACTGAAACTTGTATACATGCAGAGAATCAAATAGCCAAACTAATTTGTCAGTACCACAGTGCTTTGTTTTGGTTTAAAAAAAACGCAGACAAAATGGATGATGGCTAAAGTGTAAGTACTGACAGCTTTGAGTTAAGAATGAAATTTTCCTATTGCTCCCTTTTGAAGCTGGTCCTCTTACGAAGCCTGCCCTAAACCATTCACAAGCACTTGCGGCAGGGATTTTTAGAGCAATTTTTGTCATGACGTTGCCAGCTCAAGCACAACCTTGTACAACATCCACAGGGAGCTGTAGAATCCTATTCATCCATTGTCTATCTCATCATAAACCACACAAAAACTAGACTTGGCTCTCTCCGTTCGGGAAGCGACATAATGATCAAAGCAAAAAATGTAAAGC
>JAMPIV010016425.1:0-262347 GCA_024509875.1 Oreohelix idahoensis
TAAGCAGGTTGCAGATTGAGGCTGACAAAGAGGCAAGGCATTGGAGGCCGTAAGAAGAAAAACGACAGCAAAGGGAGGCAGAAGAAAAAAGGTCGACTGCCGAAAGGGAGGCAGAAGATAGAAGGTTGCAGAGGGAGCACGAATTACGACTAAGGGAGCTGGAATTACAAGGCCAGGCTCCTGAAAATGGTGCCAGCCCTTTTGCCTCAGATGCTACGCCCAGTCTGGGAGCCTCAAACTCAGCTATGGGGTTTCATTTAGACCATTTTGTTGAAAAAGACGATGACATAGAGGGGTACCTAGGACGTTTTGAGTTATTAGCTACTACATATGGGTTAGAGAGAGAGAGGTGGAGTTTAAAGCTATCACAGGGATTGAGAGGTACTTCTTATGAAGTATTTGCCAAAATGAACAGGGAAGACCAAGACAATTATGACATGTTAAAGCAGGCTTTGTTATTAAGGTACGAGAAGAATGGTGAATTTTATCGTAAGAAATTTAGAAATGCCAAACTGTTGTCTGGGGAGACATACCACCAATTCTCTGCCAGACTAGAAACCTATTTGGAGAAATGGACGGCTCTGGGGAAGACCCAAGATCTTAAAGAAATGATCATGATTGAGCAATTGAGAGAGTCCATGGCTCCAGACATGAGAAAATTTCTCATGGAACAAGGTGCAGAGAAGTTGGGGGAAATTTTAAATGTTGCTGAGAGGTATCAGGCAGCCCAGGCAGAGGTAAGTGGTGCTAAAAAGAAGCACATAGACAATTTTAAAGCTCCACAGCAATTTAATAAATTTGATAATAGAGAGCAGGGAAATAAAGGTAGGACAAACTTTGAGCGGCCAAGAAATGACTATCGCGACAGAAACTCACAGTTCAATGACCAAAAGTTCAATGAAAGAAAACCGTTGAACCAAGGAAAAAGATGGTGTAAATGGTGCAAGAAGGATAACCATAACACCGAATTTTGTAGAAGGAAACCTTCAAACATTGCTGCAATGAAGTCGGGGACGCAAAGATTAAAGGTTAATCCTAAGGGACAACAGGAACCTTATCACCCCCCAGTTTGTGAGGATGTTATTTGTAATGGGGTCACCATAAGGTGCCTTTATGATACAGGTTTGGATTATGATTCAGTTGTGAAGTCTAGCCTAGTGGACCCAAGTCAGTATACCACAGAAACAGTGGAAATACAAGGGGCGACTAAGGACATACCACTCATGACACTTCCCATCGCAAGGATAACGGTGAAAACTCGCTATGTGGAAGGAGAAATCAGAGCAGCAGTGATAGATGAACCAATCTACCCTCTGATATTGGGGTGTAGATACGTCTTCTTGGGGAATCCCGAGAAACCTGTGATCATGGCGACAGTGCAGACCAGGTCACAGAAGAAGGAGGAAGAAGGTGAACCTATAAATGCTCATCCAGAGGAGATGAGGAAGGCGCAGGCTGAGGATAGGACACTCAAGCCCTGTTTTAAAAAATTGCCCAAATGCCACACACCTCCGAGCAAGGGGGAATATTTCATGAAGAACAAACTCTTATACAGGAAGGCCGGAACTGGAACAAATGGTCACAACCAGCTGGTTCTTCCCACTTCATATAGAGATAAAGTGATGGAACTCGGGCATGCGATTCCCTTCAGTGGTCACATGGGGATCAGCGCCACAGGACAGCGTATAGCTTGTCATTACTTCTGGCCAGGGATAACGGAGGATATAAAAAGATATGTCAAATCCTGCCCAGAATGTCAAAGGGTAGCTCCAAAGCACTGGACTGCTCCTGCAACTCTAGGGGAAATGCCCATAGTGGGAACACCTTTTGAGAGGGTTGCAGTGGATATTGTAGGACCTCTCACTCGGACCAAGAGGAGGAACAGTTACATCCTTACTCTGGTGGACACTTGTTCTATGTGGGGAGAGGCGGTAGCCCTGCCATCAATTGATTCAAAACATGTAGCAGAGGCACTACTTACAATATTTACCCGATTAGGATTCCCGCATCAAATCTTGACGGATAATGGTTCTCAGTTCAAGGGGAAACTAACGGAAGAAGTTTTTAAGCTATTTCAAGCCAGACACTTTCATTGTAGTCCGTACCATCCACAAGGGAACGGCCAGGTAGAGAGGTTCAACGGGACTCTCATTTCTATCCTGAGAAAGCTGGCACACGAAAAACCGGATCTGTGGGATCAATTCCTGCCCGCCGCATTGTTTGCGTACCGGGAGGTACCACATAGTTCAACCGGGATGGCTCCCGCAACTCTGCTATTTGGGAGGCCAATAAAAGGTCCATTAGAAGCTCTATTAAGGACCTGGACAGATGAGAAGGCGGAAGAGACTGTTACCTCATCGTATCAATACGTGAACGAACTGACCACTCGTTTGAAAGCTGGATGGAAACTGGCAAATGATAATTTGAAACAAGCCAGGAAGAAACATGCAGCATATTTTAATAGGAAGGCAAAGGACAGGGAACTGGCAGTCGGAGAGAAGGTGCTGCTTCTACTACCCGGAAGCCAGAATAATTACAAATTGGTTGGCAAGGTCCATATACGGTTCTAGAGAAGGTGTCTAGAACAAACTATAAAATTGACAAAAAGGGGAAGGAGAAAGTTTATCATGTAAACCTGTTAAAGAAGTATCTGGACAGACCACTCCAGGAAAGCACCCCCTTATTGACCTTGGCTATTGCAACCCAGATGCAAAAGAACCACTCACCTCACATGAATACCCATTACATCCTTGTGAAACAGCAGCACAGGTAAAAGTCAGTAAGCACCTGACTAAAAACCAGAGGGAGAGAGTTCAAAAGGTTCTGGAGGAACATACAGATGTATTAACAGATAAACCAGGCCATACAAATTTGCTACAGTATGACATGAAACTGGTAGACTCAAACCCAATCTGTATGAGAGCCTATTCTATTCCGTTCGCGAAGGAGAAGGCATTGAAGGAAGAAATAGAGTATTTGTTGAAGGAGGGGATTATTTCGCACAGTGAATCATCTTTTAGTTCTAGTGTCGTTTTGTTGAGAAAACCGTCTGGGGAACACAGACTGTGCATAGATTACAGGAAACTGAATGCTGTCACAGAAGGACAAGTGGATCCATTACCAGACACAAAACAGTTATTTGCCAGACTGAACAAGGCAAAATACTTTTCAAAGGTGGATCTTAGTAAAGGCTATTACCAGATCCCAGTGAAGCCTGAAGTGAGACCTTATTTGGCTTTTAGCACTTCGGATGGACATTATGAATTCAATATGCTACCATTCGGACTGAAAAATGCTCCGAGTGTGTTTTCAAGGATGATGCGAAAATTGTTGGATCCCCTGAATAACCCATGTATCACGAATTTCATGGATGATATTCTCGTCGCCACAGAGACATTTGAAGAACACATTGAAGCTCTGGAGATGTTGTTTGATAGACTTCGGGAGGCGAACTTAACTGCTAGGCCAACAAAATGTTGTATTGGATGCAAAGAGTTGGAATTCTTGGGACACACTGTATATCAGGGTAATATGACCCCTGATCCTAAGAACTTGGAAAAACTGCAGAGAGCACCTAGGCCGCAAACAAAAAAGGACGTGCGATCATTTGTGTCGTTATGCGGATTTTATCAGAAATACATCAAAAATTTTAACGCTATTTGTGCTCCTCTGACTGATCTGACTCGCAAGGGACTTCCAGATAAAATTATTTGGACTGCACAATGTGAACTAGCGTTCCAAGAGTTAAAGGAAAAACTCACTAGCAAGCCTATTCTCAAACTGCCTGATTTGACACAGGACTTTGTCTTAAGAACCGATGCAAGTAATGTAGGACTAGGAGGGGCTTTGTTGCAAAGATCATCTTCACCTGATGGGGAACTGAAACCAGTCGCTTATGCAAGCCGCAAATTGAATAAGGCGGAACAAGGATACTCCACAAGCGAAAAAGAATGTTTAGCGTTAATCTGGGCAATAAAGAAGTTTCAAATCTATCTGTATGGTAGGACATTTGTGGTGGAGACGGACCATCAGCCTCTCGTGTTCTTGTCTCAGGCTAAGCATGAAAACGCAAGATTGCTGAGGTGGTCTTTATTGCTTCAACCTTATCAGTTTAGTATCCAATATATCCCAGGCAAATTGAATGTCGGTGCAGATTTCCTCAGTCGGCACCCCTGTGATCAAAATTAGAGTAGTGGCAGACGTGAGGAGTAATTTTACCTATGTGTATCGCTGGTTTTGGAACTTGCCATAGGCATGTTTTCAAGTGGGGAGATGTGTAGTGAAATTGACAGAGATACAACGGTAAAATATCTCCAAAGATAACATTTAAGGATAAAAAAACATAATGCGTAGGCTGCTGATGTACATGATCGCCTAGACCGCGGGTCATCATCCTCCATAATAATTGACTTGCTAGACAGGAGGGGAACGGCGGATCAAAAAGGAAAAATATGACTGGAAAGATTGCGTGAGACTAGAAAGGCTAAGGAGACGCAATTGGGGGGGGGGGGGGGGGGAAACGGGGAAAAGTCACGTTTCCCAAGTTGACATAAAAAGTAAGCAACTCGACAGAAGGGACCTTAGATATAATACGCCACAGTCATTTATTGGACGCTTTTGCAATACCAAGCCCTTGATTTGAATTCAGCGGCTAAAACGCAGATGTTTGGAATATTACAAAATTTAAAAAGTACTTTTTTCTTAATATTAATGTTAGGAATATAAAAATTAGCTGGCCGGATGGCCTATTCTGAGCAGTGAACTAATATGGTCTTAATTTTACAGACGGATAGATAATATTGAAGATAATGACAAAAGACAGTGTTGTTCACATCATCGACAGACTGTATTGAATCTAAAAGTGTCGCTAATTGCACAAAAAAACACGACCTCGAAACGCAGGTGTTCAAATCTACGTAGTATGGAAGAGAGGGTTTTTGGGTGGTAGCTGTGTCTAAATATAACTTTTAACGACAAAATTTTGGAGGGGAGAGAAAGGTTGGTTCAAAAATCAAGTACATTTTGTAGAAACACAAGTAGAGACGGACAGACTAACAGATAACCATCCATACTTGACTGAAGCATGACTGAAATGACTTTATGGTAGGAAATTTGAAATTAAAATAAACCTAGGCAGTGATTGGCCACAGACAATCATATCATTAGCGCTCAGACGCGAAAGTGGGGCCATTCTTCAATAGTTGTTCAGTGATAGACACAGATTTTAAAGTGTGGTGATTTCCATATGAAAGAAAGTGTAATAAATTTAGGGACGCCATACTATAGCCAGCAGCTCAGCTGAGTTTTGCTAGCAATTCTGTGTTATTTATTCATAATCTGGTAAGATTGAAATTATTTCTTTGTATATTTTGAATATTGTTTCATGTTCGAGTGATTTGATACTGCCATATCGAAATCTAGCCTTACAAACAAGTAGGGATTTGCTCTAGACCCCCCGCCCTAGTCAGGGTCTAGGGACCAACAATGTACATAAACTCCAGCAAGGATTATGCAAGACAGATCAAGTGTTGAGAATAATGAAACATATTACCTATCCTCTTTTAGGGCAGACAACTAATAAATATTTTTCAGAATCTATAGTCTGGGAGGATCTATCTGATGTAAAACCACCATGGTAAATGTGCTGTTTGGTCAGAGAGATCTGACCTGTCTGTATGATGTGGTTGTTGTGTCAGTGTTGTGTCCAGACGTGGGTAGAGAATAGATTTTGACACATGGCCCATACTTTGATTGCAGAGCTGCGAGTTTCTGTTGTCAACAAAGCAGTGTCTATTCAGTTGGTGACTTTACTCGAGTGTATCTGTGCAGTACTTGTGACAGAGACCACCATTATTGCCCGCCAGCACGGAGAGGTGGGACCACCTGATTTCAGCACCAGAGCTACAAATATAAGATGAGTGAGCCTCTGGTCTGCTGGACATTCACCAACGCTGTGTAGTTACTAATACCCCATAAAAATTCCCACCATTTTCTGGACACTGTGTAGTCAATATAGACAGGTGTGATGAGGCCACCCCAACAGCACAAACAGTAAATATCCTCCCAAGTAGATGACTACTAGAACATTTTAATAAAACTAACTAGTATAGTACATATATATGTACACTATTGCATTTATGATATAATATTCCATGCATTTCTTTCATAATCTCTAAATCTTTTTAAGTTCTGGTCAACCTAAAAAATTGATCCAGAACAAAATAAATGTAATATAATTTTATCAAAAAATTTTACACACGTGAGTTAGTTCAGTGTATTTTAACATTTGTTAATATTATTAGTCTTCTTAATTATCTGTGGGTGTATTTAGAAACTATCACACCACACTACACATCATTACCCTAGACACTTTACGTAGCCACATTCCTTAAAAAAAATTAAGTGTGAGGTCGTAGGGGTAGCAAGAAAGGCCTTCTGACAATTCACAACTACATTTTATCTCAGGAGCCTTCACAGCTGGCCTCATACAATTACATTTAGTAATATCACCATCATACAATACCATCAACACCACTACACAGGCGTAATGGCCACTGACTGCTTTGACGGTCGGCAGCTAAGGATCAAAGAAGAAGATTGTTGTTGTTGTTTAACCCTTTACCGTCCTGCCCAATTTACTATATCTTTATCATAACGTCCAAGGCAAGGGGAGCAACTCCTTTGTCTGTGACCGTCTAAAAAAATTCATTAAAAACAAACTGAGTTAAAATTATGTTTATTAATTTTAAATACACACAATTGAATCATGTACTTTCTGCTGTATTCTTAATAAAAGTATATATTAGTATTATGCAATGACAATTTCATTATTGTGACGAAAAAATATTTAAAACAAAATTTTGAACGTTTGTTGTGCTAATTCATTACCTGAAAAGATATAAACATTCATTTCTATTAAAGAAACATAACTACTCATGACGGAATGATCAGACCAGTTCATTGCAATGAACTACTCATGACGGAATGATCAGACCAGTTCATTGCAATGAACTACTCGTGACGGAATGATCAGACCAGTTCATTGCAATGAACTACTCGTGACGGAATGATCAGACCAGTTCATTGCATTGAATTCTGCACACTGGGAAGTTGTAAAAAGTCTCTGTAGAACGCCCAGAAGATGTGTTTGGTTTATTCTTTGAGAAAACAAAACATGGTTTTTTTTCCCCCACATTTGCTTCCCGTAAGTTGTTGTTAACTGCTGTTTTTTCCTTGTTTGTATTGAGCCAGTTTGATAACATTCTTTTCTAATAAACAAGCTGAAGTAATCATAAGATGCATAATCTAGTTTTAGAGTGTGTTTAGGTCCAGGGTTTCCTACAAAGTCACAAATTTCAACTGAAGTGTGCTTTGTTGACAAGTCTATTTCGTTCGATCTATCTTCAGTATCATTACTACTTTCACTAGATTCAGTTTTGTCAGTGCCGCTGCCACAAGTCTAAATCGAGTTCATATTCAATAGCCACATCTGATTCAGCGGCAGCCTGATTGTGTTTTGATAAAAAAGAACGTCATCTCTCTGTTTCCAAAGCAAAAATTCCACTGCCCGTAAAGCCATGGCTTTAAAAAATCCAAATATCGGTCGATTTCGAAAATAATTTAAGAAAACAGAAGCTTTGCTTATTACCAGAAATCTCCGTATAACTCAGGTCTCGTTTATATCGAGATCTCATTGCACTATGGCAACGAATGACAACAACGTTTTGCGGGCAGAATTGGCCGTTTTGGTTGGTGCCTTAGACTTCGCGCCCGAGCGATTTTGCCCGTTTTAAACTGTAAAAGGTTAACTAGGGCTGCTGAGCTTCTTGCTGTTTTGCAGCCAATACCAAGTTCAAGACTCCTTGGCATTATCTACACTGTAGATCTTGGCTTCTCCTGTGGCCTGTGTGCCATTCCGAAATGTGCTGAGTTGAAGTCATGATTTCCAGTTTCTCCAGCTTGGCTTGAATTTAAAGGATCGTCACATCTGGTCCCAAGCTAGGAGTAAGAAGCATGTGGCATCCTGTGCATTCCCCACCATCTAAGGGGGTTGTCCAAATATGCAGAGCTAAAATACTGAGCTCTGGTTATTGGCTCTCCCAAGGAATCGTCATGTCCTGCACAGAGCCACTTCTCAGTTCCTCCTGCCTATCTCTGGATCCATAGTGGGATCCTCCTGCTTGCAGTCAACTAGGTCAAAGCCAAAGAATTACGTCTGGGGCTCAAGTGACTTCTCCAAGCTTAGTGAGAAATGCTGGGTTCTCAACAAGTTTCACCACAGGGGGAATTCCCGGAAGTGTGTGGATGAATTAAAGTCAATGAGGGTGTAATTAACCTCACAGACAGAGGTTCACTTCCATGTATGTATATTGTAGCAATGTGCATAGCTGGTGGTCATATAAGGATGACTCCAGATATGCCTCCATGCATAATAGTTGGGTATCAAGAGACAAAGGTTACAAAGCGCTATACTACAAGTGATTTTGTTCAGTCCAGTCTATCTTCACTTGCTTTTTTTTCTCATCTGTTGCTTGGTGGATTTTTACCGATCTTTTAGTAGCTAGGTTTGTGGTCCAAATGCCAGTATCTTCATCATCATCATTATCATCATCATCAGTACTTTTCAGCTGCTAGTGGAGCATAGGTCCTCAACAAAAACATACCACGTCCCTACTGATCAGTGTCATCCATTCAAGGTTTTTCCATGTCTTAATCCATTTCATGTCTGTCTCCAGTTCTCTTCGCCGTGTGTTTTTTTCTGTCTCCTTGTTCCTCTCATTTGCTGGGGGTTCCAGAACAGGGGTTGCCTTGTAATGCTATCATCTGGTTTTCTTAATATGTGTCCTACCCAAAGCTTGTGTGTTCCCTGAGTTTTTTCCCCCCCGGCCCTAACTTTATTGTTATAAGAAGTGTATTTATAAAAGTTTTTTGGAGACTGAGTTTGGTGTTGGACTGAGTTATTTCTTATGTCCTGTTCTTAGAGAGTGAGCTAATGGTGGAGGTATATTATTGTTGCTGTGAAGCCCACGTATCTTCGTCTATAATCCTCTCATTACAGTTGTGACAGTGTCACATGCAATATTTTGTCTTCTTAACAGCAAACGTATTCCAAAAGAACAGTGGTGGCTGAAACTACGACCACTGCTGAGGATTTTAGCCAAGCACTCTGTGGTCAGCTATGAGATGGAGGCAGAGATGCATAACATTGATGAGGACGATGATGAGGAAGGAGAGCATATACTTTAATTAGAACAAACTTGTTTTAGCAATATTAAAAAAGAAAAAAAATTTTAGTGTCTCTTGTTAGAATCATTTCTTGCCAGAGCTTGGTTTTGTAGGAGTTATCTTGGCTTGTACATCACAATGCTTGCATTTTTAAAAAAAATGTTATAAGGCAGAAATAATAGAACAAATATAACCCAGATATGAATCAGTTTTCTTGATCTTTTTTTTTATTATTTAGCCTTTACGTTGAAACATTCATTTTGAACAGTGGGCATTGACCTTGACTTGTAGACTTCATTCATTCATAACCCTCCACTGCCAAAGGAGCATAGGCCTTCAACAAACACATGCCAAGTCCTCCTGTCACATGCCATCATCTCAAGTTCTTTCCACGTTATAATTTTCACCTCTGTTTCCAGCTCTCTTCTCCATGTGCTTCTTGGTCTACCTCTGCCTCTTTTGCCACACAGTCCCAGAACCTTGATTTTATATTCCCTCATTTCTGCTGCTACTTGTGCCACTTTCCCTTGTTTGTTTAATGTCCGAACATTCCAGGTGCCAAATCTGGAAGTTCTCTTAGTCAGTAACACAGACTCCTTTTGGCTTTCTCTGTGTTGCATCATACGCTTCCCTGTGAGAGAACCTTCCCCTGCCTTGGATGGCTGTTTTTTATTTTCCTTAATTGACTTGTCCATGTTTGTTGAAGTTATTTGTGGTTTAAATTTTTTACAGGATGGGGTAACCAGCCCCATGCCCAACCCTCCTTAGTCGCTTTCTACGACATGCATGGCAGGGAACAGTGTTACTATTCTTTGCTCCCCTTTCGGGCCCCGGTAACACACAGGTGTACTTGTAGACTTGTTAACAAGAATTAAATTTTTTTTTTCGATGATGAACATAAAAATGCAGAAATTTTTACTGGGTCCGATGTTTAGGTGTTTCACTTGCTGTAAATGGAGCATAGGCCTCCAGCAAGTTTATTCCAAGTCCTCCAGTCTTGTACAATCACCTTAAGGTCCTTCTATGTCCTCCTGATCCCTTTCATGTCTGTCTTCAGGTCTTGTGTCCATATAAGGCTATCAACAGGGTTTCCTCAGCGTGTTTCCTATCCATAGCCAGTGATGCCTAGTTGGCAGGGAGGATAGTGTGATTCGCTTCTGTAACTAGGCGGGTGTTGCCGGTCGGATGGTCCAGGGTTCCGATTCTGCGGTGAGCCTATCACTTCTGTTGTTTTTCTGTTATCTAGTTTTCTACTTTACTCATGAGTGCCTGAAACATACCTTTATGCGTGTATTATTTAAGAAAAAAAAACTCACGAAGAAGAGAACTGGAGGCAGACGTGAAAGATTATGAATGGATGGCACAGGACAGGAAGGTTTGGCATGTTTTTGTTGATGACCTATGCTGCATGGGGAACTGAAAGGTGTTGGATCCCATTACATGCCCATTGAGGCATATTGGGAATATGGTGTCAGACCCATATTTTCTTGACTATTGGCACACTAGGGGTGATGTGGTCAGCATCACACCGGCCGCCTTAACCTTCCCAGATTTGCTCTGGTACTCAATGCATGAGTCTGGGTCGACCCTGAAGCCGTTTGCGGTCTAAAATATCTCACCTCAACTGGGGATCGAACCATGGACCCCTAGCTAGGAAGCCAGTGCATTAACCACTGTGCCACCGCGGCTCTGAATTGATTGATTGATTAAGGATCACCTATGCAGTTTTTTATCTCCATTTATGTAATGTTTGAACAGGAAGGAGCTTATGTATGACCTTTCAATTGTAAGGATAGTTATGTGTAATAAGTTTTCATTGCTGTTTTACTATGTACTCCTTGTTAGAGAATTCATGATAGTTTGTTTTAAGTGTGTCATGTTGTTATGATTATTATTATTGCTACTGTTTTAGGTGTTGTGGTAATTTTTTACAAGGCTGGCCAAATTATAACTTTTTTTTAAAAATGTTGGAATATGTGAATGTACTTTGTGTGTACACCCATGTAAGATCAAACTTAAGATGTTTAAATGGAATCTCCGTTTCAATGTATTCAGAAAGATCTGAAAGTTGTATCAATTTTGACATTCAAAAAGTTTATCGAGGAGTACATTACAATCAATACAGTATTTGTTGGTTTTTTTTTTCAGTTTGTTATTGTTGTTGTTTTTTATTTTATTTTTGAGCTCAGCTATAAAGCTGAATTTAGTTCTTCTTTTAATTTAAAAACAAATATAAATAAGTGAATAGAAATTGTATTTAAAAAAATTCTAACCACATTTATTTTTTCCTCGATTCCTATAACTTTAACCGGCAAATAAAAACACTGAACACATCTCTTATGTGTAATTTTATCATCATTATCAAGTAACCGTGCTGGCTGGCATGGGTGATCTTCTTCTTCGTTCGTCCTGAAAAGGATGTTGGTTGCATTGTGTCCGTTTACAGCAAATCTGCAATATTTGCGCCTTTCGGCCGACACGTCCGACTTCAGCACGGCATTTTTGGGACTGGGTTAGCTTCCCTCTTCGATCCCTACTCACTCAGCCAGACTGCAGTGATGCAGCCTGTTTCCAGGACCACCACATGGAGGTGGAGTAGGGTCTTGGTCAGCTCTGGTTCGCTGACCCCGACGCAAGCAGTCTAGCTATGGATCGCTAACTGCATTTTTCACTGTTGACACTATTCTGTTCTTTCCATGCTATGATGTTAAACTGTCCAGGATCTTCTCTCACTTTGACATCCTCTGCATCTTTTTTGATCAGGCTTTCCTGTTGTAGAATACATTTCAGCTTTTATCTTCTCATAACATGCCTGGAGAAGGTGCATTGCTTCCTCATCTATGAGTAATAAGCTTTCTTTGCACACTGGTTTCTTTCAGAACAACCTCATCTCTTTGACCTTCATGGATTTTCTTATTTCTGTACCTATTGTCCATGACTCACATTCATCTGACAGGATTGGCTGTGTGTAACAATACAAATATATACACACATTGAGACTCTCACTGGTGCTACAGAGTTTGTACACTGTGCTGAGATCTTCTTTGTGTGATCTTAGGGAGGAGGTCAGAGCACTGATGGAGTTGTTGGTGTGCAATGAAGATAGTCCTTCAACCTAACCAAACAATGAAAATCTATCTTTTTAATTTTCAATGACAAAAATTTGTTGCTTTTAAATTTCTGACATAGTTTTTTTTCCCCCCTTGGAAGAAATAAGTGCTAAGTAGAATGTTTTTGTTTGTTTATTTAATCAATGTAACAATGGATAATCATTTATACGCAGTTTTTCACTTTCAGTAATATACATCAAGGTTAAGACTGTTGGAATTTGGCATCAAATGTAAGGCTGGCAGAGATGGAATTATGATAGGAAGCATCCATCGTGTATACAACTGAGAGAGCTAAAGGAACAGTTAGCATTCACACTTTTCTACATATACTGAGGGAGACTGAGCTCCTCTGGGTTTGCCTAGGGTGCACAATGATGTCGATTCTGTATAACAATAACAATAACACTGAAGAAAGACTTTTTGACAAATATATAAATTAAAAAATAATATGGTATGAAATCAGTTTTACAAGTAAACGGTACACATGAGACAAGGGACATTTCGGGTTTTATCCTTCGTCAGCCACAGTTATGAACAGGTGACAAGGACAAGAACTACATATAGGTACTACAAAGGTCTATGATGATGAGGAAAACGTCAAATGAGCGATACAAGCAGATGAAACCACGGTGATGAGCGAAACGATAACAGTAATAATGCAAGAAAATCGTGAAACCAGAAAGACATGTCGAAACAAGAAAGTAAATAATCAACGAAACGAAGACAGGAATGAACAACAATATTAAAATGCGTAAAGAATCACTTAGCTGGATCGAAGAAAGGAACATTCAAAATGGCTGAAAAAATAAGGCGTCATGCGGAAGGGACGTAGGAGCTAGTGACGGCTAAGAACAGATAATTGAGGAAACGAAACGAACCAAAGCAAAAACAAGGATAGATAGGAAAATAATGACAGAAGCCACCAGAATTATGCAAAATGATGCTGGACATTCATCCCAGCAGGAGCTAAAGCGCTCATTTGAGAAATGAGACGATTCTCCAACGAAAAGCGAGTTCGGTCATCGCCGATACATGACGGAGGGCAGTGACATGAATGCCAGAGTTACCTAAATGGTCAGGGTTGTTGAAGTGAAGGGCCACCGGTAAATGTTTGCCATGATGGATGTCATTCAAGTGCTCCCGAAACCTGTCTGCCAAACGTCTGCCAGTTTCACCAATATAGGTCATGCCACACCTCTTGCAGATGATAGCATAAATCAGGTTTCTGGATTCGCACGTGAAAGACTCCCCAATGGCAAATTTACCATTCGGAAAGGAGACTGACTGCGTTTGGAGTACAAAAGGACAGGTCTTACATATGCGGTGTTGGCACGGTTTAGTACCAAAGTGAGGACGGACTAGTTTGTCTCAAGCGACTATGCACAAGAATATCCCTAAAATTCTTATCCTTACGATATGCCAACAAAGGGGTATCACGAAACAACTCTCTGGTATCTGGATCGGAGTGGAGAATAGGCAGATGACGGAACAGAATTTTTTTCACCGCCAAACAGTGAGGGTGGAAAGTTAAGACAAGTTTGAGTCTGTCAGATGTAGTAGTAGGTTTAGCAGTAAGTGCAACCTGACGAGTGACGGGACTAATGCGGTTAAGGGCATCAGATAAGACTCTTTCAGGATAGTGACGTCGGCGAAAAAACTCGATCATTTCTTGAGCTCGTTCACGGAAATCATCTTCATCGTGACATATTCGACGTAAGCATAGAAGTTGAGAGTAGGGAATGGAATTTTTACAGCTGGGAGGGTGAGAAGAGGTGTAAAGAAGGAAACCATGAGCATCAGTAGACTTTTTGACACTTGCCTGATAAATGTTAATGAAGACAGATGAGACAAAGACATTGAGTCTTCTCTGAACACACATGGAGAATGGAGTACCAGAAATACAGCAAAGGGAAAATCTATTGCAGATGAGTTGGAGGAATACAGAGAAAAGCTAATGGATGTCTTGATTTTACTGATTGGGAGAGATTGTCTGCAACAGAGTTTATAGAAAATATAAGAGAAATACTAGCAAGAACAGCTATAGCAAAACTTAAATCAGTTTGGAAATTAAAAATGATCTATTTTCAAACTGATAAGATTGATATTTAGTTGGATATAATATATGTTGATAAAGTACACCAGAACACTCCTAGGCGGGAAGACAGGCGTCTATCATCATCAGTTGACAAGATCCCTATGGTGTTGCCTGCCCCACTGTAGTGTATGGAATGTCAACTTGACCTACGCAGTGTTGTGTAGACATGGATGGAGTGTATAATGTGCGAATGATGATAAGGGTTCGTGTTGTTGACAAATGTTCTCTTCTCACACTCATGTATGACCGGAAGTCATCGACACCAACGACTGTGTACCTTTTCTAAAGTTTAATTGGACGTACACACTCGACAGCACAGATAGTGACAAATCACAGGTTGCCATAATACATCATAGTACAGTGGACAAATGGTCTTGCAATGTTACATGGGCACTCATGTAGAATAATGGTATAATGGACTGTCAATAGCCAAGCACTCAGTATCGCCCATACATATATCATCTGACGTCACTGACTGAGCACGTCAGCTTGTAAACAATATTTCAGATGACTTCTAAACCTAATCTCGTTTAGCAACGATTCTTCAACATAATGTTCAGCACATATTTTTCCATATAATAATATTGAACCGCTAACAATGGGTTCTCATGTGTAGCAGTGATCTCTGGACTGATCAAGCGATAATACGGGCATCCCTTTTCTCTTCTTGAAAGTCCTACATGTTTTGGTTCCAAGATGGCTCCACTCGTGAACTGTCACTCACGTTTGAATACAGATAATGAATCTGTTCTAAAGTTAGTCATTCATACAACATTTCGTTGCTCTGTAGATTTGGTCATGAACAATAGACTGCATTCTACAGAATATAGTGCTGCTAGGAATCGAAGTCGTTTTTCATCGAGTCAAATATATTCTCTTAAACATTCAAATCGTAATTATCGACAATGGTGGCTTCGATCGAGAGTTCATAAGAGTATCTTTGATTACCTTGGTAGAGGGAATATGAAACTGCCATTCCTTGGCAAGATGAATAAACACTGGGGTAAAGCATACACGATAGGTCTAGACGACTATCACTTTCCCCAAAACCACTGAGATCACTTTTTCAAGGCATCAAGCCGACATAGCAAAACACACACAGTCCCTATCAGGACGAAGCCAAATCACACCACTCAAGCGACACATCCGCCGAATAGCCTTTGACCTCTCTAGAGACAACAGAACATATAGTTCGACTTAGATATGTAAAGATATACAGATATAAGACAGACTTGTCCTACTCAGACAAACAATACACATAAATTCAGGCCATAGATATTCTGAAGCAAGAACAATCTATTATTACCCAAACAACGAATAAATCGCAGTAAAATGTATTTATCCGCGGAGTTCAAGGGAAGTAACTCAATAATGACTTTCCCTTAAGCACTAAAAAATTACCTATGTATAATATTGTAAGATATCAAAGACTGCACGTAACAGTCTTACCACACCTCCCGGGAAAAAAAAAATGGAACATTTTTTTTTTTTTTGAAATACATCTAGGAGCAACGTACAATAGGCTCACAACGCATGAATAATGCGCAGATGAAAATATCAGGAATACCTATAACGCCTAATATGAGGCTAAGTCGACTTATGGAGCGACTGGTGAGAATGTGTCTCATAAACTGAGAGAAATTATTTCTCTACAAGTATATTTTTCCAGGAAGGTGTCATCAAAGTATAATACAATTCTGGCAATTACACAATGCCTAAAAAATTCATATCATCACTACGTATTAGATATCTTAAATTTATGATTTATGAAGTAAAAATCATCAAAGCACAGCGGTGAATAAACATACATGAACCGCTATGTAGTGATACAATCATTATATTATTAAATTACAAATGTGTATCTATCATGATATAGAAAAGGAACTACTATAGAACTAGACATATCAAGAAGTCTAAGCCCTAATAGTTATGTGGAATCATGTGGGCATCTTGACAGAATGTCTGCCATCACATTATCTGATCCACGAATAGCTCGCACAGAGAAATGAAAAGGTTGAAGAGCAATTGCATATCGAGTAGACCTCGAGCTCTTCAAATTCTTACTCTGTATAGCAGTAAGAGCTTTTTGGTCGGTTTCTACTATGAAATGTGCGCCTAGAAGGAATCTCTGTAGTTTGAGGATCGACCAAACCATAGCTAATAGCTCACGGTCTAAAACCGAATAATTCCTTTCTGCCGCATTAAGTTTTCTGGAAATATACATTACAGGATGCAGAGTTCCAGAGTACTCTTGCATTAGTGCCGCTCCAATCCCAGTGGATGAAGCGTCACTACGAAGAACGAATGTCTTATCTTTAGTGGGTAGCACTAAAATAGGTGGTGTTGAAAACAGTGTTTTAATCTTATCCAGAGAGCATTGGCATTCCTGAGACCAGTGGACCACATTAGGCGAACCTTTCTTTAGAAGTGTTGAGAGAGGTGCCATGATAGAGGATAGATTCTGAATGAATCTGCCATAAAATTGAATAAGACCTAACAGACTTCTCACCTGTTTTTTAGTCTTAGGGATTGAGATGTTAAGTATCTTACTAGTATTATGGTCCTCTGTCTTTAGGAAACCATGACCAACTCGGTGGCCTAGGAAAGAAATTTCGCTAAAACCAATATAGGCTTTAGAGGGTTTCGCTGTCAGGTTGTGCTCACGCAAAGTAGACAGCAATTCATCTAACCCTGAATAGTGATCTTCCCAAGTATCGCTGAAAAGACAGATGTCGTCTAGATATGCAATGACATCTGACCGATAAGATAGGATTCGGCGCATCATGCGTACGAACGTAGCTGGTGCGTTCATAAGACCGAAAGGCATAAAATTCCATTGGAACAAACCTCTAGGTGTTGAAAAAGCCGTGAGAGGTTTGGCGCGTTCAGATAAAGGAACTTGCCAATATCCTTTAGACAAATCAAGTTTAGTGAAAAAATGAGATTTGGAGAGTCGAGTAAGTAGCTCTTCCAGTAAAGGCATAGGTTCGGCATCGAACTTCGTTACTTGATTCAATTTTCGATAGTCAACGCAAAGACGTATGTTATTGTCTTTTTTACGCACAATAACCATCGGCGAAGAATATGCAGAGGTGGATGGTTCGATTATTTTCAAATCTATCATCTCATCCAACTCTTTCTCGACCTGTGCTTGAAAATGTATAGGTATAGGATAAGGTCTAACCCTAATAGGAGTATGGTCAGTTAGAACAATGTCATGTTGAATGACATTCGTTTGTCCAGGGATGTCAGTGAGTACATCCTGAAATGTTTGCAACATAGTTGAAACTTGTCGCTGTTCTCCTAGAGACAAATCAGGAGAGACAGTAACGTTCTTCCATGATTCACTGGAATGAAGTGGGATCATTGGAAGAGGAAGATTTACATCTGAAAAACTTGTTTCCTCATCCTGTATCACGGACAGTGATGAGTAATGACCATGTGGTACTGGAGAATTGTCCGTTGCTTGGAAAATGGGTTGCAAATAATCCGGACGTTCATGGAATTCAGTAAGCATATTGATGTGGAAGGTTTTATGCTTCCCATCAATATCGACAATATAGTCGACATCGGAAATTTTCGATATTATATCGTACGGACCTTTCCAAGAAATAAGTAATCTGTTTTCCCTACAAGGTAGTAATACAAATGCTTTGTCACCAGGACAAAGTTGTCGTAAGCATCTCTTCTTATTGGCAAATTGCCTTGCCTTCTGTTTCGCAAATTCAGAAGAAGAAGTTGCTAATTTGCATGCTTCGATAATCTTTTGTCTCAACGCGATGACATATTCGTAGGATGACTTTGTGTCATCGTCAATATTGTCAGATGTTATGAGATCGTGAAGCAACGACATAGGGCCACGCGGACGCGCGCCAAAGACGAGTTCAAAGGGAGAAAATCCCGTATGTTCATTGGGTACCTCTCTGTAAGCGAAGAGGGCCGCAGGTAAAACTCTGTCCCAGTCTTGAGGATGATCCTCAGTTATCTTCCCCAGTAAGTTTTTAAGTGTTCTATTAAGGCGTTCGACCATACCATTAGACATTGGATGGTAGATACTACTTAAAGATCTATCTATCTGCAGAGTAGACATTACTTGAGACATGGTATCTGATATTAGTTGGGTGCCATGGTCTGACAATATCTCTCCGGGGAACCCCAGACGAGAAAATATAAGCCAAAGAGCATCTGCAATATCAGCAGTAGTAATGCTCTTCAGAGGAATAGCCTCTGGCCAACGTGTGCACATATCAACACACGTCAAGATAAACTGATGTCCTCTGGCAGACTTGATCTTAAATGGACCAATAATGTCTATGGCCATTTTTTGAAACGGCCGAATAGGAATGTCCGCCGCCTGAATGGGTGCAGCATGCCGTGGACCTTTGGATTTAACTTCCTGACATACTTTACAAGATCGACAATAAATCCGTATGTCCTTGTTTACCAATGGCCAAAAGAAAGCCGCAAGGACTCTTGACTTAGTACGGGAAAAACCCATGTGTCCAGCACACTGAGAGTCGTGAGCGTGCTGCAAAATTTTAACTCTCAAATTCTTGGGAACCAGGATTTGAGAATGACTTGACGTAATGGAGTCTTGAACCATACGTACAAGTACGCCATTCTTCTTTGTAATCCACGATTTACGACTTGTGTCCTTATTCGGATCACCTTTAGTTGCAAGAATGAAGAATTTCTTCAGAGTGGGATCATCTTCTTGCTGTTTTATAAACGAGTCACGAGAAATTACCAAGGGATTATCTTGGTTATGCACTTCATTATCTTCAGTAGATGAAGTTTGAGGCATATTAAGAGCCTGAGCTCTAGTGACTACAGCGTTAGCAATCTGCATGTTTTGCCTTTCCCACGTGGAAATTTGTTGCGGAGTGCATTCCTTGACTCCATGAATGCGACCGATGATGAGGTCAGCGATCGGATTCGGAAGAAGACATGCGTGTACATCTCCTGTAAAGAAAGGAGTAGCAATCCTAATGATAGCAGTAGAGTATTTCTCTAATGTGCCGCCAAATGTTACACATTTGACTACTTGTCCAGTGGCACGGGAAGGATCTACGAGTGACTGCCGAACACCAATTGTGGTGCATCCAGAATCAAATAGCACAGAGACTGGATTGTTATTCACTAAACCCTTATGTAAGACAAGAGAACCTCTTCCATCATGCGCGACTGATGCTGGAAGAGCAGGAAGAGGATGGCCACAGCTTAAAGTAGACACTGTGGTTGGCTCAAATAACGTTTTGCATTGGGGGCACTGAGATGCTCTCCCAAAATCAAAAGCGGCACATGCCATATTACTAGCATCATTATTATCTTTACTCTGTTTATAGGCTTCATGGGACTCTTGTTGTGCAGAGTTTGCCTGAAAATGTGGTTTATGTCTTTTGTATTGAGATCTACCTCGGTTATTATCACCTCTGTAGTTATTGTTACCTCTATTGTAACCCCTATTTGGGTTTGAGTCATAGTTCCCTTGGTTACCATTATCATATTCATTATAATGAGTATCTCTGTAATTATGATCTTGTTGACTCCAAGACGGATAACCCTGATAGTTTCTATAATTACTTCCTCTACGGAAATTCCTATAATTATGACCACCCCTGTGTCGAGAGCTATCAGGTCGTCTCCAGTTCTTTGAAGAAGAACCCTGAAATGATTGGTTACCTTGGTTTTGATAACTATTATGGTTACCTTTTTTATCAAATCTGTTTTGAGGTCCCTGAAATCTGTGTGAATAATTGGGATTGTATGGTGTTGCTGAAGCAACTGGCATACTCTCCTTAATCTTAGTGTTGCCAAAAGTCACGTCGGGGTGTGCAGTGACATATTGGGAACAATATTCTTCCATTTCTTTTAGAGATTTAGGTTTACGCTCATGTATAAATTCAAGGAAAGGTTTGTTCACACATGACATAATCTTATCTCTGAGCAACAAATCCATAAGTCCTTCATACGTTTTTTCTGTTTTGGAAAGCTCAATCCAACGATCAACTGTGAGACGTGCCTTTGCAGTGAATTCTGAGAATTCACCCCCGTCTCAGGTACCATCGTCTTAAATAAAAGGCGATAGCCTTCCTCACTTAGCTGATATTTTTTTATCAAAGCCGCCCTAATGACATCATAATTATCCTTATCTGCTTCTCCTACAAGGCATAATCTAGTCAAAGATTCACCTTTCAAGTTTTCTGATAATTGATTAGCGTATTGTGATTTATCCACATTATGTGTACGACAAGAACGTTCAAATCTATCCAGCCAGAATGTAATATCGTCACTGGACTGATTGAACGGTGGAACCTTAACCTTGTAAGTAGAAGGTTTACCATTACCACTAGATGCCTGATTAACATTACTCATACTTGTCAATCTCAATTTCTCCAACTCAAATTCATGTTCTCTTATTGCTTTTTTCTCTTCAGCATCTAATCTTTTTTGTTCAGCCTCCCTGTCTAATCTTTTTTGTTCAGCCGCAGCTTCTCTTTCCAATTTTTTTTGTTCAGCTTCACTGTCTAATCTTTTTTGTTCAGCCGCAGCTTCTCTTTCCAATTTTTTTGTTCAGCTTCAAATCTCCTTTCCTCTACCTGCATCTGCAATTTCTTTTGTTCAGCAGCAGCCTCAGCTTCTTTTTCTAATCTTTTCTCTTCCGCCATAGCTTTTCTTTCTTCTGCCGCTAATCTTTTCTCTTCTGCAGCTAATCTTTTCTCTTCTGCAGCTAATGCTTTGTCATATTGAGCAACTGCAAATTGTTCTAATTGTTGACCAGTCTTATCAAGAGCTTTCCCTTGTGTAATGAAATAATCTAAAGTAGACATGATGCCTAACAATAATACTAATCACCTGAATCAATAATAATACCCCAAGTTCTCAATGACCTGATTAATCAGTATACTATCCCAATATCTGTGGGTCACAAGCCTTTAATAAGGTCTTGTATAATAGTAATAATAATCAGGTACTGGTCTATACCATAATCCAAGTGCAGTGCACAGGCAATTGTGTCTTATGAAATATACCCATATAAAACATATGTCAACCAACAGAATACATAAAGTACAAATAGGACTGACAATACAAGAACGTTTGCAGAAATCAAAATAAATCAAATAGGGAAATCAATGAAGATAATCACTGAATCTGCAAAGAATAACAACACAAATGACGTCACAATATATGAATATAAATTATGAATAGAACTGAAAGATAGAAAAGGTTAGACCAACAAATTACAAACAAATCAAAACAAAACTAAAGAACAAAGAAATATTACAAAAATAACAATAATTACAGACTTCACAGCTAACACAAAAGCAACAGTTGTCGCAGCAAATTTTCAATCAAGAAAATTGCACCTATAGAAAACGCCCACAACGGACCCTCTATGACGTGGGATACTCTGTTGTGAGGACGCCGCCCAACCTTAAACACAACCCGCTGACATAGAAACTAACATACTATACAAACAAATAACATGTAAACATAAATATATATAAATTATGTGTATGATAGTATGTGTTGCAAAATAGGCTCAGTCTTACAGTAATGGCAAAGTTATTTTTCATGAAAACAAACAAACTGCCACTTTATTCAATTAAACATTCTGGCCTTAAATATTAAAGTTCATATATGGCAAACAAGAAGATCCATCGATGAAACCAGGACTTCTTAGTTCACAAATACTGTCTTTCTGTTAACACTGACAAGAATTGATCCAACTGTTCTGTGAAACTCTATAATGTCTAATGTAAAAAATGTCAACAACGCTGACCTACATACTGCATTCACTTGACAGGTCACGTGACGAAGCGTTGACAAAGAGCAAACCAATACTGCAAGTGTGTCGTATCAGCCACAGGAAACGGTCTGGTATCGGTAATCTGTTGACTTCTGAATTTCTGCGAGGTCAAACCCAGAAAGCTGGTCCACCAGTTGATAAGTTGATATTTAGTTGGATATAATATATGTTGATAAAGTACACCAGAACACTCCTAGGCGGGAAGACAGGCGTCTATCATCATCAGTTGACAAGATCCCTATGGTGTTGCCTGCCCCACTGTAGTGTATGGAATGTCAACTTGACCTACGCAGTGTTGTGTAGACATGGATGGAGTGTATAATGTGCGAATGATGATAAGGGTTCGTGTTGTTGACAAATGTTCTCTTCTCACACTCATGTATGACCGGAAGTCATCGACACCAACGACTGTGTACCTTTTCTAAAGTTTAATTGGACGTACACACTCGACAGCACAGATAGTGACAAATCACAGGTTGCCATAATACATCATAGTACAGTGGACAAATGGTCTTGCAATGTTACATGGGCACTCATGTAGAATAATGGTATAATGGACTGTCAATAGCCAAGCACTCAGTATCGCCCATACATATATCATCTGACGTCACTGACTGAGCACGTCAGCTTGTAAACAATATTTCAGATGACTTCTAAACCTAATCTCGTTTAGCAACGATTCTTCAACATAATGTTCAGCACATATTTTTCCATATAATAATATTGAACCGCTAACAATGGGTTCTCATGTGTAGCAGTGATCTCTGGACTGATCAAGCGATAATACGGGCATCCCTTTTCTCTTCTTGAAAGTCCTACATGTTTTGGTTCCAAGATGGCTCCACTCGTGAACTGTCACTCACGTTTGAATACAGATAATGAATCTGTTCTAAAGTTAGTCATTCATACAACATTTCGTTGCTCTGTAGATTTGGTCATGAACAATAGACTGCATTCTACAGAATATAGTGCTGCTAGGAATCGAAGTCGTTTTTCATCGAGTCAAATATATTCTCTTAAACATTCAAATCGTAATTATCGACAATGGTGGCTTCGATCGAGAGTTCATAAGAGTATCTTTGATTACCTTGGTAGAGGGAATATGAAACTGCCATTCCTTGGCAAGATGAATAAACACTGGGGTAAAGCATACACGATAGGTCTAGACGACTATCACTTTCCCCAAAACCACTGAGATCACTTTTTCAAGGCATCAAGCCGACATAGCAAAACACACACAGTCCCTATCAGGACGAAGCCAAATCACACCACTCAAGCGACACATCCGCCGAATAGCCTTTGACCTCTCTAGAGACAACAGAACATATAGTTCGACTTAGATATGTAAAGATATACAGATATAAGACAGACTTGTCCTACTCAGACAAACAATACACATAAATTCAGGCCATAGATATTCTGAAGCAAGAACAATCTATTATTACCCAAACAACGAATAAATCGCAGTAAAATGTATTTATCCGCGGAGTTCAAGGGAAGTAACTCAATAATGACTTTCCCTTAAGCACTAAAAAATTACCTATGTATAATATTGTAAGATATCAAAGACTGCACGTAACACAAACCAACTTTAGACTTGTAATTTCCACGTTCACACTTGCACTTGAATTGTCACAGCAGATTATGAGAGAAGAACATAGGCATTAGAAATGAGATATGTTAGAAAGATCCTAGGAAAATTGTATATAGATCATATAACAAATATACAAATAAGACAAGCAGTTAGAAGATCTGCAGGATCATGTGAAGATCTTCTCACAACAATAAAGACAATAAAAAAGGGGAAGCAGAGATGGTGTACATCAGTATAACAAAATCTGTCAAAGATTTTTCCTTCAAGACACAGTATCAGGCACAACAAGACGGAGCAGATATAAAAAGAAATGGACTGTAAAATAAAAGAATGGGTACAACTACTTGTTATGGAGCTAAACTGACCAATAAACAAGAGACAAAACTAAAGACCACTAGTCACGTGTCCATCATTCGTGCTGCTACAGGGACTCAATGTTATGGAGCAAGTCAGGTCATCAAAGAATGTAATTATATGTTATTGTCTACGTTGCTCAGAACTACTTATATTAATGGTGATAATAATGGACAAACGCATCTGATTATTCAAGTGTAGATGATTACACTGAAAGATGTTTAATCATTGAAGTTTACATGATTACTCTGTATTTATTCTGTTTCTAGAGAGAGTAAACAAGAAATTGAGTAATTCAGAGTTAGATGTGTTTAAAGAGAAAGTAAACAAATATTGAGTAATTCAGAATTAGACGTGTTTAAAGAGAAAGTAAACAAATATTGAGTAATTCAGAATTAGACATGTTTAAAGAGAAAGTAAACAAATATTGAGTAATTCAGAATTAGACATGTTTAAAGAGAAAGTAAACAAATATTGAGTAATTCAGAGAGTTAAATATTTTGAGAGAGAAAGTTAAAAAAAAAGGTAGTCCCATAGTAGATACTGCCATAGCAGAGTGAAGTGTTAGAGACTTCACTATACTAGGTCCAGCATCGAGAGGTGGGGTGACCAGTTCCCTTCCTCTCTGCCTTCTCCTTCCCTAACTCAAGTGCAAAGTCAGGTACCCAGTTACAGCCGGGTAGACTAAAGCGTGTCAGTACCGTTAATCGAACCCGGCACCTTAACCACAAGAGACCAGCACTCTAACCAATCTAACGCTCCAAGCATTTGTTGAATAACTCTGAATTAGATCTTATTAGAGAGAAAGTAACGAAGAATTTGAGTAATTGTGAATTTGATGTTTTCAGAGAGTAAGTAAACAAGAAATCAAGTAATTCAGAATTAGATTACCACTTTGAGTATCTCTGACAATGTTAGGAAGACAGCAGACAGACACTGGAAATATATGGAAAGAACTTAGTTACTGGTTGTGCAAAATAAGGCCCAAATGAAGTCAGTTCATCAGTGCCTTATGTTCCAGTGTGAGCTTTAAAAAAAAAAAAATTGTGGTGGAGTTTTAACTTTTACTTAAAATTAACAGAAATCCTGTTTTGTTTTCCTCAATATATACTTGTTATTTATTTATGTTTTATAAAATATTGTGAAGTTTATGAACAATGATATGATCTTTTCTTCTCTGGTACCATTCAGGATCTTTGCAGTGTTTCTTGGCATGTATAGCATTATTGTGTGTTAGTCTGTTCCCCTGCCTACATAATTTACAGTGTACATCATGTAACTAAAGGTAAAAAAAAAAAGGTGCATTCATACTATTTATATGTGCCATCTTCAGATATTTATTTAATTAAAAAAAAAATTTTTTTTAAGTTTTCCCTTGTTTTGGCAAGATGTGAACTGTTCAACCAAGACACAAGGTCCATTGATTATATTAAGGCAATGTCCAAAAATAGTGGACCTTAGGATCTGGGAAGTATTAGAGTATTTATTTGATGTCCCTACTTCAGTATTTAATTGTGTGTTTGATATGATGTAATCAGTGTGTAAGAATTTTTTTTTTGGCTTTAAACTTCTTTTGTAGTTTTTTTTATAATTACAAATTGTCAATGTTAATGAACTGTGATGTTAGTATGCTCTTGTCACTTCATTTGGGTTGTCCGCCCTGTTTAGCTGTGGCATGACACTCCATGGACATTAAAGTACTGAAGAACAAAAGATAGTGTATCTGGTTGAATTGTCTCCCCTGTTCAAGTTTTAGTGTCATAGCTTAGGGCTACAGGAAAGGTCACTCCATAAGTAAAGCACCATGTTTTTTTTTTTATTAAACTTTTTGTATTTCACAGTTTTTGTTTTTTCCCCACACTTTGTAGGCATTTTCTTCCTGTTTTATTTGTGCTTATCTCATTCACTGACTGCTCAGTGGCATTTTTATGTTGTTGTTTTAGGGCTGCCGAGTTTATCTCTCTTTCACTGTCAATGCAAAGTTGAAGAATCCATAGCATTATATATATGTTGTAGATCTAGGCTCTTTCCTGTGGCTTTTCTGCCATTCTGAAACTTGGAGTGACAAGATCCAGCTTCTTTCCTAGGTTTTATCTTCTGGTTTGACAAGCATTTAATGTATCCTCGCATCTGGTTTCAAGATTGAAGGGGGTGGGATACTGTGCCATCCAAATATACATACTTACTTAGTCGTTTCTCTTCTACACTGGGGTGTAGAGATTTGCCAGAGAGAGCGCCATACTATCCTAATGGCTGTCTTCCTCCTGGCCTGCTTCCAATCTAGTTCTCGGTCCTTCAGAGCTTGTCTAATGTTGTTCCTCCCTATGAACTCTGGGTAATCCTGGGGGTCTAGATCCCTGGCTCTTAGTTTTTCATATTTGTCATGGTAGCCGACCTTCTCCCATTCTGCAGACATGGCCAAACCATCGTAGTTGGGACTGTTCCACTCCAATCTGCAGGCACTGGGTTTTGAGGCCATGACGTATCGTCTGGTTGTGGACCATGTCTGTTCTTCCATCCTAATATGCAGAGCTAAGATACTATGCTGTGTTTCTGGACTTTCCCAGTGAATCTCCACGTCCTTCACAGAGCCATTTCCCAGCTCTCCTTGCCTGTCAACTATCCATTGGGAAATCCACCTTCGTGTAGCCAACCAGATAAAGCCAGAGTTGAATCAAGTGAGTTTCCCCAAGCTGGGTTCTCAACATGTTGCACCACAGCAGAAGTCATGGTGCCGGGCTACTCTGATGTGGCTAATCGATCCCTGGACATTGGCCAGCAACTCAAAGGTTGGCTGTTTCTAAGATGCTCAGTGTAGATGTGCTTCAGGATCTTGGTTAGTGGTCTAACCCTGGACTTCAAGCAAGACCAACATGAATTCCTCTGCTTCCATATGGCCTTGATTTATAGTAAAGTCAGGAAGGGGAGTGTACCTTTTGTCTGTAAGAAGCAAATGTCCTAATTGAATTCTTGAAGTAACTCATCTCATGCACACCTTGGCATAGCCAAACTTCTCACATGTTCTGCACACACTTGCTTTCCCAGTGTCCAGATTGAATCACAATTGTTTCAGTGTTACATATCTGCCATAATCGTCTTTGTGTACTGTCCATCTTCTCCTTCTTTGTTTAGATCGTTGGTCGTGTTAGATCTTCAGGCCTGTTACAAGGACAAAGTCCCCAGCCTTCTCCAGGTTCAGGCAGCAGCCCTATAGCTTCTGCCTCATCTTTGCACACTCAGACCAGTTCTGACACTGTAGGACATCAGGGGCTGGGCAGTTTTGAAGAATGTATTTAGGGGTTTGGATTCCAGATGAACATTCATGTGTCCTGGGAGCAATAGAGGTGGCCTAGTAATTTGCAATGGCCAGTTCTCAGACGAAAAAGGATGATCTGTGGTGCCTTTGAAGTTAGTTGATCTGATAGAACCTGTTGTCCACATCTGTTTTTTTTCCCCCTTCCATTGGAAAATTGTACTGGTTGTAGAACGAACGAATGAACTTTATTTTCAAAGGGTTGAGAATTGGGCACGCAGGCCCGTCTGACATTCTGCCCTTCCTTTCTCTCGTCTTTTATACTGATTTCATTTATTCTCACATACATTTTACCCATCAATGTCAAGGAATTCAACGTTGTAAAGGTAAAATAATAGCATACTCACATTCACAGTATCTAATTATAAACATGAAATAAAATATGTTGAAAAGTACAAACTAAGTATTACCATGAAATAAAATATGTTGAAAAGCACTAACATCATCATTAAACCTACATTCGATATTATATCATTTGTTCGGAAAAATAATCACATTAGGGGGGCAGATAATCAGAACTCAAAAAGTATTTGAAAAGTTTACGATTGTATGAATAGGGACTGAGGTTGTTGTTTTTTTTTTCCTTAACCAGCGGCACTTGGGCTTTCAGCCCTTCGGCCCAATGACATGTCATTGCGAGGCTGGGGAACCTGAGGACTTTCCTTCCAACCCGGTCAGGAGCTTTGCTCCTTCCCATCCACAGAGGGTTTATCACAGGAGCCGTTCAGGCTATTCAGTCAAATTTCCGGCCGTAAACATTTCTTCAAACGCTGACGCCCGGGTTTGAACCATGAACACCTGGTCGCCAGTACAACGCCGAAGCCATTACACCAGCGCGGCTCCCAGGACTGAGGTTGTTATGTTTTAGATAATGTGGAAGATAGTTCCAAAGATGAGCAGCAGAATAAGCTAAGCTTTTCTTGAATAAGTCAAGCCTAGGCTTGGGCACTTGTATTTTGTTAAGGCGTTGACTGTGTCTTTCATTGTATTTGAACATTGGCTACAGATATATTGGAGCATTCTGTGACAGGATTTTGTGGACAAATTAAGCTTTGTTGAACAGAAAGCGCTTTCTTAGAGGCATTATTTTGAGATCTTTATATAGATCTACACACTGTGTTTGGCAGTTGTCAGAAACTAGACGCACTGCACGCTTTTGTAGTGAATGGAGTCTTTTTGTGTTGTACATAGAACAACCATCCCAGATTGTGGAGCAATAGTCAAGGTTTGTTTGTATGTGAGATATATAGAACAATTTTTGTGCATCTTCATCTAGGAAATGTTTGATTTTAGCTAACTGGTAAACTTTCTGTGCCGTTTGCTTGGTCAGTGCATGTACATGTGAGTTCCAATTTAGATGCTGGTCAACGACTATTCCTAGAGTTTTATGTTCATTAACGTTTTCAATTGGTGTGGTACCAATGTAGATCTGAAGTGTTGTTTTCTCTGAATTTTTTAATATTTGTCTAGTTGATATTAACATGCACTTTGTTTTAATTATATTTATTAGCATGCGATTTCTGATGCTCCACTTAATCAGATTATCTGTATCTTTTTGTAACGATAGTTCGAGTGTGTTGCAGCTTGTATTACTCGCGTAGACAGTACAGTCATCAGCAAATAGGTCACAGGATGCGTGCTCGACGTGTAGTGGAAGGTCATTAATGTATATGGCAAAAAGTAGAGGCCCAAGAATAGAGCCCTGAGGAACGCCGGTATTTATTACGGTTGGGTTTGAGCAAGAGTTATTGTAAGAAACTACATGTTTTCTGTCTGACAGGAATGATTTAATTATCGTCACTAGTTGAAGGTTTACTTTTGATGTTTCTAGTTTTCTAATTAAATAGCGTGATCTATCATATCAAATGCTTTTTTAAAGTCTACAAAAACTGCCCCACATATGTTATCGTTATTAATATTTAAGTGCCAGTTGTCAATCATCTTAGTTAGAGCTGTGTGACATGAATGTTTAGGTCTAAACCCCGACTGACTATCAATTAACAAGCCGTTGTTAACCAGGTGTTGTAGTGTTATTTTATGTATGTGTTTTTCTAGTGGTTTGGATAGCGATGATATTAAGGAGATTAGCCTATAGTTACCAAGGTTATTATTGTCGGAAGAGCCAGGTTTTAAGAGAGGATATACCTTGGCGACTTTAAAGTGCCACGGAAAGTAACTCCGTGCGATACATTGATTGTATATGTATGTAAGCGAGTTATTATCTTTAAGGCCTAGAAGATAGTTATACACTTGATTAACTGTCATGAACGGAATGTTGGATGGGATTGTGTTGGTGTATTTGTTCTCAATACTGACAGCCTGCTTAAGTCACAAGGTGAATTTGGTATTGTAGATTTAAGACTGTTTATTTCTGCCTGAAGGTAATTGCTGAAGTCTGTGCAAGTAAATGAAGTATTAGGGGTTGACGAGACTAACAGATTTTGCTTGTTCGCTAAAGTGTTGATTGCTTTCCATATATCTTTACTGTTTGTTTTGTTCTGAACCAAATTTTTAAAGTAATTTTTTTTTCTCTACGAATTAAATATTGCACGTTGTTCCTCTGTGCTCTGTACATGTTAAAGTCCTTGTTTTTGTGAGCTTGATCTCTCTGCCTCATGGCGTCTAGCACTGCTTGTGTGATCCAAGGAGATTTGACCTGTCGTTTCACACAAACTTCTTTAGTTGGTGCGTGGTTATCAAACACACAAAGAAAGATACGTGTCCAATGGGCAATGGCATCATCGTGATCAGAAAGCTGGTAAACACTGGCAAGAGGTGCAGTTTGCAAATCATGTAAAAATAGTTCACGGTTGAAATTTTTAAAACTTCTAAATTTAATACTGATATGTTTATTTCTTGGAGCTTTATATTTATTTTTTGACCACGTGCAACATATAGGATAGTGGTCACTCATTGCGACAGTAGGAACAGAGCATTCTATAATGTTTTCTGCACAGGTGACGTAGATGTGGTCAATTGTTGTGGATGATGTTTTTGTTACCCTGGTAGGCTGGTTGACTATTTGTTTTAGGTTGTATGATAGTATGATGTTTTCCCACGTTTGGTTTGTGTTGTGCATGTCGATGTTGAAATCGCCTAGAAGAATAATTTCTTTGGCAGTGGTAAATACTTTATCCATCATAGTGGTGAAATCTTCATACCAGATGGCTCCTGCACTGGGATTTCTATAAAGATACCCGACTAGAAATTGTCCCTGAGTCGGTAGTTTTATTTCTAACCATATGCACTCGGTCTCTGCTGTCTCTAAATCGCTTCTGTGGCGATAAGTAATAGAAGTGGAAATATAAACTACTATACCTGTTTCTAGCTTTCTACTTGAGTCTCGCCGAAAAGTTTTAAAGCCGTTTAGGGTAATTTCATCATCTGATATTTTGTCGTTTAAATGACTTTCGGAAAGTCCAAAAACATGAAAATTTTTATTCAGAATTCGTGTAAGCTCAGGAAGTTTGCATAATAAATGGTAAATGTTCACGTGGCCCAGCCGTAGACCATCCTTAATTAGCCATTGTGTCTGATAGGTATGCATTTTATTTTGGCGAGTGGTTTAAAAATGAAAATAACGAAAGCAGTTTTAAATACGAAACCCACGAAAATTTAAACTAATTAACGTCACCAAGTAAGTGAAAATACAAATGTTAGTACTTAACGTACGAACACTTGGTACAAGTATTGCTAAAAATTACAATTAACTGAAATTGTCAGTAGTATATTAAAATAGTCACACAAAAGTAGGCACGCACGTTTTCACACCACAACACTAAAATTCTATCAAAGTAATTAAGTAACACTGGGAGAATACGAATTAAAAATAAATCAAAAAAAAATCTTGCAAATAAGGAAAAAAACTGTCGAAGGCCTGTAGCCAATGAAATTAGAGTGTTTTGAGAAAGTAACAAAGTACTTATTACTTTATGCGTTACAGTAATCAACTAATTTTCCAGGTGAGAGACGGCTTTGGTCGCAGGGATTAAGTCAATGAAAAAAAATGAGTGTATTCATCATCGATAATGGATGTCTCTGTCAGGTATATAGTAGGGCCCGCGTTGCACAGACATCATTAGTGCTTGGCTGAGTGACGCAGGACTGAATTGCATCAGGTAGCCAAGTTCTGGGTTCCACTGAGCACGACCAGGAAGGCTACGGGAGGAAGCATGACGACTGTAGATTTCATCTGCTGTAGTTCCAACACTTGTAGGAGATTTTTGGGTCTGGGACATTGTGGCACTGCTTGTTGAACTGTCATATAATGTGTTTGTGAGGGGCTGTCTTACAGGTAGTGGAGGAAACATAACATCGTAACGTTCGGCTTCCTGGCTGTAGGTGGCGTTCTGTTTGTTGTTAGGTAATTTGTTGGTTACAGGAGCGCTTCTTTGAGGGGCGGGTAAGGTGTGTTGTGCATTTTCATGAAGGGCTGATCTCATGGTAGATCGGTTTGTGTTCTTTGTGTCTGGTGGGTTGTCGTGTTGCGTTTGCTGCGGGTACTTGATGTTTTTTGCTAGGATGCTGCTACCTAGTTTTGATGTATGTATTTGATCTATGTAAAGGCGTTTCTTTGATGCTCCAGAGTTGCTTGTGAAGAAAGGAGTGTTGTTGATAAAGCCAATGTTGTTGTGTTCACAATAGCTCTGGAGTGTCTTGTTGTTGGTGTCGGCTACGCGGCGTTGGAAGCCATAGCAAGGCGGAATAATGGATGACATAAAAATGGAGGTGTTAGGAAATTTTTGTTTTATTGTAGTGGTCAGTTTGGAAATCGCCGAAGGGCTAACGCTGTGTCCATTCATAATGTCGTTGATCCCTACATGTACTGTTGTTCTTGTAATGTTATGATGTGTGTCGAACCTATTAATTCTATCAATTAATCTTTCAGTTCCAGCTCCAGGTATTGCTAAAACTGAGGCAGTTTCCTCTTTTGTAGTAGACATCCTTTCATTGTATATGCCTTTTAGGAGTGAGTCGCCAATTATAATATGTGTTGCTGTACTACATGGTTGTTGACTCGTCTTTTGTTTTGATTCTTGCTGTCGCCATTGATTTTCTTGGTGTGAATCGTCCTGAATAGTCTGGGTGTTTTCATCGGGTGGTTGTGGTGTCAGTATCTGATCTGGTAGCAGCGTTAATGCCTGTTCATTTTGTACTGAACTCTGGTTAAGGGCGGTAAACCTGGTGCTTACTTTTACACTAATAGGGTAAGCTTCGTGTGCACGTGTATCCTCAACTTTTTTGATGTTACATTGGTGCTGCTTGCAGCGTTCGTTTGATGTATGTTCTTTGGAGGGATCTCCAAAAGCTTCAGGTACTATAAGAGGATGTTCCGAGTGCTTTGTTTTATAAATAGAAAAATCGCTTCGTAGTTCCTCATCGACGTGTTTCATATTGGAATTATCTTCTCTCAGATGCAGTATTTCCTTTTTGAGTCGTTCGTTTTCTGCGCAGATCGATTTATAGACATTAGTCGTCAGATTGGCAATTAGTGTTCGAAGGGTGTCCTCCATTTTGAGCATCAGCTCCTGGCAGCACTGCACATTTATCGTGTGAGTAACTTCTGTTTGATTTTCCAGTGATAATGTTTAATCTGTTTGTGTGTTAGTGTCTTTAGGGCCCATTGGATATTCTATGGCCAGCATAGGTTGAGAAAATGGAGTATTTGCTACTGTGTCGCTCATTGGAAAGTCGTGTGCTGCGGGAGGCAAAGTGGATGTATTTGTGGGAGAGTATGCTAGAGTTGATGTTGAGGATTTCGCTATCAGCAGATGAGACACTGGCAGCTGATGGTGTGATGTCTATTGTGAGCTGGGGTGAACATATTGTCGAGTCCAATTTTGTGATACAAATTATGTTTTGTGCAGACTCATTTAAACTGACAAAGTCCGTTTCCAGCCACGCCTCAATAACAGTGGCAGTTCCTTGAGGCATCATCTTGTTTTTAGTATGATAAAGGTGCACAGATAGTAGTGGTGTTGTGATTAAATCTTCTACAAAGCACC
Source organism: Oreohelix idahoensis (assembly GCA_024509875.1). Taxonomy (NCBI): domain Eukaryota; kingdom Metazoa; phylum Mollusca; class Gastropoda; order Stylommatophora; family Oreohelicidae; genus Oreohelix; species Oreohelix idahoensis. Next base: position 33,507 of record JAMPIV010016425.1, read on the forward strand.
TTGTTTATCTGCTCTCGTCTCGACATGGTCAGTCTGGTAGTGTTTGGTACACGTTGTGTGAAATGCCTCATAATGATATGTATTGTGGAAGAGTACAGTAGCACATTTACCGTCATTTGCTATTTTGAAGGTTAAATCCGACTCTTTGTTACATCCCTGCAGTTTAACGCAAAGAGCTCTGTTTTGGTCTAGGGAGTAATTTTTGATCGTAGTCAGGCACAATCTACAGTCCCTAGCGGCTTTCATTACCTGCGAGCCATGGCCGATCTCTAAGTGTAACATGTTTACATGCCCACTGGGATTAAATGCCAGTGAAATACATTGATCCGCTGGAAACCTTATCTGTTTAAGAGGGGCTGGTAGCCAAGAAAATACACTGGCCGACCGTCCCTTCTTTACAGCGGTCAGTAACGAGTCATGTGGTCATTGTTAAAAGCATTGTAGAAGGCATTTGCAGTAATAAATTCCTGGTATTTTTCAAATACCATCTGTTAAATCAACACAATGTCATTTTCACAAAATTCACAATCCAAAACAGGAATACACCTATATAAAAATCCTGATACGACAACGCTGTTCTCCCCGCTTGCCATTACATGCTTGAGGGCAGACAAGCCCTGTGATTTAGCATTGTCTATTGTTCCCTAGCCTGAAGGTCACTGTCAGAGTTTGGAATGTGTTACAAATGTTTAAGCAGTTTTTGATATATCGAAAAATGGTGGCAGGACACGATGAACGCTCCTACCGTCATTCCATACAGAAAAAACACTATTAATACGTGAATTTAACACAATTACAAAATAAACAATTACATTGTATGTCAAACAAAACCGCCAACACATGGGTGTATAAACCATCCATATTAAATGGGAACAACTTAGAATAAAATATCCAAAATGTAGAGCCAAACAAAAACACGTCCGCACAGTACGCTGAATGATGAGATTTTAGTAGATAATAGTTTAGGCCTCTCGATAGGGCAGTGGGTATTTCACTTGCTTTATTTTACCACCAGCTCTAGACACAGCATCAGCTCTCTCATTCTCGTTATGAGAATGTGTTTATGTCATTTTTGTATTGATGATTGATGACACATTAAAAAATACAGATTAATTGTGGCGTTTTGACCGCATGAGTGAGTGTCGGTATACAGAATTTATTTATTTTTATTCATTTATTGTTTTGTTTATTTTATTTTTCCCAGTTACTATCTTGTTTGTTTAAAAAAAAAAAAAAACCTACTTTAAAAAAAAAATTATGATTGCATACTGTAAATGAATGCTGTTATGTTAACTTTATAATGTTGCATGCCTTTAAATTAATGCTTAAAGTAACATGTGGGAATGAAAGGATATAGTATGCAAGATAAATGAGAGTGGAAGGGCAGAATGTTAGACGGGCCTGCGTGCCCAATTCTTAACCCTTCGAAAATAAAGTTCGTTCGTTCGATTCCACGGTGAGAAGTGTAGACACTGGAGGGCAACAGTTGAAGTTTGCTGACCAAACTGTGTTGTCTGTTCTGACAGTGGCCTCTGCTGTGCTGTAAATTGTGAATATCAGCATGTCCACTTTTCCCACAAAATAGTTAACCCCAACTGTACTGCAGTTGAGAGCACCATTCCCGTGCACCTGCGGTCACGTAGTATGTTTCGTACTGTTTCAGTCTAACATGCCTAGAATTCAATCACTCCACACTGGCTGGATGATGGTGTATTCCATGTTCCTTAAAATGTTAACACTTCTCTGAATAAATCCTTATTTTTTTCATGTTCTTCACAATACCCAATCTCCTATAATGTCACACTTTCTTGTATGTTTTCTCACACAGATCATTTAGTTAATATCTTCTTTGTTTTATACCAATGTCGGCATCTGTGGTTTAATGGATATGAATGCAGTTTCATTATCCAGATAAACCTGCTGCAGGCGGTTTGGTAGCAGATCGCTTTGTGTGGATTTTTAACAATGGTATAAGCGCCATACCGTTCAGAAAGCAATGGCAAACTACTGAATGAAAAAATTGCCTAGAAAAATCAAAAACAGCCAATAAAAGCTGGGGTTGATTGCTACGTCCTGTAAAGGATAAGCAACTAACTTTTTTTGATACCAATATTAAATATTAGTCTTGCTTGCAGGCTAGGCCAGTTGTATTTTCAATGAAGACGCATTTAAGCATTTATCACTGCATTATTCTTCAAATTCTTTGTCATGTCATTATATTAATGTTTAGGTTGAGCTTTACTAGTGTGATGTTATGTGTTTGTTTGTTTTGTTTTTTTAAGAGAGTGGTTTGCCTTGTTTAAAATAAACAGTTATTCTTATTGTACAAAACAAAATTGTACCCATTACATTTTTTAATCTGTTGTTTGTTGTTGTATTTATTTATTGGTTTTGAGGCAAAGAAAGATGCAGTAACTAATTATAAAGAGGTGAGGGAAATTATGACATATTTGTGTTTTTAAAAGCAGTGTTTTAGGGGGTCGGAGTGACTAAGAGGAATTATCTCTGCCTTGAATGCTAGACATACCGGGTTTGATTCCCAGTTGAGGGAATATAATTTATGGACATTTTTTTTGAGAACCAATGGTCATAATGATGTCACACTCCCCCCTGGTCTCCTGGGTAGTGAGATAGGATGCCTAGCCTTCTCGGATAAGGCTGAAAAAATAGGAGGTCCTGTGTGCAAGTTGCGCACGTTAAAAATCCCATAGCAGTTGAAAATCGTAAAGAGTAGGCCTATCAGGCCGCTGCCCTGGCAAAATTTAAAAATTAAAAACCTACCCAGCACAAAAATATTTATAGAGTGTGTAATTCCTATATACACACATTGGGATTCTCGCCGGTGCTACGGAGTTCGTGCACTGTGCTGAGATCCTCCTTGTGTGACCTAAGGAAGGAGATCGGAGCACTGATGGAGTCCGTGTGCAATGAAGATAGTCCTTAAAACCAAACCAAACCAAAAGCAGTGAAGAATAAAGAAGCATTGACACTAACAAAGAAATAAAAATTATAAGACAGCTAGATAAGATGTATAAGAATAATTACTAATGTCATAGAAATTGACTGCATCGGGAGTTATGACTAAAAGTTTGTGGAAGAAGCATCATCCATCAACCATGCAGAGGGAGAGAAACTTCTTCAAGTATTATGCTTCGTTGCATAGGTGACCATGTCCCTCCACAACTTCCTGTCTCCAGTACTGTTTATTAATTCTATTGTTGACTTTTTTCCATGCCACGATGTCAGACTGTCCAGCATCTTCTGTCTTTGTCATCCTCTGTATCTTTTTCCTTCAGTTTTTCCTGTTGTCACAGTTTATATATTTTCCACCTTTCATCACATAACATGCCCAGAGATGGTAACTATATATTTTCCACCTTTCATCTCATAACATGCCCAGAGATGGTAACTATATATTTTCCACCTTTCATCTCATAACATGCCCAGAGATGGTAACTATATATTTTCCACCTTTCATCTCATAACATGCCCAGAGATGGTAACTAGAATTTTCTAAGCATCTTGCTAGAATGAACTCGAGCTAACACTTTTAACATTAGTAGATGTGGCTTCATGGCAAGGAAATATCCTAGAAGATTATACAAATGATACTCAATAAATTTTGAAGACACATTGTCCAAGGCTGCTGCAGAAGAAATGAACTGGGTTATTCAGCCAAATACAGCATACACAGGAGAATATTCATCAATTCTTTCTGTCCCAAGTCTTTTTTAAGTTTGACCCTGGCACCAGAATGGAGACCAAATGGTTTCCATTGGTGACTTTTGCTAAACTAACAGTAAATATACATTTTTATTTGAACATACCTTTATAATATATATGAAATCATTGTAAATTGGTTTAAGAATGTTTGTAGTGATGCAAGTGTTATATATATCTCAACAATATCCGGATATCTTCTCAGTACATCACAAACACCAAATTAAGAGTATATGAGAGTTGCATACTTTCTGTACTTCTGGTCAGTGCGGAGTACTGGAGAGTAACAGAAAAGGAAATGTCCAAATTGTCCTCTTTCCATGCAGCCTGCTAAGGAAAATTAACTGAGTTTTAAATTTGAATACCATCCCCGACCAAATACTGCTTACTCTGGGCAATCTAAAAGATATGCAGATCATCAATGCGGGCAGGTGCTGGAAATGGGTTGGCCATGTTCTCAGAAGAGATCCCTACAAGAACTGCTTCGCTATGGATCCTAGAAGGAAGGCGAAAGAGAGGCCAACCAAAATCAACTTGGCAGAGGATGAGATACAAGGCATGAACCAGAGATGGGGCACTGCATGATGGATGGCCATCGATCGAGCAAAGGGGAAAAGATTTGTTGCTGCTCTACAAGACACCGCCAAGCGTGATGGTCACTGATTGCTTTGTCAGTCAGCAGCTAAGGATCCAAGAAGACAAAGTCTTATATGCAACAAGTTAAGTTTGTTTTATATCGTGTGAAGTACAGACGTGAGAAATCAGACTATAACCAAACAAGAGTAACCAAGCAGCTCATGGGAGAATAATTTATGTATGGTAAAGTGGTGCACTGCTAGACAGCTGATGGGGTAGAAAAAGAGATTACAAGAAGATGCTGGCGATGGATAGGACACACATTGAGGAAACAAGGCAGTCCTTGTTCATGAATCCCCAGGGTAAGAGGGGTAGAGGGACACTGGAGGCAGACCTGAAGAGGATAAAGAAGACTTGGTCTAAGTTTGTTGAGCTGATGGCACAGGACAAGGAAGACTTGGTATAAGTTTGTTGAGCTGATGGCACAGGACAAGGAAGACTTGGTCTAAGTTTGTTGAGCTGATAGCACAGGACAAGGAAGACTTGGTCTAAGTTTGTTGAGCTGATGGCACAGGACAAGGAAGACTTGGTCTAAGTTTGTTGAGCTGATGGCACAGGACAAGGAAGACTTGGTATAAGTTTGTTGAAGGCCTATGCTCCTTGTGGAGCTGAGGGGTAATGATGATATCTTACATCAGTGGTTCTCAACGTGGACCATAGGGCCCCCAGGGGGGTCATATCATATTTCAACACGGCCACAGCAAGATGGTAAAGTACCTTTTTTCCAGCTAACAGCGACTATGGGGGGAGGGGCATAGAATTAAATGAGGCTCAGAAGGGGTCCACGAGCAAAAAAAAAAAAAAAGGTTGAGAAGCCCTGTCTTAAATATAAATAATAAAGTTGTAAATTGTGTTAAGAGTGTTTCGAAGTGATACAAGTCTTATGGGCAACAAGTTAAGTTTGTTTTACATCGTTTAAAGTACAGATATGAAAAATTAGAAGTGCAAGCAGCCCTTCGGAGACAAAACCAGGCAGCTCATGGCTTAGAACAGCTAATTCTATATGCCAAACAGAACTAGGTACCAATTACATATTTTAGCACAATCCGGACATGTTTTGTAATATTGTAGTTTCTCATTAAGAAAACTAGCTTTATGTTGCCCAGATTTTGCAGCTGTCTGCATTTGTGAAGTCGTTCATATTTAAATATGAGCATCATTGCTGATTCTGAGATCAGCAGTTGCAGCTGTTTATTGTTCAAAAAATGTTCTTCAAAAACCCACATGAGCATCTACAGTGATGGGTAACAGTTTCTGCACAATTTAAACTTTGTAAAGATAGCAGCTGTGATATTCTTATGTATCCCTTTAAAAAAACAAACAAACACAATACACTTGTGGTTCTTTACAATGTCTGTTGTTCATTATGAATTCTTTTATCTAGTGCCACAGAAGCGTGGCTGAAAATACGCAGGGATAAAAACACAGATTACCATTTTAAATGCTGGAAATTGCACATACATCACTACAAGATGAGGGCTTATGCATTTATCTAACCATCAAAATGGACTAAATTGGAGGAATATATAATAAAATAAAGATAACAATACGAATGGCAAGGTTTTCATTACATGGCATACCAGAGTGGAACAGTCCAAGTTATGATGGTTTGGCTATGTCCACACAATGGGAGAAGATCGGCTACCACAGTAAATGTGAGAAACAAAGAGCCGGAGATCCAGACTTCCAGGACGATCTAGAGCTCACTGAAAGGACAACGTTAGACAATATCTGAAGGACCGAGGACTGGAATCAGGCCACAAGTAAGACAGCTGAGAGGATAACATGGCACTCTCCCTGGCAAACCTCTACACTCCAAGAGAGAAGAGGAACGACTAAGTAAGTAAATAAATAAGAGAGGAAATCAAAATAAGACCAACACAAAAATAAAAATCCTCAAATCAAATATCCCCAGTTGAGGTGGGATTTTTTAGACCGAAACAGCTCCAGGGTCGACCCAGCCTTGTGACGTGGATATCAGAACAACTCTGGGAAGGTTAACGTGACCGACGTGATGCTGACCACATCATCCCTAGTGTGCTGATGGTCAAGAAAATATGAGCCTAACACCATATTCTCAATATGCCTCAGTGGGCATGACACTGTATCCTTTACCCTAGGGTGGCCATATTGTTCAACACAAAAAGGAGGACAAATGCAATTTTTTTGGTCATAAAAAGGAGGACGAGGAAGGACAATATTTGTAAAAAGTAGGACGAAAAGTAGGACAACTGTGTTCAATAACTGCAAGACGTTGAAACACATTTTTTTTTTTTACATTCAAACAATAAGTTAATAAAATCACATTGATTTTGTGCTGCTTATATTTTTCTGACGATAAAATCTTCTTCAACAAAGTTGGGCTACGTTTTAAATATGCATACAAATCAGAGCATGAAAGCTCCTTGGAAATGTATTGCACAAGTAGAGTGCCTTTAATGGAATCTTTCCTTCAGTGCTTCCAAAGCTGCTTCAGTAGAATGTTGTGCAATCACAGAAATGATAATAGCAGCTGTTTTGGTTTTGGCACATGAGAATTTGCTGGAAATTTCTGATTCGTGGAAATCAATCTTGAGTAACACTGAAGTACAATCCATTGATCTGAAAGAGTTGTGATGTTTTACAGTATGAAAAGATAAAGCACACTAGCCGCGGCAACTTCAAACCTTTCCTCGCTTATTTCTTTAGTAAAAAATGTCAGTTTTGATTGCAAACATTCAGACGCAAGTGCTGTCTTGTGCTTTTCTGTTTCTATATGTTTATTTTTTTTTTTTTAAATCAACTGCACCTTTATTTGCTACTGATACAAACGTGCCGCCTCTGCAAACAAGACATTCTGCTTCATACTCTTGTTGACCACTGGAAAAGTACTGAAATTTTTTTTTCATCCGTGAACACACACTTCCGTTTTGGCATTTTGAGCGGATAACTATTATAAATATAATATAATGCGATTAATCAATGGTACATTCCATGTTAAATTTAATATTATTTGTAAAATGCAACAGACCAGGTTTTAATTTTAACAAACCTATTATCATACTACTCGTGTATTTTTTCATAATAAACAAATTGCAATAAATATAAAAGCAGTACTTCTTCTTTGATCCATAACCACCAACCGTCAAAGCAGTCAGCTGCCATCACGCCTGGTGGCGTCTTGTAGGGCAGCAACAAATTGATTCCACTTTGCTCGGTCGGCGGCCATCCTTCGTACAGTGCCCCAACTGTGGTTCATTCTTTGCATCTGAGCTTCCACAGTTCTCCGCCAAGTTGTTTTTGGTCGGCCTCTCTTTCGCTTTCCCTCGGGGGTCCATAGCATAGCTGTTCTTGTGATGGTATCAGGGTCCCTTCTGAGGACGTGGCCAACCCAACTCCAGCGTCTGCCAGCTATGATGGTATGCATGTCCTCCTGGTTACTCCGAGTAATGGTTGCTGATGGTGTTTGGCCAAAAGATTCGGAGAATTTTCCTTAGGCAGATTGTGTGGAAGGAGGACAGTTTCGACATTTCCTTCTCTGTTACTCTCCAATATTCCGCACCATAGAGAAGCACAGAAAGTACACAGCTCTCATACAGTCTTAATTTGGTGTTTGTGCTGTACTGGGAAGACTTCCAAATGTTGTTGAGAACAGCAAAGGCTGTTCTCGCTTTATTCATTCTGTTGTTAATGTCCTTGCTTGTTCCGCCGTCAGGTGTTACTATGCTTCCTAGGTAAGTAAATGTGTCTGTCTGTTCTTACTTCTCGTTTCTTACTGTTATTGGCTCAGGATTGCCCACATTTAGTGTCATGACCTCTGTCTTCTTCAAATTGATGTTAGGCCAACCTGCTGGCCATACTTATTCAGTCTATCGGTTTTGTATTGAATGTGTTGATGTGAATGCGCGAGTAGTGCAATTTCATCTGCATATTCCAGGTCTTCCAGTGTAGAAAACGTTGTCCATCTAATTCCTCTTGGACTGCCCTCTGTTGTCTGGCGCATCACACAATCTATGACTGTCAAAAATAATGTTGTTGATAAGGGGCATCCCTGTCGTACTCCTGTTTTCACTTCGAAAGTTACATTACTCGATCCAACACTGCACGTTAAGTTAGAATAGAGGCTTTTTATGATAGAAACAATGCAGCTGGGAATTCCATAAGCCCTCAGAATTTTCCATAGGCTGTCCCTGTGTATGTGTTGCGTACAGTTTCGCTGAGTTTATAATCTGTTAAATGTACCTGTTTAGTTTGGAGACATTATTTTTTAGATTCCTGATCAAAGGGATATTACTCATGTTTTACTTGGGTTGAATTCAACAGTGGTAGTTATCCCACTTGTTTTTAACCTAGCGGTCTAATATTAGAACCGATGTCTGGTTGCCTGACCATATATGGCTTGAATGGTCCGCTTTTCTCGGAATGTTTGCAACTAGAACCGATGTCTTATTACCTGACCATATATGGCTTGAATGGTCAGTCTTTTCCTAGTATGTGTTCAATATCGCCCACCTGAGTTTAGCTCAGAGGGTTTGGCGTCTAACGACGCATGCGCAAGTTTTTGGTGGCGCGTTAAGAAAGACTTCCGATCAGGGAGTCGAGCTGTGTTTTTCAGAGGGTCAAGACGTTCTTTTGGCATCTTCGATCTGGCTTTAAACCTGGGGAAGGAAAGTCCTCTGTGTGTGAGACCAAGATGTCTAAAGATTGTTTCCCCATGATATATTTCTATGCGTCTAGGAGACGAGTGTGTTTGTTAGTGTTATTCTGAAGGGATGACAAGGTAAATTATCCTTCGATTCATTTTCCTCTACTATCAGAATCATGTATAACATTTATTTACCAGCTCAGTGACTTTTCCCTGGGCGGGAAAGAGTCCTTCGAGGATACGAGCGTTTGGGCTCACGAATTATGCTGACATTATTTGCTTAGGGTCTGTATATGCCCAAAGAACATTATATTATCATATTGGACAGGGCCTGACCCACCTTGTTTGCTAAGGAATACCACAGACGCCATTGTACCTAGAGGCCTGCCATATTTTACGGCCTGCTGTATACTAGACAATGTATCTGACTTGCTGATGTCAGAATAGATTTGGTTTAAACTCATATTTAAAGACCCGCTGGCAATGCGGGGTATTTTTGCTGTGGCTGTAGGAAGAGAGTTAGATGGAAGACAGCATCATATATGCACAGCTTACTGATGAACTGTTGATGCAAACTGTACTAAACTGTCGTCATGTTTACAATGTTCCTGAGTTTTGTCAAATGACTATGTCCTGATGTCGGCGTCTCTTGTAATCGTACTGCATTAAAGTATTGTAAAGTCAGCTGCTGTTAACAACGTTCTCTGACTTCTACCTGTTGTTGAGTGGGTGTATCGTGCCATTGTCCAAGAGCTTATACACATTCGCGTCCATCATCTTATCCGATGTCTACTCACCCACACATCATGTCTACCACACATTTCTACGATCACTACACATCTGAGAGCCTGTACGTTTGAGAGAGAGAGTCTTCATTACACCCTTTCAGTGCCTCAACGCCTGGTGACCTATATTCACATCATTGTACTGCCTGGGTTGACCTGACCCCTACTCACATATACAGCACTGTAACATTATGATGGACAGAATACACCTCAACAGTATGCTGTCGAAAGCCTTTTCAAAATCAACAAAGTTAATGTACAGCTGTCTCTGCCATTCTGAGCACTGCTCTATAATGTTCCTGAGGATAAATATATGATCTGCACATCTTCTGTTCTTTCTGAAGCCCGCTTGTTCTTTCCTCAGTTTATGGTCAACTGCTTTTGAAATTCTCTGGATGATTATCCTGCATAGTATTTTGCTGGGTGTCGTAAAATTCGAATCTGTCTTACACCACGCCCAAATTCCCCGCCCCAAATTAACTATAGCATTTGATGCAGTCTAAGAACCCAGTCAAATTTACCGCCAAAAATTTATCTAATGTATTTGAATTTGTCTAAGAACCCAGTCAAAGTTACCGCCCAACAAAAATTATCTAAGAGTATAGTACAAATTTAACAACCAATCAAATTGTTTCCTTTTCTAGTAGTGATAAGAAAATTTTGGTTGACGTGACAATAGAGGCTATTTTGTGTTTTTGACCAAACGAAGATATTTTATTTCTTAACAACTAAAGGTAGTTAAACAGAAGGAAATATCTCAAATTATAGCGCTGATATTGCTTAACACATAAGCATAAATATTCACGCATGATAAAATTTTATTGTAGTAGAAAAATTTATTTTAGTGATATTTTCATATCAGGGTAATGCCAAATTTAATTACTTTAAAATTACCCAGATTGATATGCAAAGGAATAACTAAGGGAAAACTATATAGAACGATAGAGAAAAATAGGCCGTTTAATTATCACTTTGGATAATTAAAATCGGTCCACTAATAACTATAATATAAAATATTTAAAATTAGTCAGATTATACAAGCGAGCTCAGAATCGCCTAAGTCAAAAGACTTTTTGACTTTGCCTCCGATTGGGCGGATGTATTTCTATAAATAGTAACAAGGTAGTACGATCTGGGCCATTCGATTAAAAAATCTGCACCGAGCTGACAGAAACTAAAAGACAGAACGACCAAGTCTTTGCCTTCTGATCTGGGAGCAGTTCTAGATCCCGTAGAAGGCCAGTTCAGCTTGTGTGTGTGTGAATATATTAGCCTGAGGGTTATATCACGAAATTACCTCGTGGCTGCATTCACTTGAGAGGAAGTTTGTGGGAGATGAGAGTTCCTTATATATCTGGAGCCAGACCCCAGCTTCTCAGCCAGGAGTCACAAAGTTGGTGATCCTGACGTGTGTTTATGAGCAGCAGCAACATTATAAGCTAAATCCTTTATAAAGGCCAATGTCAGTTTATCAAACTCATTCACCCAAGAGAAATCAAACTAGATTTCAACCCTTTTATGAGAAATAGAGAAGACTTTCCCAAGTAATAAAGAAACTTACAATCTAACTTTAGCAGAAGTTAACCATCAGTTGAACAGAAATTGTGTGTAGTTATTCCAGTGAACTTTCTACAAAATGGACAGATGTTTCCAATATATTTATTTTAATTTGTAAATATCATTTTCTTGATTTTGAGTATTCCTGACCTAAAAAGATTGAGGTTCAGGACAATTAAATTATACATAAACATTTCATACAGTCTTGCTTAATAATTTTATTAAAGTTAAAGTTCTGTTTTGAAATTAACTACAAATTAGATTAAATAAATTACCCTAGACGTAGCCACATAAAATAACACACTTAATCATTTACCAAATTGGGATCTAAAGAGGTAGCAGTTAGGGACTCAGAGTACTACATCATCATCTTCTCTGAGAACTTACATAGCTTGACCCCACTTTGATGTCTATACACCCTTGCTCTTTTCAGAGAAGGGGGTATTACTTATAAGACCAGTCTCTTATCTGGCACTATCCTGGTATCCTCTGATACACCTATTTGTCCAGGATAGCCTATACTTTTATTAACATCAAAACCTCTTATGACACTGGGAAATGAGAGGAGGGTAATTCCTCTCCAGTTGTTGCAGTCTGCAAGGTCGCCCTTCTTGGGCAATTTGTCAATTATTCCTTTACTCCACAAAAGCACTGAAATTTTTTTTTAAATTCATCCGTGAACACACACTTCCGTTTTGGCATTTTGAGCGGGTAACTGTAATATAAATATAATATAATGCGATTAATCAATGGTACATTCCATGTTAAATTTAAAATTATTTGTAAAATGCAACAGACCAGGTTTTAATTTTAACAAACCTATTATCATACTACTCGTGTATTTTTTCATAATAAACAAATTGCAATAAATATAAAAGCAGCACGAACTAAGGTTATTATTATTTGTAATTTGCAATAGACAACAAAGTTATAAGTGACTAAATCCAACCCCAAGTTCTTATTCGTGCCGTTTTGTCTGTTATATTTCCCCCTAACAAATGCAATAAACCTAAACAGCGTTTAACCTGGGTTAAAATATGATAGTAATCTATTATAAACTATCGAACAACATGACAACTTACGGTAGTGTTGTTGGCAATTTGCGCGATTCGTCGATTTTGAGGAGATAAAAATTCTTAATTCTGTACCTGGAAATCGGATTCCAATAAAGATTTTTCAAAATGGTGTCTTTCACGTGAGTAATTTAGCCAGTCACATAAAATCCGGATATTTCAATTCCTTTAGTTTGGGTGCAAAAGCCGGACAAATCCGGACGCCTGGTCACCCTAATCTACGCCACATCCTCAGTATTTCGTGGAAGGACAAAGTGACAAATGTCGAGGTATTGTCACGTGCTGGTCTTCAAACATGTATACCTTGCTCAGAAAAAAAAAAATACCCTGCTCAGAAAGCGCAGAATATGCTGGCTTGGCCATGTCTGCCGCATGGAAGATGGTCGCATCTCGAAAGATATCTTCTATGGACAACTGGCAGAAGGTGGCTTTAGGAATTCTACCCTTAGAATTACGGAGAAAGGAGTTAAGACTAAATTACATGAACAGAGTTATGTTAGATAAGTCTCACCCAGCACATACAGCTTTTACCAGATGCCAACTAAGGCCAATCCAATGAATACCACTAGATACCCTAAAGGACGGAAGTGTATGGAGGAAATTGTCCACGTGGGTACATTAATTACATCAATTAATAACAGTTGTGAATACAAGCCAGTGATTCCGTCCTGGGAGATCAAGACACCAGACACGGACTACCACCTAGCAGAAATACTTAAGAAAACAAATAATATAGAAAATATTAAAAACACAACCAATAAATATATACAACAAATATCAAAAGACAGCATTACTGTGTACACAGATGGATCCAAGGGAGAGGATGGTAATTTGGGGATAGGAATATATATTCCAATATGGAACATGGCAAGAAGAATATAGCATCACGGAAAATACATCCATTTTCACTGCAGAGATGGTGGCAATACTAAAAGCACTAGAAATATTCTCTAATAACCCTCCCAAAAAACTAACAGTTTTAACTGACTCGCTTTCAACAATTAAAGCACTTAGAAACTTACGAGAATGTAGTAGACCTGATATAGCAGAGGAGATATATCTGGCGACTACATACTTATGCACGCTGCATTCTTACTTACTTACTAAGTCGTTCCCCTTCTACCGTGAGGTGTAGAGGTTTGGAAGAGAGAGCGACAGACTATCCTATCGGCTGTCTTCCTCCTGGCCTGGTTCCATTCTAGTCCTCGGTCCTTCAAAGATTGTCTAATGTTGTCCTCCAAGCGGACTCTGGGTCGTCCTGGGGGTCTGGATCCTTGGCTCTTTGTTTCCCATGCTTGTCGTGGTAGCCGGTCTTCTCCCATTCTGCAGACATGGCCAAACCATCTTAGTTGGTACTGTTCTACTTGGGTCTGCAGGGGGTGGGATTTAAGGCCTTGACGTATCGTCTGGTTGCGTACCATGTCTCTTCTTGTTACTTCAACCACCTTCCTCAGATATCTCATTTCTGAGGTTTGGATCTGGCTTTTGTGGGTTGTAGTCATTGCCCATGACTCGCATCCATATGTCAAGACTGGGACATAGGTGGAGCGGTATACAGCCATCTTCGTTTTCTTACCAACCTCTCTCTTGCTGAGGAATCCTCGATTTATGGCCTGAAAAAGTCTCCCAGCTGCTGCTTTTCGAGTGGCCAACTCTTCTTTGATGCCTCCCTTTCGGTCAATAATAGCTCCGAGGCATTTAAAGTGGTCTACCTGCTCCAGGACCTGTTCTCCCAGCTTAATCTGATGTCTTCTTTCTTCTCGTGATATCACCATGGATTTTGTTTTAGAGCTGCTTATGACCATCCCTCTCTTCTCCAGCTCTTCCTTCCAGACTTGCAGGTTGAATTGGAGATGTGCCTCTGATTTAGCAATCAGGGCAACATCATCAGCAAATGCCAGCTCCGAAATACAGACCTGTCTCATCTTCCAGTACCCCACTGAATACTTTCTTGTTCTCTCCTTACATGCCTTAATGACATCGTCCATGAGGAGTATGAAAAGGTATGGTGACAGGATATCACCTTGTCTTACACCGCACGCTGCATTCTTTGACGGAAATTTGCGCCTGCAGCTGCATTCTTTTTCACAACGCCCCGTTTTTTATAGTGGGTGACTTGTAACGTCTATAGTTTCTGTGTTTCTTGGTCAATTGCTATCATTTTTGGAATTTATATAAGTAAATGAATGATGAATCTGATGATATAAAATTTGTTTGTGTACATGTTAGATGTGATAGGAATGGAAAGATGAAAAAAAAAACAAAAAAAAACCAAAAACATTTTTTTTTTAATTTAAAAAAAAACCAACAAACGAAGAGTCCTTATCCCTTGCATCTCAATGAAAGTCATTTGACCAATACAAATCAAATGACGATCTTTTCGTTACACCCATCATCAGTAGCAAAGCAACAAACGCCCTCGTCAGCAATGACATTCGGCCGTAACCCTAAACCTTTCCCATAAACATAGCAATGACATTCTACTATCGGCCCCATCTCTGCCATCACCCATATTTTGAGAACCGAAATCAGCGCTAATAAAGACAAAAATCTCCTCGTCATCGCATCGGAGTCAGAATCCATTAAAATTTCTTCTTCCTCTTCTTCCTTGTTCGTCCTGAAAAGGACGTTGGTTGCATTGTGTCTGTTTACGCCGGAGCTGTGATATCTGCACCTTTCGGTCGACACATCCGACTTCAGCACGGCATTTTTGGGGACCGGGTTTGCCTTTCCTCTGCGATCCCTACTCTCTCAGCCAGACTGCAGTGATGCAGCCTGTTTCCAGGACCACCACGTGGAGGTGGAGTAGGGTCTTGGTCAGCTCTGGTTCGCTGACCCTGATGCAAGCAGTCAAGCTATGGGTCGCTGACTGCATACTCTATTGCTGCATCTTTGGGTCCCCATTAAAATTTGAGGGGAAAACGGCTGCGTGTTCGATGCCGATTGATTTCGATTAAAAAAATTCACAGAAAATAAACGCGAATACACCCATCACTAAATAAAGATCGGAAACGGAAGCTAACTCTCTCGCAAATAAGTTTAAAACTTAACATCCGGGGCTGATATCACGTGTACACAATTCCTAATGCTAGAAACCGACGATATCCGAAAGTCAACTAAAGTCTCCTGCAGCTGGGAGAACATAGGGTACCTCCGGCAACAGTCGTCGCCCGCAGCGTGCTAAAGGATTCCAGAGGATGTTCAGTCTTAATTGCTTGGATACCTTCACATGTTGGCATAGAAGGAAATGAAAAAGCAGATGAAGAAGCCAAGAAAGGTAGATCTGATAAAAATCTAATAAATGTAGGGACGAGTAAATCAGAGATTAAGAGCTTAATTAAAGATTTAATAACAGATGAATGGAAAGCAGAGTGGGATAAAAATCTGAAAGGAAGACATGCATATAAGATGTTCAAGGCTCCAACAAGAAAATGTCAGATATCTAGGGAATTGAAAATTCCCAGTAATAAGAAACTTCTCAGACTACAGCTGGGAAAAGGCTATTTCAGAATAGAAGAACCTTACTGTGCAGGATGTCTTCAAGACAATAATATAGAACATTTCTTGTTAAAATGTAAGAGGTATGAACAAATGAGAATACCAATATTAGATTATTTGCAAGCATCCAACTTACCTATAAATATAGAAGAGGTGTTAAGAATAGACAGACCTAGGGAACTGCATAATATAGTCAAACGATATTTAACACGAACAAATGTTAATATATAGTGGCTGGGAATGTGAAGGTCTGATACTGTTCTTACAATGCATATGACGTTTAACAAATGAAAGTCAATTAAATATCTGTTAGTCAGTTATATAACTGGAACCACCTGGCCTTTATGTGACAGCTTGGCATACACTACAAATAATACGTGTTAAAAACCACATAAAATGAGAAATAACAACGTTAAAAGCAGTTAAGACATTTGTGCACAAAATACAGTATCATGAAAAGTTCACGGCTTCGAGAGAAGCTGTCCCAGAACCACAAAATAGTAAATACATGTTTATTGAATGGAAAGTTTTGGAAGAAGTTGCTAATCTGGGTTTTTTTCCGTTGCTAGAGTGAGAGTCGTGTGCAAAAAGTCGAAAAGCTGAGAAAAGCGTGTACAAATGTAGATGTTTGGTATCGTGTGAAAAATAAAGCATCGTGTGAAAATTGGCGGGAAAAAAGAGTGGGCTGTATATAAAGAAGAGACGTGGGCGATTGACAGGGCTTGTACAGATTTTAGGATTCGTTAGGCGAGAGGATTTTTACAGAACTTCGTCTTTGAGATTATCAAGACAAGTTGTTTTTAACTTGACAAGTTTTGTTCAGGTTAGACAAGTAGACAAGTTTGTATTTTACTCTATTAGATATATTATTCCTATGGATTTACATTTTCATTTTTGGATACTCAATACTTTGTGTAAGAAAGACATAAGTATTTCACTATTGTGCCAATGACATTGCTGTTCCAAATCACGTTAATAAACTATATTTTATTTTTCTACATTGCTGAGTTTTCGTTGGAATATTACAGTTGGATACTTTGACATAACCATTATACGAGATTGCTTTTCACTAAAACACAAAAAGGGTACGAATGAACTCTGGGAAGGAAGAATAAAAGAAGGTCAGGAATTTCCATCTCAGGCGGACAGGCCTGTAACGACTTGAACCAAGAAACGTACAAGAGTTAGCGCTCTTCAAAATATTTACCTGCGCTCAACCATTAACTGAACTGACCCGATCAGCTGACGGACACACACACACATTCTTTCATTGATGCAGTAAACACAGCCCGGTCACATTTACACCCCTCCACTTTAATATTATTCTTGTTTAGAGTTTCTTCTTGATTTTGTTTTTTTAGTGTGTTTGTTTGTTTGTTTGTTTTTTATATTTATATTTACTTAACATATAAGCACAATTGTGATTGTCCCTATTTACAATGATTTGACAAATGTGATGCCACTTTCTCATATCGGCAGTTGTTCATATTATTTGGAATTGAAAACAATATATATCCTAATTATAACCAAACAGAGGTTGAACGGGATATTTTTCTTCATTAATTAAAAAAAAAAAAAAAAAAAATCTTGGCGAACGTAGCTGAGGTTCACAGATTTGTGCAAGAGAGACATGAGTGCACTGGATATAAATCCTGCAACTATAGAGGATGAAGCAGCCGATCGCACAAAGCGGCGATGCTCTCTACGGATTTGGTGAAAAGAAGCTCACACAACAAGCAGAAGAGAGGAGAAAACGTCGAAAAGGAAACACCAGGAAAATAAGCAGCTGAGGGTTGTCACCTCAGGGGCGCATTCCCATAGTCAGTTATCACTGAAGGGGCTATTATTTCCAACCATTTCTCCATTATGAGAAACAAAATGTAATTAACGCGAATTAAAAAAAAAAGTTACTGGTTTTTTATTTCTCGTCGATTTAAAATAACTTTAAAAAGTTATTTACGTTAGATAAATTTTGCCAAAGTTAACATGATGTAGGCTAGCCACTACATTCTTTAACAATAACATCTCAGAGAAGGACGAGACTTGTAGACTCATTTTCTCGCTTTCAGTTCTCACAAAATAACACTCGAGCAGTCAACTTAAGAAAGTTCGTGTTCACTTGCCAAGTAGTTTTTTTTTTTTTGGTAAGGTTAACTCAGTGAAGGCTTGTTACAAAGGTCAACTTGATCTTCAGTTGACATGTCGGACAAGATTTCTTCTAGTTACCCGCTTATTCTTTACGGCACAGCCGGCGCTGTTACCGGCTTCACTGTAGTCTGGTATTTATTTAAGAAAATAAGATCAAGGTAAGCTAAGGAGGGCAGTAGTTTATAGTATAAGATTACCGGCAGTTAAAAAAAAAATAATTGAAACAAAAATGCCGTTAAACCTATGATGGGTTATAATTAGGATGTATAGCGTCGATAATGCCAGATAATAACTTTGATGCCATTTTGATTGTTGATATCTGATTATGGTATCATTTCGCCTTTCCAGTTAGTATTCAATGGGGGGAAAGAGGGTAGGAAAGCCCTGGGTGTCGAGAATGACAATCAATTCACTATTTGTCTGTCATGATCAGTAGGCCTATACACTACGATAATCTCAACATAGCCTCATAGTCTCATTTTCCTACCATACCCTCACTAATCCGTAGGCCTATATATTGAATTCTGTTCTTGGTATATAAGCCTACTGTTTTACTATATTGGGTAGTTTCTAGGTATGTCTATTCTCAACACATGTTCTATAGTTATGGGTGAATGGCGTGCCTGTAAATAATCTAAAATTGGTATTCACTGTTCATACTTCTTGGAAGGCAGTAGCTTAAAGTTTAAGATCTCATCCTAATAAGTAGCCAACATCATCAGAGTTAAGATTATGGTAAGGTTTTTGGATTTCTAAACCAAACCTTAACCCGTACCTCTTTTTACCGATTCTCTGAATTGTTTTTTCAGGCTGAATCGCACAGACAGCCCACTGTGCTTCATTTCAACCGTTTATCTGCTGTGTATTACCGCAGCCAGAACGGGGAGCAAAGAATGGTAACACGGTTATCTACCAGACATGTAGTAAGCAGCAACAAAGAAGGGTTGGCCTGGGATCAAGAGAGGCAGAGGTAGACCAAGAAGCACATGGAGAAAAGAGCTGGAAATAGAGGCGAAAATGATGAGAACGTGGAAAGAACTTGAGATGATGACACGTGACAGGAGGATTTGGCATGTGTTTGTTGAAGGCCTATGCTCCTTTGGGAGTGGAGTGTTATGATGATATAATGATGATTAGCACTCTCTAATCTACTGCACTACCACAAACCAGTGGCTTACTAACGGGGTGGCGAAGGTGGCACCACGGGTGATAGCCAGGGGGGGGGGGGTGTGTGTGTGACATTGAACATTATTATGATAGTTTTTACTGTTAAAAATATTCTTGCAAGAGTGTTTCTTTATGGGTGGGTGTGTAAAATGTAGGATCCACTGAGGGCGCCAAATACTTTAAGGACGTTCCTACCACAAACCATAACCTAAACCATAACCCTGTTTGCGACAAGATATCTGGCCACACAATAAATTGTAACTCAACCGATTATCTTACTTGGATGCCTGCGCAGAATAGAAGAAATAATGATCACCAGTGTGGAACTAATGGAAAGAACCAGACAAAGTGGAATTTGATATGAGCAACAGGCTTTGGTGCTGGATTGGACACACATGGTGGACATCTGTTGAAAGTATTACAAAGAAGTTCGTATTTTGAAATTCTCAAGGTAAAAAGAAATATAGGGAGACCCAAAAACACACAGAGAGTGGTACTGAAGGTAAGGTAAGGTAGTCTCATATCAAATACTGCTGTAGGGGAGTGAATTGTTAAATACTTTACTATACTAGGTCCAGCATAGAGAGGTGGGGTGACTAGTTCCCTTTCTCACTGCCTTTTCCTTCCCTAACTCAAGAACAGAATCAAGTACCCATTTACAGCTGGGTAGACTGGAGTGCGATGCTATCATGATTTGAACCTGCCACCTTTGCCACGAGAGACCAGCACTCTAACCACTTTGTTAATTGGATGCTCTTACTGTAGGCAGACTTTAAAAAAAAAAAATAAGATATAGAAAGAACTTGAATGGATGACACAGGACAGGATGGTTTGGCATGAGTTAGTTGATGGTCTATGCTCCACAGGGGGCTAAAGGGTAGGGATGATGAAGAACACGATGAAAGTGCTGTATAAGCATTCAAGCAATGAAATGACTACAGAGAAACTACCAATAAATGCATTATTTGTATGAACATTATCATCTGCATCATCATCTTCTCTTTACCTTCTATGGAACATGCAGCTACCATTGCAGCTGGGTCTGGCTGGGACCCTGGCAGAAAGCCTGCGTGAAAGCATTTATATACTCCTGCAGCAATGAATTCTGTGGGAATTTGTTTAACATGATGATGTTGTCAGCCCTAAACACAGCTTCATGTTAGTTAACATGATGATGTTGTCAGCCCTAAACACGGCTTCATGTTAGTTAACATGATGATGTTGTCAGCCCTAAACACAGCTTCATGTTAGTTGACATGATGATGTTGTCAGCCCTAAACACAGCTTCATGTTAGTTAACATGATGATGTTGTCAGCCCTAAACACGGCTTCATGTTAGTTAACATGATGATGTTGTCAGCCCTAAACACAGCTTCATGTTAGTTGACATGATGATGTTGTCAGCCCTAAACACGGCTTCATGTTAGTTAACATGATGATGTTGTCAGCCCTAAACACGGCTTCATGTTAGTTAACATGATGATGTTGTCAGCCCTAAACATGGCTTCATGTTAGTTGACATGATGATGTTGTCAGCCCTAAACACAGCTTCATGTTAGTTAACATGATGATGTTGTCAGCCCTAAACACGGCTTCATGTTAGTTAACATGATAATGTTGTCAGCCCTAAACACGGCTTCATGTTAGTTAACATGATGATGTTGTCAGCCCTAAACACGGCTTCATGTTAGTTGACATGATGATGTTGTCAGCTCTAAACACAGCTTCATGTTAGTTGACATGATGATGTTGTCAGCCCTAAACACTGCTTCATGTTAGTTGACATGATGATGTTGTCAGCCCTAAACACAGCTTCATGTTAGTTGACATGATGATGTTGTCAGCCCTAAACACTTCTTCATGTTAGTTGACATGATGATGTTGTCAGCCCTAAACACGGCTTCATGTTAGTTGACATGATGATGTTGTCAGCCCTAAACACGGCTTCATGTTAGTTGACATGATGATGTTGTCAGCCCTAAACACTGCTTCATGTTAGTTGCCTTGTAGGACATGCATGAGGGTGTAATAGTTGTATTCTTTCTTTGTTTCCTCAGAGACCCCCCCCCCCCTCCCCATCCCCCAGGAACTACGTGGTGCACCAACATTTTGCTGCTTAAAAAAAAAGGAAAAAAAGAGAAAAAGAATTAGCACCACTTGTAAAATGAGCTACAGTACACCAACACTACAAAAACATATAAATGCTGTCAAACAGGCTTCTTGCAAGTAGGCCATCTCCATTGGTGGCTCCATGCTCCATAAGGAACAGAAAGAGAATGATGATGATGGAAAAGCAGCAAGCAACGGCATTGAATTTTTCTTGCATGTTTAGTTTTATTCTGGTTTCCTAGCTCGGTGGTCCATGGTTCGATCCCCAGTTGAGGTGGGATTTTTTAGATCCTGAACGGCTCCAGGGTCGACCCAGCCTCATGAATTTGGTACCAGAGCAACTCTGGGAAGGTTAAAGGCAGCCGGTGTGATGCTGACCCCCATCACCCTTAGTCGGCCAATGGTCAAGAAAATATGGGCCTAAGACCGTATTCCCGATATGCCTGTAATGGAATCATCTTAAGTTTCTATTCACACTAAAACAAATTGTATTTATATCGTTTATAGTTTCTGGCACAAAATAATTTTCGTAACATCCTAACAGTTTCAGGCAACTTCAATACACAAACTAGCTTTGTTACATTCTAACATTTAATAGCCACCTTAACACTAAAACTGTAGTTTTCCTTAACTTCCTCACAGATTTCAGCCCCGTCCAATTGCTCCTTGCCCACCTGACACTGTCCAGCTTTTCCAGTTCAACCGAGTACCATACTGTCCATCGTTGTCTCCCTTCCCGCTGAAGCTGGAGACTTACCTAAGGATGGCTAACATACCATATCAGGTGGTTTAGTCTTACCATTCTGTTTGTTTATTTTCTTGTCGGTGCTTAGCATGACCCAGTAACCATAACAGTAGCATGGTTACTAAGATACACCATAATAAACCCAGTGGTAAGGAATGGTACAGTCATTCCATTTATCAACATAACCGAACTAATGCCACATTCTACTATAAAAATACAATTAGAACCAGCAGTTCAGTCATTCTAACCACCAGGGTAATGAAAACACTACTAAGATATTCTTAGTAAGAATTTTGGCCTTCCTATATTATTATTATCATCACCAACCAAGATCTACTTACTCGGAGCAAGCAAGAGGACATGCACACCATCATAGCTGGCAGACGCTGGAGCTGGGTTGGCCATGTCCTCAGAAGAGACCCCGATGCCATCACAAGAACAGCTATACTATGGACCCCTGAAGGAAAACGAAAGAGAGGCCGACCAAAAACAACTTGGCAGAGGACTGTGGAGGCTGAGATGCAAAGAATGAACCAGAGTTGGGGCACTGTACGAAGGATGGCCGCCGACCGAGCAAAGTGGAATCAATTTGTTGCTGCCCTACAAGACGCCACCAGGCTGTCGTGAAATATTCTAATCCACATATATAAATTAAAAGGTAGATGCAAAGCCTAACAAATAAATTCTAATAAAGAAAAGAGCAATGGTAAAATAACAGTGCTGTCACAAGGAATGTACTCGAAATCCCCCTTTGTTTTATGCTTCGTCTGCAAATTGTAACGTTTCCACGTTAAATATAAGCCACTGCATAAATACAAGCGTTTCCACAACACATTAAAACGGGTATTGCATTTCTAAGAAAAACATTGAGAGGCAGACTGCGTAATGACCTAAATTAATCCTAACATTAATTATATTACGTTACCAAAACGAACGAACAGATGGACTCAAATAGAAAGAGAGAGGGGCGAATGAAAATCAGGAACGCATGCAAAATTAAACACGCGTCTCGCTATTAATGCCACCCCAACAAGCGTAACGCGATACACAATTACTACTATCACGCGTGTAAGGCCACATGCACTAACTTTTTCGGACGGACAGTGATAAAAACACTAACCTTCCCAGAGTTAGGTTTTAAAAAACCTGGGAAACGCTTATTAGAAAAGATAACATTAGATGGGTTTACGTTTGAAAACATTACAGTACCCAGACAGCACATCTTCGAAACAGGAGGTAGAAGAAATTGCATATTTTGAACGCAGCCACGTAGCTCTTTTAAATTTGTATATTTGGGTTCCTTAGGGCTTGCTGACAAAGAATATGTAAAACGTTATGCAAATAGTCTAGGAATTAACAAGTTATAGCCAAAATAAAATGATGGTGCTGTCAGACAACACCCAAAATCAGAATCGCTCAGTGGTAGATTTTTTAAACCACCATTGTACGGGAAATGGGCCACAAGTTACATTTGAACTGATTGGCTGGAATGATATGTAAGGCTAAACACGATTAGTCGGACTATAAATACTATCCTTGGTTGTTAGGGGAGACGTAGGAAGGTAAAATTTTTTCAAACACTTGTCGAAACGTGGCTCCATTGGCCAGACTCGCTGATATAATCACTTAGGAGCGTTAGTTCGAGACCACTAGTTCAAATAAGCTTGATAAAGCAACAGTGCGTTGAAGCCAGCTCATATTTTTGCTAAATAAAAGCCTGGAACATAAGCAGATGGGAATTTGTGCCAGTATTTGTGCCAGAATTCATTGCTAGTCAACGTATCTGTGTTTATTTCCATGAATTGTGGTAAGCTTGAAACATTCAGTATCTTTTAATGAAAATTGAATGTAAATTGTTAATTTATGCCTGTATATATGTGTAGTTCAGTAGCAAACATGATGTAAAGCCTATAATGCTCCAGCCTGAACAGAAGGTGTCGGAGGAAAGTAAAACGGCATGGAATGGCCAAACAGTACACTGACACCTAGATTATTGATTAGAAAGAAATAATGCTGGAAGTGCAGAGGCGTAGTAACCATTAAGGAGGTTAATACTGGTATAAAGTATTTCAGATGAAGCTGACAGTTGGCCTAACGCTCTGAACTCAATGTTTGTGATGTATTGTGCTCAGTGTAGAACTAGAGTATCAATTAGTTATGAAGTAGAAGGTACATCCTTCTTGTTTTCAGGGACCGTGGTCTTGATGTTATTGAGCAGCACCTGGTCAGAGCTTTGCTGAATCCAGAGTCGGACAGCATACTCCTTGGTCCATTTAGCTATCAGTGAGGTGTCTCCAGAGCCCAGGGGAGAAATCGAGCAGAGGAGTCTTTTCCTGCCGCCATCACGCAAGATAAGCTGATGTGGCCAGCTGAGCTCAACATTATGTACCCCCATCTTAAAATGACATTGTAAAAATAACATTAAGAGGGGAATTAAATTGTTTTAATATCAGGAACTGAGAACATCTCCAATACTAGTTCCAATAAAGACAAACTATTGAAGTCATGATGACAAATACCAACAGAGCTTGAACAAAACAAAACCAGTATTACCTCATATTACTACTACACAACTGACACACATAGGATACTTTTAATAATATATGTCACTACAATATTCATATTGATAAATTCTGTACATATAACTTGTAATTAAAATTGATTGTGATTCCTGGTTCCCTTTGTATTTGAATCAGGACACATATTCATTCATGACAGCAATGAATACATATTGTTATTTGAAAAGTTATCAGTGACTCCTTTAAGATATCCTTGTAGAGTGTTTTATGTATGTGAGTGTCACAGTGTTGTCAAGTGTAGTGGAATAAATTAAATTGTTTATCTGTCTGTTGTTGTTTTGACTTACACTTCATCATACACATACCCTAGACATATAACGTAGTCATCACACTATTCCAGAATAATTCTGACTGAGGTATACATATGTGGCAGCAAGTAAGGTTATATATAATACACTACTCTTATTAGATATATATATACCTTCACAGCTGATCTCAGTCAGTACACTAAGTCCCCTATAAATATTTATAACATCCCACTTCACCACATATATTGGGGTCTCGCTCTTGGGATTTTGAATCTTTCCCTATTAAAAATAGTGGGGGTAATTCACTTCAGGGAATATAAGAATTAAAAGGTATCCTTGGGTGGAATTAAATAAGGTTGAGCTCACGGTGCCTGTGTTGTCCATTAGATATATATTTAGAGATTGAATTGTTGGTTAGACATTGTATAAATTTACCTGATAGACAATGGCGGACCTGGCCAAGTTTCGATCTGCTGCTGTTCAGACTGCAAAAGAGTTAGGATTAGATGGGCAAGTTATGGTTGCCTATGTCACTACGGAATGTGACAAATTTATTGAACGCGAAGAAAGAAGGTTTGAAGCCGAAAGAAAGTTAGAGGCTGAAAGGGAAATTAAGAAGTTACAATTTGAGGCTGAGGCTGAGACTAAGAGGTTGCAGATTGAGGCTGAGGCTAAGAAATTGGAAGCAGAAGAAAGAAGATTGACTGCAGACAGGGAAGAGAAGAAATTAGCTGCAGAAAGGGAAGAGAAGAAATTAGCTGCAGAAAGGGAAGAGAAGAAATTAGCTGCAGAAAGGGAAGAGAAGAAATTAGCTGCAGAAAGGGAAGCAGAAGAAAGAAGATTGACTGCAGAAAGGGAAGAGAAGAAATTAGCTGCAGAAAGGGAAGCAGAGGATAAAAGATTACAAAGGGAACATGAGTTACGACTAAGGGAGTTTGAGTTTCAAGGCCATGCTCCTGAAAATGGTGCCAGTCCCTTTGCCTCTGATGCCACTGCTAGCCAAGGAGCCTCAGCCTCAGCTATGAATTTTCATTTAGATCATTTTGTTGAGAAAGACGATGATATAGAGAGCTACCTAAATAGGTATGAACTATTAGCTACCACGTATGGGTTAGAGAGAGAGAGGTGGAGCTTAAAGTTATCTCAAGGACTTCGTGGGGCAGCTTATGAAGTTTTTGCAAAAATGAGCAGAGGTGATCAGGAAAATTATGACATGCTAAAGCAGGCTCTTTTGTTAAGATATGAAAAGAATGCTGAATTTTATAGGAAAAAATTTAGGAATGCTAAACTACTGTCAGGTGAAACCTATCACCAGTTCTCTGCACGAATAGAGACATACTTGGAGAAATGGACTTCTCTGGGGAAAACCCAAGATCTTAAGGAAATGGTCCTTATAGAGCAATTAAGAGAGTCCATGGCTCCAGACCTGAGAAAGTTTCTCATGGAACAAGGTGCAGAGAGGCTGGGTGAGTTGCTAAATGTTGCTGAAAGGTATCAAGCAGCTCAAGCAGAGGTAACAGGTAATAAAAAGAAACAAGTGGATAACTTTAGGGCACCACAGAACTTTAATAAATTTGATCCTAGGGATCAAAACAAAGGTAAGCACCAATTTGATAGGCCACGGTATGAAAATAAAAATAAATTCCCACAATTCGATGAAAGGAAATATGATGAAAGAAAATCTTTCAACCAAGGAAAAAGGTGGTGTAAAAATTGTCAGATGGACAATCATGACACTGACCGTTGCAGAAGGAAACCTGTGTATATGGCAACCCTTCAGGTCAGGTCGACCTCAAGACAGGAGGAGGATATTATGTTGGATACCACTCCAGAAGAGATGAGGAAGGCACAGGCTGGGGATAAAACACTCAAGCCTTGTTTCAGAAAATTGTCAACTTGTCATACAACTCCAGGCAAGGGAGATTTTTACATGAAAAACAAGTTGATGTATAGGAAGACTGGAGCTAGATCCAAAGGTCAGGGACAGCTGGTACTTCCTAAAAGATATAGGGCAGACTTAATAAGGAGCCTACATGTGAAACCAGATGGGGACCATGAGAAGATAGGTACCATCATTCAAAAGGTGGCTCACAATTATTATTGGCCCAAAGCAAGATGGGACATTGAGAATTTTGTAGAAAGGTGTAGCATAGCACATGAGGGAACACCCACAAGTGGGAACATGGATCAGGACCTGGACACGCCACGGGGCAAAATTAGGCCTGATAATAAAAAGAAAAATAGATTTGATAAAGTGGACCAAATGGAATGGGAAGCCCCTTTTCACGGACAAGCTTCACTTAACTGTTTTACAATGGCCACTATGCGGAGAGTGCAAAAAGATGTCTTACCCCAGGATAAGCCGAAAATCCCTCAATCGGACTTAAACAAACTGGAGGAAGAGGATGTAGAGAGGAAATCTCTCATCAAGAATTTTAAGTGGGGAGAAAGCCCCAAAAGAAAAAATTGGTAGCGGTCGTTTTGTGAATGATAATTCTGGGAGGAAAAATCATCACTATAAAGCTTCGAGTGGAAGAGACCATACCGGTGCATGGACAAATAGGTCCACACAATTAAAGGTCCATATGTAGCTTTGTTAAGAACGTGGACTGATGAAAAGGCAGAGGAAAACATTACATCTTCATACCAATATGTGAATGAGCTGACCACTCGTTTAAAAACTGGCTGGAAACTTGCCAATGAAAATTTGAAACAAGCCAGGAAGAAACATGCTGCCTATTATAACAGGAAGGCGAAAGACAGAAATTTGGCTGTGGGAGAGAAAGTACTGCTTCTTTTGCCCGGGAGTCAGAATAAGTTACAAATTGGATGGCAGGGTCCATATACAGTTTTAGAGAAGGTGTCTAGAACAAATTATAAGATAGATAAGAAGGGGAAAGAAAAAATCTATCATGTGAATCTCCTGAAGAAATATTTGGAAAGAGAACATCAGGAAGAGACACACTTGTTGACCTTGTCCATCGCCATGGAGATGAAAAAGGAACCACTTTCATCATTTGAATATCCATTACACCCCTGTGAGACAGCAGCACAGGTGAAAATCAGTACACATTTAACGAAAACTCAGAAAGAGAGAGTGCAACAGGTTCTAAATAATCATGCAGAGGTGTTAACAGACCGACCAGGGCATACAAACCTATTGGAATATGATATGAAACTGATAGACCCCACACCTGTCTGTATGAAACCATATTCGATTCCGTTTGCTAAGGAGAAAGCTTTGAAGGAAGAGATAGACTATCTGTTGAAGGAAGGAATTATTTCGCACAGTGAATCTTCGTATAGTTCCGGTGTTGTACTCTTAAGGAAGCCCTCTGGAGAACATAGACTCTGTATAGATTACAGGAGACTGAATGCTATTACAGAAGGACAGGTGGATCCATTGCCGGATACAAATCAGCTGTTTGCCAGACTAAATAAAGCTAAATATTTCTCAAAAGTGGATCTGAGTAAAGGATACTATCAGATTCCAGTAAAGCCTGAGGTTAGACCATACCTAGCTTTTAGTACCTCAGAAGGACACTATGAGTTTAATAGATTGCCATTTGGATTGAAGAATGCGCCTAGTGTCTTCTCTAGAATGATGAGAAAATTGTTGGATGTAAACATTTCGGAGGAACGTAATGAATCCCTGAGTTGCCTCTTTGATTGAGGATATTCCGAATGTTTCATACAGGATAATAAGAAGATTATGGGATCCACTACGAAAACTCTGCTATCACCAGGTATATGTTATCTCCTCATAACGTACATTTTGAGGGAAATATAATGTTCTCTGGACATGTCATTGCGCAGACTCAGAGAAGAGAAATGGTGAATACGGGTTGCGAAGCAGCATTAAGACAAGCACTCACACTTGCGGCTGTTCAGTAACATAACCGAAATATATTATTGGTTGTAGAAGTCTGAGGCAGATTTCATGAGTAGTGCCTACTCTGAATGGACCCAACTACATAAAACCATGATAGCACCACAGCAGAGTAAAGTCAAGTTGACTTACATTTATCTATGTGTATATAGAATAAAGGACTGACATGGGATGTCTGTTTTAAGAGGGGAGGTGTCGTGAAATATTCTAATCCACATATATAAATTAAAAGGTAAATATAAAGCCTAACAAATAAATTCTAATAAAGAAAAGAGCAATGGTAAAATAACAGTGCTGTCACAAGGAATGTACTCGAAATCCCCTTTGTTTTATGCTTCGTCTGCAAATTGTAACGTTTCCACGTTAAATATAAGCCACTGCATAAATACAAGCGTTTCCACAACACATTAAAACGGGTATTGCATTTCTAAGAAAAACATTGAGAGGCACACTGCGTAATGACCTAAATTAATCCTAACATTAATTATATTACGTTACCAAAACGAACGAACAGATGGACTCAAATAGAAAGAGAGAGGGGCGAATGAAAATCAGGAACGCATGCAAAATTAAACACGCGTCTCGCTATTAATGCCACCCCAACAAGCGTAACGCGATACACAATTACTACTATCACGCGTGTAAGGCCACATGCACTAACTTTTTCGGACGGACAGTGATAAAAACACTAACCTTCCCAGAGTTAGGTTTTAAAAAACCTAGAAAACGCTTATTAGAAAAGATAACATTAGATGGGTTTACGTTTGAAAACATTACAGTACCCAGACAGCACATCTTCGAAACAGGAGGTAGAAGAAATTGCATATTTTGAACGCAGCCACTTAGCTCTTTTAAATTTGTATATTTGGGTTCCTTAGGGCTTGCTGACAAAGAATATGTAAAACGTTACGCAAATAGTCTAGGAATTAACAAGTTATAGCCAAAATAAAATGATGGTGCTGTCAGACAACACCCAAAATCAGAATCGCTCAGTGGTAGATTTTTTAAACCACCATTGTACGGGAAATGGGCCACAAGTTACATTTGAACTGATTGGCTGGAATGATATGTAAGGCTAAACACGATTAGTCGGACTATAAATGCTATCCTTGGTTGTTAGGGGAGACGTAGGAAGGTAAAATTTTTTCAAACACTTGTCGAAACGTGGCTCCATTGGCCAGACTCGCTGATATAATCACTTAGGAGCGTTAGTTCGAGACCACTAGTTCAAATAAGCTTGATAAAGCAACAGTGCGTTGAAGCCAGCTCATATTTTTGCTAAATAAAAGCCTGGAACATAAGCAGATGGGAATTTGTGCCAGTATTTGTGCCAGAATTCATTGCTAGTCAACGTATCTGTGTTTATTTCCATGAATTGTGGTAAGCTTGAAACATTCAGTATCTTTTAATGAAAATTGAATGTGAATTGTTAATTTATGCCTGTATATATGTGTAGTTCAGTAGCAAACATGATGTAAAGCCTATAATGCTCCAGCCTGAACAGAAGGTGTCGGAGGAAAGTAAAACGGCATGGAATGGCCAAACAGTACACTGACACCTAGATTATTGATTAGAAAGAAATAATGCTGGAAGTGCAGAGGCGTAGTAACCATTAAGGAGGTTAATACTGGTATAAAGTATTTCAGATGAAGCTGACAGTTGGCCTAACGCTCTGAACTCAATGTTTGTGATGTATTGTGCTCAGTGTAGAACTAGAGTATCAATTAGTTATGAAGTAGAAGGTACATCCTTCTTGTTTTCAGGGACCGTGGTCTTGACGTTATTGAGCAGCACCTGGTCAGAGCTTTGCTGAATCCAGAGTCGGACAGCATACTCCTTGGTCCATTTAGCTATCAGTGAGGTGTCTCCAGAGCCCAGGGGAGAAATCGAGCAGAGGAGTCTTTTCCTGCCGCCATCACGCAAGATAAGCTGATGTGGCCAGCTGAGCTCAACATTATGTACCCCCATCTTAAAATGACATTGTAAAAATAACATTAAGAGGGGAATTAAATTGTTTTAATATCAGGAACTGAGAACATCTCCAATACTAGTTCCAATAAAGACAAACTATTGAAGTCATGATGACAAATACCAACAGAGCTTGAACAAAACAAAACCAGTATTACCTCATATTACTACTACACAACTGACACACATAGGATACTTTTAATAATAAATGTCACTACAATATTCATATTGATAAATTCTGTACATATAACTTGTAATTAAAATTGATTGTGATTCCTGGTTCCCTTTGTATTTGAATCAGGACACATATTCATTCATGACAGCAATGAATACATATTGTTATTTGAAAAGTTATCAGTGACTCCTTTAAGATATCCTTGTAGAGTGTTTTATGTATGTGAGTGTCACAGTGTTGTCAAGTGTAGTGGAATAAATTAAATTGTTTATCTGTCTGTTGTTGTTTTGACTTACACTTCATCATACACATACCCTAGACATATAACGTAGTCATCACACTATTCCAGAATAATTCTGACTGAGGTATACATATGTGGCAGCAAGTAAGGATATATATAATACACTACTCTTATTAGATATATATATACCTTCACAGCTGATCTCAGTCAGTACACTAAGTCCCCTATAAATATTTATAACATCCCACTTCACCACACAGGCGTAATGGCCACTGACTGCTTTGACGGTCGGCGGCTAAGGATCAAAGAAGAAGAAGATTAAGGAAGGAGAAAGAGAGGTCATCCAAAAAACTGCATGGCAAAGAACTGTAGAGGCTGAGATTAAAAACATGAACCAGAGTTAGGGCACCACATGAAGGATGGGGACAGCTGAGACAGGTGGAGAGAATTTGTTCCTGCCAAATTAGATGCCACTGTGCGAGATGGTCACTGCTGTGTCCATCAACAGCTACGGATCCTAGAAGAAGCAGATTCAGATATTCTATAAAACAGCATTCGAAACCCACAATTCAACTATTAACAAATTTTAATATAAAAACAGCGAAAATTCAGTCAAACTTTTAACCATGACAGCATTACTTATCATGCACAAAAAACCACTGATGGACATTTTACAAAGGGCCTCCATTAGAATCTCAAAGAACGTTAGAACTTTGCTGAAGATTTTGGAATCCTAGCCAAAACAAAGATCAGTTGCAAGACAAAAACAATATTAAAAAGGAGAATGCTAGATCAATAGGCCTAGAGATAATTGATCTATGATAACTGATAAATAATTCTAACTACTGAATTCAGCAATACCCTATGTGGTTTCCTAGGGTCTCTAAAAAACATGTTCTCTCAGGCATGTCGTAAGAAGGTGCTAATGTGAAGCTGTGCAGGGGACTGGCAACCTATTCATGTCAAACATGCTGCTATACAAACAACCACTACAGAATGCTATTGCTTTAGCAAAAACTTCCTGCAAAGGGACCAAACAACATTAGTGGGCTCATGCTTCTTTATGAATGTAAATGGGGGATGATGATGTTGAATGTTAGCCCTAATTAACCTTTTCAGTGCCAAGGTAAAAGGCCAGAATACTGGTCTGTTGCCTTGCAGAACAATCATTAAAGCTGGTATAATGTTCACTAGTATTTAAACAGCTCATCAACTAATTTATTTGGATTAAGCAGTGATCTGTGATATTGATTTATAATGCTGAAAATGTTTCATAGTAATCATATATAAAAATTGTAATTTATGATATTGACTTGATTAATGATTTATAGTACTGACTGTTTTATAGTTTACATTTCTGTTGCCACTTGTGCAGTTTACCTTTCTTTATTTAGTGTACAAACATTCCAGGTGCCAAATCTAGAGATTTTCCTAGAAGAGAACTGGTGAGTCAACAGCCCTGACGGATTTATCTGTGCTGTGTCGTGAACCTCGTAAATAGAGGACCTTCGTCTGTCTTGGATGTCTGAGAATAAATAAGTGATCAAAAAGCACATGAACTGGAGACAGACATAAAAGACATAGAGAAGAGATGGATAGACCTTGAATGAATGGTGCAGGACAGAAGGGCTTGGAAGGTATTTGTGGATGACCTATGCTGCGTGAGGAACTAAAAAGTAATGATAATGATGATGGTGAGAGCTGACTTGACAAAGTAGTGATTTATGATACTTTGAAATTTTACAGTATTAGTCGATTTATATACCTGCTGTCAATAGTCTGCCAACTATGGAGGAGCTGGATGCCGAACCAACATTAGAGGAACTCAGTAAGGCCATTGATAGCTTGGCCTCTGGCAAAGTACCAGGCAGTGATGGGATTCCTCCTGATTTAATCAAATGCTGTAAGAGCACGCTATTACATCCCCTGCATAGGATGCTGTGCCAGTGCTGGGAAGAGACAACTATTCCTCAAGATATGCGAGATGCCAAGATTGTAACACTGTATAAAAATTAAGGAGACAGAAGTGATTGCAATAACTACAGAGGCATCTCTCTTCTTAGTATTGTTGTAAAGGTTTTTGCCAAAGTCATCTTAATGCGACTACACAAGTTAGCTGAGCGCATATATCCAGAGGCACAGTGTGGATTCCGAGCTGGCAGATCAACAACAGACATGATCTTCTCTCTCCGCCAGCTTCAGGAAAAATCAAGAGAGCAGAAAAGACCATTATATATCGCCTTTATAGACCTCACAAAAGCATTCGACCTGGTTAGTAGGGATGGACTCTTTAAAATCCTCCTGAAAATAGGCTGCCCTTCTAAAATGCTGGAAATGATAAAGTCATTCCATGACGACATGAAGGGAACAGTCCAATATGCTGGAAGCACGTCACAGCCCTTTGATATACGAAGTGGTGTTAAACAAGGCTGTGTTCTGGCTCCGACCCTCTTCGGAATCTTCTTTGCCTTACTCTTGAAACATGCATTCAGAGATGCAACTGAAGGAATATGCCTTCACACTAGGTCAGATGGCCGTCTGTTTAATCTTTCAAGGCTGAAGGCAAAAACAAAAATCAGAAGGGTCACTATAAGAGACTTGTTGTTCGCTGATGATGCTGCAGTCGTCACTCAAAGCCAACAGGAGCTTCAGAGCTTGATGAATCGCTTCACTAAAGCATGCAAGGACTTTGGCCTCACAATAAGTCTAAAGAAAACGAATGTGCTGAGTCAGGATGTGGGTGCTGCACCAGTTATCACTATCGATAACTATGAATTGGCAGTGGTGCACCACTTCACATACCTAGGGTCTACCATCAATGACAAACTCTCACTGGATACAGAAATCGACAGCCGCATTGGCAAAGCTGCAGCTACCTTTGCCCG
Organism: Oreohelix idahoensis; assembly: GCA_024509875.1. Classification (NCBI taxonomy): domain Eukaryota; kingdom Metazoa; phylum Mollusca; class Gastropoda; order Stylommatophora; family Oreohelicidae; genus Oreohelix; species Oreohelix idahoensis. The sequence continues at coordinate 67,554 of JAMPIV010016425.1, forward strand.
CCTCACATCGCATGTTTGGGGAAACTCTAAACTCACAATGAAGACCAAAGCTGCGGTATATAATGCCTGCGTCACCAGCACACTCCTATATGGCAGCGAGACCTGGACGACCTATGCTAAGCAAGAAAGAAGGCTCAATACCTTTCATTTGCGGTGTCTACGCCGCATCCTCGGCATCTCGTGGAAAGATAAAGTGACAAATGTCGAGGTGTTGTCACGTGCTGGCCTTCAAAGTATGTATACGCTGCTTAGACAGCGCAGACTTCGCTGGCTTGGCCATGTTCGCCGCATGGAAGATGGTCGCATCCCAAAAGATATCTTCTACGGACAATTAGCAGATGGCAAGAGAACAGTTGGGCGACCACAGCTGAGGTTCAAAGATGTGTGCAAGAGAGATATGAGGGCACTGGACATGGATCCAGCAACATGGGAGGATGAAGCTGCCGATCGCACTAAGTGGCGATGCTATTTACGGCACCACCTCAGATTGGGCGAAGAGAGGCTCACACAAGAAGCAGAGGTGAGGAGAAAACGTCGAAAGGAGCACCAGGAAAACAAGCAGCTGAGGGCTGCCACCTCAGGGGCGCATTCCCATAGTCAGTTATGACTGAAGGGGCTATTATATTATTATATTATACCGGGGGGGGGGGGGGGGGGGCGCTTGCATGTATATTAATTGTTTTAAATGTTTATCATTTTCATAATATTTTTATTAAAATTTATAATGCTTACTATTTTTAGTTGCTCTGCTACATTTTTCCCAGAATGACTTTTACAGTCGCTTTTCCAAGAAAGGCAAAATCCCCTGGATACGCTACAATGGCGAGGATGTAGCAGATACAGCTTTTTGTATAGAATTTCTCAATGAGAAACGAGGCATAGACATAAACAAACATTTGTCTGCGGAGGAAAGAGCAGTGTCAAGGGCATTTCAAAGAATGCTGGATGAGGTGATTTACTGGTGAGTCATTAGATTCTTGTTCTCCAGTAAAATGCTGTGATGTTTTCTGCCATTATTATTTGTTTGACGAAGTTCACATGAATATTATTAGGCCTATGTCTTTCCCTAGATTCACTTTCATCATTGTTGGAGTCTATATCTGTATTCAAAACCCACATTTAATTCAACTGCATCGTCATCTTCCATATCAAATACAAGTCACCTCTCAGTTCCCTCAAGCAAAGATTCCACTGCCTGAAAAGCCATGACTTAAAAAAAAAAAATGTGAAAAATAAAAATATTGATCGATTTAGAAAACGGAAGCTTATCTCTCTCGTACAGGAAATGCTCAGGTCTCGCTAAACAATGTTCCCACTCTCAATTTTGGACGGTAGACTATGCGCACTGGCATTTTTGGCCGAATCAAATTGTAAAGAGTTAATAACACTGACAAACAACATTTTTCTTTCTTATATAAGAATAAGTGTTCTTAGGTCAGTTTCTTGCGCTGATTTCAAATTTGAAATCCGTTTATCTCTATCACGTCAGGTTGTTAAGATATTTGTGAATAAATATATTTTTGGGAAACTGTTATTTGCTCCATTTCATTTTTACTATATAACTTTTTAAAAATTAATAAAATGCAAAATAATTCTACTTTTTATACTGCTAAAAGATGCATGACATATGTTACGTTATATTTCAAATAGTTACTGTATTTTAAAATAATTCTGAGTGAAATATGGCTTCTAGAAGTTGTAGAAATTCGGCTGATCTGTTCTGTTACGTGTGCGGATATTTTACCGATCGTGTTCACCAGAAAAACTTTACACCATTACTAAAGAAAGCATATGAACTTTATTTCGATTCGAAAGTTGATGATGCAAATAAATCTTGGAAGCCAAATGCAGTTTGTTCGACTTGTGCAAATACATTGGCAGGTTGGTTACGAAAATCGCCGAAGCATAAGTCGATGCCTTTTGGAGTGCCAGTAATATGGCGTGAACCGACAAATCACGCTACTGATTGTTACTTCTGCTTGACAAATATCCATGGTTTCACTTTTAAAACTAGAAAGTCTGTGGTTTATCCAAATATTGAATCGGTTTCGAAACCAGTGCCTCATGATCCAATCACGTGTCCGATCCCAGTTCCACCAGAACAATATCCGTTGGACGTGAATGAACCATCAGAAAGTGATAGTTTACCTGCTTTAGAAACTAATTCTGACTCGGATTATATACCGGTGAATGATGGTGTTCACTTAATTAACCATTCAGAACTTTCAGATCTAATACGTGATCTCGCTCTTACCAAAGGACAAGCGGAATTACTCGGTTCGCGACTCAAAGAATGGAATCTTTTAGCGCCCAATACTCCGATATCTAAATTTCGTCATAGACACAGAGAACTTGTTCAATACTTTGAGATGGATGATGACATTTGCTATTGCAAAGATGTAAAAGGTCTAATGGTGCACCTCGGTCATGAGCACATAGTCAACGAATGGCGACTTTTCATCGACTCTTCCAAGACTAGTCTAAAAGCCGTGTTATTGCATAATGGAAATTTATTTTCATCAATTCCAGTCGCCTACTCTGTTCATATGAAAGAAACTTATGACAATATGGCTATACTTTTGGCAAAAATAAAGTACAATGACTACCAATGGCGGATTTGTGGAGACCTAAAGGTCATTGCAATTCTCACGGGCATGCAGACTGGGTATACTAAATTTTGTTGCTTCCTATGTGAATGGGACAGCCGCAACAGACAGGAACATTATGCAAGAAAGGTGTGGCCTATCAGGGATCGTATGCAGCTCGGGCATAAAAATGTAATACACGAGCCATTAGTTAACAAAGACAGCATCATTTTACCACCGTTACATATAAAGTTGGGGCTCATGAAGAATTTCGTAAAAGCGTTAGATAAAACGAGCAAAGCTTTCACTTATCTTCGAGAAAAGTTTCCGCAAGTTAGCGATGCAAAGATAAAGGAAGGTATCTTTGTAGGACCTCAGATTAGGAAAGTTATTGCAGACAAACAATTCGAGAACTTGTTACATGGTAGTGAACTTCGCGCATGGATGGCATTCAAATCGATCGTCGATAACTTTCTGGGAAATCACAAATCTGTCGACTATGTGCATATTGTTAAGCAGTGCATAGATGCATACAGAATTATGGGCTGTAACATGTCCCTCAAAATCCATTTGCTCGATTCGCATCTTGACTTTTTCCCTGACAACCTTGGCGAAGTCAGCGATGAACATGGAGAACGATTCCATCAAGATATCGCCGTAATGGAGTCACGTTATCAAGGACGGTGGAGTGTGACCATGCTTGCCGATTATTGTTGGATGCTTCATCGCGATGTACCACATGCCATTCACCGACGAAAGTCGACTGCAAAGAAATTCAAGCCTACATAACTGTTATACTTCTTGTACAAATGATGTTGTAATACTGTATGCGTTGTTAAAAAACTTCAATTGCGTATTTCTAGAGATCCCGACCTGATAGAGAAAAACGGTTTGCAGATTTAAAAACAGCGCATTAAAATTGACCAGAAAAACATAGAAATGTTAGAGAAAGAAAAAAAAAAATTTTTTTTGTTAGCCAGTGTAATTAAATGAAAACCTGTACAAAACGCATGTACAGCCGTACAGATCATAAAACGAGAAAAATCTGTACAGATTATGGGTAACCCATACTGCTTGGCATGTATGATGCTTCCTAGGGATTTGAAGGTTGATTAATGAATAAGGCTTATTCCAATTAATAAATCTGCATGATAATACATTCTTGGAGATTGTGCTGTCCTTGGTGATTTTATTTCATTAATGAGTTGTGTGGTAATAAATCATTAGAGATCAGCGCTGTTGTCGATTTGATTACATATGCGCCTTTCTCATTCTTTATCATTTTTGAAAGACAAGGCAATAAGAAATTATGCTAATATATGTTGTTTGTAAGCCAACTCAGTTTATTCAGTCATTACAGATTTATTCAGTCATTACAGATTTGTTTAGTTTGTTGAGAGTCATTACATATTACAGAAAGCAGCAGCCTCCTGTTATGAAATTTGGAAGATTATGTATTTGTAGTTGTTGATTGTTATTGTTGATCAGAATCGACATTGAGAATTTTATTTTCTTAAGAAATTGTGATTTTCCTGTTAAGAAAACATTGAATTTTTCATAACTTTGTTTTTTAAGTTACTAATTTTCTTATAACTTGCTTATTTATTCACCAATCAACATGATATTTGATACAGATACTTTCCAAAGCATGATACTACTTGTACAGATCAGATTTCTGATATCTTTTCAAACTGTATTTACTGTAAATAAGTTTAGAATGAAAAACACAAAGAGAGATACGTCTTACTGGGAGAAAGGACAAGAAAAAACCTATGTTGTGGCCACAAGGCCTTCGTCAGGGACAGACAAACAAAAAAACAGAAGGGAAAGAAAGTGAGAATTAAGGGGAGCATATAAAACTATAAAAATAAGAGAAAACACTCCCTGATGGGTGTCACATGTTGGAAATAAAATGTCTGCCACTGAATCGGAAACCGGAAGTGGATACTAAACTCAAAGCATAAATAAAAAAATAATGAAAACAAGGACTGGAAAACTGAGTGAGGAAAAAGTAATATTAATAAATGGAAAACAAAACGGAGAGGAATAAATAAGGAGAGAGAAGATAAAGAAAAAATAATATTAATTTTTTTTTCAAGAGTGATCGCAATCATGATACAAATAGGACTAGATAGAAAAGGACGCCTCTGACAAAGAATGCTAGGTGTTCAAACCATGGGATTTAAGGCAGCCGTTAAGATGGATGAGGCATTGTTCAAGGCGGAGCCGACTGTTGGCATCCGAGGAACAGAATCTGATAGCCTGTCACCGGGATGTCACAGGCACCATGGTGGCCAGGGCCATTGAAGTGGATGGCTACAGGTGTGGATCCCAACCGAGAAATGTTGTAGAGGTGTCTGCAGAATATATCTCCAAGTCGTGTGCCCGTTTGGCCGATGTAAGTAATATTGCAACGTTTGCATATAATAGCATAAATGTTGTTCCGTGACTTGCATGTAAAGCCATTGGTGATGGTGAACGTGGCTTTAGGAAATGACACTGTATGTGTTTGGATTACATACTGGCATGTCTTGCATCATGTCCGGTTACATGGCTGGGTTTAAAGTTTTGCAGAATTGTTAACTTTCTTTTTTTAGATACTAACTTCAAAATTCCATAACTAAGGATGTACTAAAATTATCAAAAATCTAATGCAATAAAAGCTTTAAAATACAGTTGATGATCAATCAATACCCTTTAGCTCCCCAAGGAGCATAGGCCTTCAACAAACACATGCCAAGTCTTCCTGTCCTGTGCCATCCACTCAAGTTCTTTCCATGTTTTCCTCATCATTTTCACCTCTGTATCCAGTTGTCTTCTCCATGTGTCTTTTGGTCTACCTCTGCCTCTCATTCCCTGTGGATTCCAGAACAAGGACTGCCTTGTAATGCTATCAACAGGTTTCCTCAATGTGTGTCCTATCCATCGCTAGTGTCTTCTTCTCAACTCTTGTTCCACTGGCACTTGTCTGGTTCTTGTCATCAATTCCACATTTGTGACTCACAAAATGTCACAAATGTGGAATAAGTCACAGTTGATGAGCATACTGTTTAAATGTGATCCTCATCGCTTATAAAATAGAAAAGCTTTAATGAATTGGAAAATAGCATTAACATCTGACACAGCTACAATTTCTACACAAGTAATAGCTTTATACCACTAAATGCTTTACTATGGATAACTTTTATTATTGTGAGTTAAGCTTGTACATTAAAAAAAAAGTTTATGAAACTATTATTTCACTTTAGATCCTACACTTTAGGCTTTTATATTCAGTGTTCCCTATCTAATGTTATCAAACTGGCATTTGTATCTCTCCAGGTCAGGAGTATATTACAGGTGGGTGACTGACGATGGTTTCAGAATGATCCTTCTTGGTTTTAAAAACAGCTTTGTGATGAAATACTTTGTGAGGCCGATGATGATCAAGCAGTGTTACTCTCAAGGACTGGGAAGGCACTCACCAGAGGAGATTAAAAGGATAACTGTGGCAGATTTTCAGGCTATCGAAATATTTTTAGGTAATTTATATATTTAGGTTTCATAGTCTGACCCAAGTAGAACAGTCCCAACTACGATGGTTTGCCATGTCTGCAGAATTGGAGAAGATCAGCTACCATGACAAGTGTGAGAAAGAGCCAGGGATCCAGACCTCCAGGACAACCCAGAGTCTGCTGGGAGAACAACATTAGACAATCTCTGAAGGACCAAGGACTAGAATGAAACCAGGCCAAGAGGAAGACAGCCGATGGATAGTATGGTGTTCTCTCTGGCAAACCTCTACACCTTATGGTAGAAGAGGAACGACTAAGTAAGTAAGGTTTCATAGTCTATGTGTGAAGGATGGAATGGTTGTTTCAGCGATTAACACTGTCATCGTGATTAGTATGTCAAGTTAGGTGATAGTTTTAAATTTATTTACAGGTCTGAGTAGTATGTCAAGTTAGGTGATAGTTTTTAATTTATTCACAGGCCTGGTTAGTATGTCAAGTTAGGTGATAGTTTTAAATTTATTCACAGGCCTGGTTAGTATGTCAAGTTAGGTGATATTTTTAAATTTATTCACAGGCCTGGTTAATATGTCAAGTTAGATGAAAGTTCTATTCATAGGTCTGAGTAGTTTTGAATTTTTTGGTGAGAATATTTTGGGTAAGTGTTATATTTTGGGTGTAAGGAAGATTTTGGATTAGCTGGTGAATTGTTAAGTGGAAAAAAAAGCATCAAGAATAGTGAGAAATGGAAACAGAGCATGTTGGCATCAGGTGTGTCTACTGTGTGCAGGTGTATGTTTCTCCCTTTGCTTATCAGGAGTTGTAAGTCAGGATTGGCAAGGCTCTGTCGGAACTGTCCCTTATCTGGTACTGTGATCCATGATTTGTTCTGCTGTAGCTGCTTTGGATTGGGCCACTGCCACATGTCGAGCAGACCCAGTAGTGTGGTAGCTGGCAGTATTGTTAGGGTTTCCCTGTCACACTGAAGTCAAAAGAAATACTTTGACAAAAAGAAACTGAAAAAGTATGAGGAAGGTGCTAAAATTATTGGATTGGAAGCTTGAAGTCTTTCTTTCTTTCTCTAGGGGACCAGCTGTGTAAACTCTTAGTGTTATTATAGTATTTTACTTATCTGTTGCATGGCCAGCTCTCTTGTAGTTTTTTTTTATCAAGACAGCTACCAGATGAAGACATTTTCTGACTTTGCTTGTGTTTATTGACTCTTTCTCTTCCTTTCCTTATTCAGCTTTCAGTGCTATTGAGGCTTTTTGTCACAAACACAGTTCATCTTGATTTTTTTCTATCATTGATTCTCTCCCAGGTTCAAGTCTACAGCTTCAACAAGATGTTTCTGTGCTGTCCATTTGTTTTCTATTTTGGCTACTTCTGTGGTCTTGGTAGTGTTGAATCATATTGTGGTTAGAGCACTTGCATCTTGAGGCGAAAGGTAATGGGTTTTGAAGCCAGGTAGCATCATGCTTCTATCTGCCTAGCTGTAAATTATTAACTTATTGTGCTCTTTAGTTAGAGGAGGCACAGGCAGGGAGGAAGGCAACCCGCTACCACACCTGATAAAGTTGAGGCCTAGTATAGCAAAGTATCTAACACTTTACTCTCCTACAGCAGTATTAGCTATGGGACTACCTTTACCATATTCTTGTGCCTCAACATCTGTTCACATTATTGCTCAGTATTTTAGTTTCTTGGTTTTTTTAGTTATGTCCCAGTCTTGACATACGGATCCGAGTCATGGGCAAAGACTACAACCCATAAAAGCCAGATCCAAACCTCAGAAATGAGGTATCTGAGGAAGGTGGTTGAAGTAACAAGAAGAGACATGGTACGCAACCAGACGATACGTCAAGGCCTTAAATCCTACCCCCTGCAGACCCAAGTAGAACAGTCCCAATTAAGATGGTTTGGCCATGTCTGCAGAATGGGAGAAGATCGGATACCACGACAAGCATGGGAAACAAAGAGCCAAGGATCCAGACCCCGAGGACGACCCAGAGTCCGCTGGGAGGACAACATTAGACAATCTTTGAAGGATCGAGGACTAGAATGGAACCAGGCCAGGAGGAAGACAGCCGATAGGATAGTCTGGCACTCTCTCTTCCAAACCTCTACACCTCACGGTAGAAGGGGAACGACTAAGTAAGTAAGTAAGGTTTTTTAGTACTTATGTATATTCTTCATTACTGTGTGGTGTAGAAACATGGACAATGAATAAGGAATTAGAAGAAAGAATTGAAGCTCTTGAGGTGTGGGATATACCTGTATAGAAAAATGGGGCACGTCTCATGTAAAGAGAAGAAAACAAAGAGGTCCTAGGTACCCTTGGAATGAAAAGAGAATTAATGTAGGAGATCAAAATTAGACAGATAATTGGCCATGTAAAAAGACATAACACCTTACTGAAGACCATAATAGAAGGCAGACTTGAAGGCAAACGTGCAAGAGGAAGACAGCGCTATAAGTGTTAAGATAACATCAAGAGATGGACAGAAAAGAGTCTTTCAGAGTGCACCATCAAGACAAAGAGACCACAGATGATAGAGATCCATTGCATCCGACCTTCGATGTGAAGATGGCACCTGATGATGATATATTGTGTGTGCCCCATATAGCTGTTGGGAGTCTTTACAGAGACATAGAAGGAAAAGGACTACTGGTCCCTCAGGCATGTCATGAAAGGTGACTAATATAAGGTTGTGCCTGTTGCTGACAGCCTCTTCATGGGAAATAAGTTGCTACAGAAACCATCTCTGGAAGTGCACATGAATGTTTTTTGTGAGCTTCCAATAATGGGATTTTTTGGGGTTTAAAATTAATGATGAAAAATATCCCATTCAACTTCTGATGGGTTATAAGTAGGATATATATTTTTTTCAATTCCAGATAATATGAACAACTGTCTATATGGGATGGAACCAGGCCAGGAGGAAGACAGCCGATAGGATGGTCTGGCGCTCTCTCTTCCAAACCTCTACACCTCACGGTAGAAGGGGGACGACTAAGTAAGTAAGTAAGTCTATATGGGAAAGTGGCATCACACCCGTCAAATCATTGTAAATAGGGCAAATCATAATTACCAGTTATGCTTGTATGTTTAAAAGAAAACCCCCAAACAAACAAAAGCGAGATAAAAACCTGACAAAAACATCAAACAAAAATAATATTAAAGGGGAAGGGTGTAAAGGCCTGGTGTTTCCAGTTATATAACTGACTTTAATAGATATTTCATTGACTTTAACCTGTCAAAAGTCAAATGTATTGTAATAACATCATCAGACCTTCACCTCCCCTATTACTATATATTAACTTTTGTTCTGGTTAAATACTCTTTGACTATATTATGCAGTTCCTTAGGTCTGTATTCTCAAAACCTCTTCTATATTTATAGGTAAATTCGATGATTGCAAATAATCTAATATTGGGATTCTCATTTGTTCATACCTCTTACAGTTTAACAAGAAATGCTCTATATTATTGTATTGAAGACATCCTGCACAGTAAGGTTCTTCTATTCTGAAATAGCCTTTTCCCAGCTGTAGCCTGAGAAGTTTCTTATAACTGGGAGTTTTAAATTCTCTAGATATCTGACATTTTCTTGTTGGAGCCTTGAACATCTTATATGCATGTCTTCCTTTCAGATTTTTATCCCACTCTGCTTTCCATTCATCTGTTATTAATTCTTTAATTAAACTCTTAATCTCTGATTTACTCATCCCTACATTTATTAGATTTTTATCAGATCTACCTGTCTTGGCTACTTTATGTGCCTTTTCATTTCCCTCTTTGCCAACGTGTGAAGGTATCCAAGCGATTTAAACTGAACATCCTCTGGAATATAAGTATGTAGTACCCTTCACATGAAGCAAACATTCCCTGCCCACACTGTCCGAGATCTTTCCAGGCCTGCATCGGGCTCATCAGTCACCTTCGTACCCATAGACTAACCTAACATATTCCTAAATAATTGGATGAACAGAGTGGTCTTCATCACCCGTGATGGACGAACAACATGTACCCAGAAATATCTCCTTTGCTATAAAGGACTCTCTACAGTGGTATCTGCATACCTCATAAGGAACGAAAAGGGAGATGATACATATTGTGTTTGTGAAAGATGGAGGATAAAATAGTTTTAAAAAAAACTGATTTGTCTTTGTTTTTAGGTGACAAGCAATTTTTGATGGGGGAACGAGCCTTCAGAAGTTGACTGTTCTTTGTTTGCATTTATGACTCAGGTATACTGGCAGTCACGAGATGGTGTGGCAGAGAAATTTATTCCAGGTATATATAGATAATATGGGAGCCGTGGTAGCACAGTGGTTAGTGCACTGGCTTCCTAGCTCGGTGGTCCATGGTTCAATCCCCAGTTAAGGCGGCCGACGTGATGCTGACCACATCACCCCTAGTGTGCCGATGGTCAAGAAAATATGGGCCTTTACACCATATTCCCTATATGCCTCAATGGGCGTGTAACGGGATCCTTTATAGATAATATGTTGTTTTATTCCAAGTAAAATAAATGATACACTTGGTAATCCCTGGTGTCATCATCATTATTTTCACTCCCTATGGAGCATAGAGCCTTCACTTCAGCTTGTCCCCTTGCAGGAAATCTGCCCCTAACATTCACATGCTTTTGTAGGAGTGGTTTCTGTAGCTATTTGTTTGACATGATGGGGATTCCAGCCTCTGTACAACCTCATATTAGTTGTCTTGTACGACATGCCTGAGGGAGTAGATTTATTCTTTCTTTGTCTCATCAGAGACCCATGGGAATTACTTTTGGCAAAATGAGTTGTTATTCCTGGTTATAAAAATTATATACCAGGTAATCCCAGGGATATAGATAATATGCCTATTTATTCCTGATAATATAAATTGTACATTTGTTACTTCCCAGGATATAGATAATATGCTTATTTATTCCTGATAATATAAATTATATACCTGGTAATCCCTGCTGTAAAGATTGTATGCTATGTTTTCCTTATAATATGAATTATATACTTGGAAATACCTGGGATATAGATAATATACTATGTTGTTCCTGATAATGCAAATTATATACACTTAATCTTTGGGATATACGAGTAGATAATAGACTTTGTTATTCCTGGCAATATAAATTATTCACTTGTTAATCCTAAGGGATACAGATAATATGCTTTGTTATTCCTGATAATATAAATTATATGCTTGGTTTTTTTTTTTTTTTTTTTTTTTCGTACGCCCGCTAATACTCGAGGCGAAATCTCAGGTTATTGTTAATGTCTAACCTGACATTGATTTTACGTGAGTATCCCTTTTCTTGTGCAGAGACAGGTGTCCCTCGCCATTCAGGCAGATACTCGCCGATTTCGGAGGTACCCATTAGAGCTGGGTCGGCTCAGGAGCCGCCAATCCCTGGTCGACGACACTCCTTCAAATGTCCTCGCCAGGTCTCAAGTTAATACAGTCCAATTCCCGGTCGACGAAAAATCCTCAAATGCCGTCGCCCGGGTTTGATCCTGAATCACCCGGTCGCCAGAGCGGTGTTGTAACCACTACGCTAGCGCGGCTCCCTCATATGCTTGGTGAATCGTGGGATGAAGATTAAACGCTTTGTTAATCCTGGTAATATGAACTATATACTTGGTAATCCCTGCTCTATATATAGTATGTGTTGTCATCCCTGGAGGCTCAGTTGATATACCGGTATTAATTATCGTGGAATAATTTGGAAATAGAGATGACTGTAGCAAGACTGTGATAAATGGCTGGGTAAAGAAAAAAATAGATAATGCATCTTGCTAGGACAAAGGGCAAGAAAATTGCCTGCATTTGCATGCTACAGGTACAATTAGCATTCACGCTTTTCGACGTTTGCTTAAGGGAGACTGAGCACCTATGGGTTTGCCCAGAGTGCAGTGAGGTTGATTCTGATTAATAGTAGCACTAACTATAGCCTACATTACAGCTACAAATCTTCATCGGGAACAAAAACATAACAATAGGAGAGAAAAGAAAGTGAGAAATAAGTTCAAGTATGACCACTATGGTCACTTGAAGAGACCTGGTAAAAAAATTATTTGTCTGGCACTTTCCATCTGTTCCATAAAAAAAAAATTGTTGTGCCAGGATTTATTTGAGTGACCATAGTGGTCATACTGAAATTCACAAGAGCAACATCATCCAGTGTCTTACTCTGTCTGCTCCCAGATCACTGCCCAAAGAATACCTAATAAAGTATCTCTTCTACCCCAAGTAACTTACTCTGTCTGCTGCTCAGAACACTGCCCATCCAGTATTTTACTCTGCTGCTCAGAACACTGTCCATCCAATAACTTACTCTGTCTGCTCCTCAGAACACTGCCGAAATCTTCCGGTTCCTGTCCAATATGTCGGACATTGTTTTTTGACGTTAGTGATTCTCTACACGTATTTTTAGAATCCAGTCAGACAGAGAGACCACACTGCTGCCTTGCAGGTAGGCTGGGGACAGTCAAAGGCTAAGGTAGGCAACCCGACATAAATGCCTGTTGAAATCGGATGTACTGGGCCACAGGCCTAACGAAACAGTACAACGTACACCGCTCCATGATGACGTCATTATACCGAAAGCAAATTGTCAATAACTCCGTAACATTCCGCTGGGCTACACAGAGGCAAAAGGCAAGAATTGCTGACAAAGCTCACAAAACACTCAGCATTCTGCAGTGGAATGCGGAAGGAGTTCGCAACAAAAAAGTTCCTTTAACAAACCATCTATACGCAGAAGATATAGATGTTGCATGCATTCAAGAGACTCACCTCAACAACAACCACAGATTTTCAGTTAGAGGATACCAGGCCTTCCGACTCGACCGAGAAGGACACAAAGGAGGTGTTCTGATACTCACGCGAAATTCTCTACCAAGCAGCGAAGTATCCGTGAACCTCAGAAATCAGTCTGAAATAATTGGGGTGGACATAACAATCAATGAAACGTGCATCCGTATTTACAATCTGTAAGGCCCACCAAACAAGGATCTGTCACTTTCCTGCATGGAAATAAAGGACTCAAATTGCGTAGTGGTAGGAGATTTCAATAGCCATTCTGAAAGATGGGGATACCCAGATACAGACAACAGAGGAGACGAAGTGGAGGACTGGGAGATAGATACAAATCTTCACCTAATCAACAGTCCCGATGACAACCCCAGTTTTTACTCCAGAAGATGGACACTACTTCCACTCCAGTTGTAGCCTTTTCTACAGGAGATATCAGACATAAAATAGACAGACATGTGCTTGATCAGCTAGCAGGTAGTGACCATAAACCAATAAAGCTGGTCATAAATATGGAATTTGTTCTGCAGGAAGAAAAACTACTTCCTCGATGGAACTACAAACGAGCTGACTGGGACAAGTTTTCAATGTTGTCAGACAGGTTTTGTGAAACCATTAACACACGGCACGGCAATATGAAAACGATGGTCGAAAGCCTAAACAGAGCCATACTACAAGCAGCCACTGATTCCATTCCCAGAGGGGCAAGACAAAATTACAAACCTTACTGGACTGAAGAACTTCAAAGGCTTGAAGATGAAGTAACAGAGGTCAGAAACTCAGCAGAAAGAGAACAAACAACTGTAACAAACTTATTACTCAAAGCCACCACTGCAAAATACCGAAAAACATTAAATAAAACAACAAGAGACTGCTGGAAAGAAAAAACAGAAAATCTAAACTTAGATAAAGATGGAAATAAGCTATGGAAACCGGTTAGAGCCTTGAACAACGAAGGATCTCATTACAAACAAATCGCACTGAAACACGGCGACAATATGCTGATAGGCAAAAAAGCTGCAAATGCATTTATAGAATACTTTGCTAGCGCAAATCACATTGATGTCCCCACTGACAGGAAGAAAATCGTCACAGATGAACAGTTGATTCATGACAACACACAGATTGCACCTGAAGAGCATATGATGACAAATTTGACAATGGCAGAAATGGAAGAGGCAATAAAGTCACTAAAGAAAAAGAAGTCACCTGGAAAAGATGGAATAACCAATGAAATGTTAATAGGTCTCGGCACAAGGGCAGAAAAGAAGCTTTTGGCAGTACTTAACTACAGTTGGAAAAGAGGAATTGTCCCGCAGGCATGGAAAGAAGCTATACTGATACCTATACCAAAGAAAGACAAGGGCCCGAAAGAACCAAATGGTTACAGACCGATCGGCCTACTAAGCTGTGTAGGAAAACTGATGGAGCGCATGATAAATACCAGACTGATGTGGCACCTGGAAAGCAAACACCTATTAAACCATCAACAAGCAGGATTCAGACAACACAGATCCACTGAGGATCAAATCACATATATAGCTCAGGAAATCGAAGATGCCTTCCACGAAAAAAAACACACGCTAGTGGTTTGGGTAGATTAAGAAAAAGCTTTCGTTACAGTATGGAAAGAGGGATTGAAATTCAAACTACAGAGAAGTGGTGTATGTGGACGAATGTACAAATGGATTGGTCACTACCTGGAAAATAGAACCGCCAGAGTACAGCTGCAAGGACAGACTAGTAAAAAGTTTATATTAGAGCAGGGTGTCCCACAAGGGGGAGTCCTGTCACCTACACTGTTCCTTGCATACATAAATGACATAACTGACAATATTCAACAAATAGCACACAATGCTTCCTTTGCAGATGACTTAGCATTGTGGATCTCTGAAGAACATATCCCTACTGCAAACATTCTGATGCAGCAAGCACTAACATCACTGGAAGAGTGGGCCAAAACATGGCTCATGAAGATTAATGAAGAGAAAACAATGTACACTGTATTTTCCCTCTCAACTAGACCTCAGAGCTTCAAACTAGTACTAAACGGAGTAAATCTTCATTTAAATGAAAATCCGAACTACCTAGGCATTATTTTTGATCGCCGTCTGACTTGGAAAAAAACAAGTTGACAGAAATCGAATGAGAGCAAGACAAAGAATGGCAATTATGGAAAAACTTGCTGGAACAACTTGGGGTGCAGATGAGAAAGTGCTTAAGATGTTGTACACAGGACGAGTGAGGCCAGTTCTTGAATATGGCATGGCAGCATGGGCAACAGCAGCTAAGACAAACTTCGATAAAATTAGCAGACTCCAAAATCAAGCAATGAGAATTATAACGGGAGGTATGAAGTCAACACCTATAAAAGAACTCGAAAAGATTACATGCCTCCAGCCAATGACAGATAGAAGAGACTGCAGGGCTCAGCAACAGGCCGAAAAATTCAAAAGACTAACAGACCACCCAATGTGCCATAGAATAAATGCTCTTAGAAGGCAAAGACTCAAACGAAGTAATTTTGTAGAATCAACCAAACCACAAATGAGAGCAGTATCCATAGATGAAATATCCACTGTTAAACCCATCTACACTGCACACAAGCTTCCAGTTTGGAAACAAAATCGTTTCCCTAAAATTATAGAAAACATTCCTGGAATTGAAAGTAAAAAGAGCCAAACTGCAACAGATAGAAAATCCATAGCGACAAAATACATTGAGAAACATTATCCACGCAACACCTGGACCCATGCATACACAGATGGATCAGCAACAAATGCAACAGAAAATGGAGGTGGTGGTGTCTTTCTGACCTTAAGCACTGGTGCAGAAAAAAGGCTGTCAGTGGCGACAGGACGATTCTCCAGCAACTTTAGAGCAGAGGCAGAGGCCTTGAAAACTGCAGCAGAGGTTATATTGACAGAAGAAACGGCAGAGAGACAAGTTGCTTTCTTTACTGATGCACAGTCAGTAATTGCAACGTTGAAAAGCCAAAATAATACAGACCTGGATGATCTCAGAGTAGTGCTCCACAAACTTTGTCAACGATTCAAAAGTGTTGTGATCCAATGAATCCCATCTCATTGTAATATCGCCGGCAATGAAGAGGCTGACAGAATGGCAAAAGAAGGTTCACATCTACCTCAGCCTGATGCAAGCATAACTTTTGAGGAGGCAAAGAGTTTTATCAGAATCAGTTACAGAAACAAATGGAATGTAGAACATCCAGGGCACACACAGAATGATGCTTACTACCAGCTCCACAGAAGAGAACAAGTGGTAATCTTCAGACTCTGCACTGGCCACAACAGATTGAGATACCATCTATTCAACAAGCTAAAGATAGGAACTACCGATCAGTGTAACTGTGGCATTGATAAAATGACTGCTGAACATCTGCTTCAAAGTTGCCCCTTATATGTGGTACAGAGAAAGTGCATATGGCCGACGCCAGCTCCTTTCGTGGAAAAGCTTTACGGGGATTCAAATAGCCTCAAACTGACCACTGCTGTCTTTGAGAACATTCAAGTGGACATCTGAGAGTGTACGAAGAAGAAGAAGAAGAACACTGCCCATCCAATAACTTACTCTGTCTGCTCCTCAGAACACTGCCCATCCAGTATTTTACTCTGTCTGCTCCTCAAAACACTGCCCATCCAATAACTTACTCTATCTGCTCCTCAGAACACTGCCCATCCAGTATTTTACTCTGTCTGCTCCTCAGAACACTGCCCATCCGATATTTTACTCTGTCTGCTCCTCAGAACACTGCCCATCCAATAACTTACTCTATCTGCTCCTCAGAACACTGCCCATCCAGTATTTTACTCTGTCTGCTCCTCAGAACACTGCCCATCCAATAACTTACTCTATCTGCTCCTCAGAACACTGCCCATCCAGTATTTTACTCTGTCTGCTCCTCAGAACACTGCCCATCCAATAACTTACTCTATCTGCCCCTCAGAACACTGCCCATCCAGTATTTTACTCTGTCTGCTCCTCAGAACACTGCCCATCCAATAACTTACTCTATCTGCTCCTCAGAACACTGCCCATCCAGTATTTTTTTCTGTCTGCTCCTCAAAACACTGCCCATCCAATAACTTACTCTGTCTGCTCCTCTGAACACTGCCCATCCAGTATTTTACTCTGTCTGCTTATAAGAACTCTGCCCATCCAATAACTTACTCTGCCTGCTCCTCAGAACACTATCCATCCAGCCTCTAACTCTGCTCCTCAGAACCCTACCCATTCAGTATCTTACTCTGTCTGCTCCTCAGAACTCTGCCCATCCAGTAACTTACTATGTCTGCTTCTCAGAACACTACCCATTTAGTAACATACTCTGTCTGCTCCTCAGAACACTACCCATTTAATAACATACTCTGTCTGCTCCTCAGAACACTACCCATTTAATAACATACTCTGTCTGCTCCTCAGAATGCTACCCATCCAGTATCTTACTCAGTCTAAATCACAGAACACTGCCCAAATATTTCTAATACTTTATTTTATCTATTCCTAAGAACACTGCTTGAAGATTGCCCATTATTTTACTCTGTTTTCTCCCCAGAACACTACCTACCTAAAGATTGCTCAGTATCCTACTGTCTACATCCCAGAACACTGTCCAAAGATTACCTAATATATAATCTCATCTATTTGTAAGAACACTGCTTCAAGATTGCCCAATATTTTACTTTATTCCCCAGAACACTTTCCAGATATAACCCAGTAATATTTCTCTATCTACTCATGAGAATACTACCTGAAGATTCACTAGTATCTTTTTCTGTCTGCTGCCCAGAATATTGCCCAAAGATTGCCCAGCATTGTGAGAGGATGAAAGCAAGGTTCTGGCCTGACTGGGATGAATGTATAACTCATGGAGGAACAAGGAAAGCAACCAAATAAAGCAAAATTTCTCAACTTAAGGAACTCTTTTAGAAGTATCCCTTTCTCAAGTATACATTCCTTAATTTATGTCATTAATAAAAGAGAGAGGGAGAGATACAAACACACACACATGGATGTGCACATGCACTGACATCCAGCCACCCACACACATACACATGTATAAGGCAACACATACTTATTTATTTCTCCATAATGTTTATTCAGATGAAACTGACAATGTAGCTTGAACAAAGTGTGCATATTAATTACTGCTTCACATACTGACCTCATTTATTGATGCACATGTCCCTGTGATTGATAAGCTTATTAACACTTTGTTTCCCTGGTAGCATTTAGATATTTACCCAGGTACTAACAAATAATTCTCCCCAAACCCAGGTTATGTTATAAAGCAAACAGTAAACATTTATTTACTAGCATGTAACTCATCAAGAAAGGACAGCAAAGAATTAGTGTGTGCAATTTTTGTTTTTTTGTCCTGAGGATGGCACAGTTTCTCCTGCATTCATTTTTATCCTTTCCATCTCCTTTCACCGTCCACAAGGGAAGTAAATCTTTTAACACACACAAACACTTGGGGAAAAAAAAGTAAAGTTAGACCCTTAGCAGATACTGCCATAGGGAAGTGAAGTGTTAGAGACTTCACTATACTAGGTCCAGCATCGAGTGATGGGGTGAACAGTTCCTTTCCTCGCTGCCTGTATCTCCCCTAACTCAAGTGCAAAGTCAGGTACCCATTTACAGCTGGATAGACTGAAACGTGTCAATGCCGTGAATCAAATCCGTCACCTTTGCCATGAGAGACCAGCGCTCTAACCACTCTGTCAAGCGGACGCTCATAAACTTGGAAACTATGATTAACAAAAACACACTTATAAAAACTAAAGACAAATGGCTGAATTTACAATAAAACTGTACCTCCGCCGGGAATCAAACAGAATATTTGTTTACAAGGTAACTGTTCTAACCACTGAACCACAAATGCACCTTGGTGTATGTGGTTTAAAGAAATCTTAACTATATTCATGTATTTTTGTTTACTTTAAAAAAAAAAAAAAATATTAATGAAGAAAATATCCTGTTCAACCTCTGATGGGTTATAATTAGGATATATATTGTTTTCAATTCCAAATAATATGAACAACTGCCGATATGAGAAAGTGGCATCACATTTGTCAAATCATTGTAAATAGGGGCAATCACAATTGTGCTTATATGTTAATAAAAAATAAAAAAAACTGAAGAAGAAACTCTGAACAAGAATAATATTAAAGTGGAGGGGTGTAAAGGCCTGGTGGTTCCAGTTATATTACTGACTTTAACAGATATTTAATTGACTTTCATCTGTTAAAAGTCATATGCATTGTAAGCAAGCATCAGACCTTTACATTCCCAGCCACTATATATTAACATGTGTTCGTGTTAAATATTGTTTGACTATATTATGCAGTTCCCTAGGTCTGTCTATTCTTAACACCTCTTCTATATTTATAGGTAAGTTGGATGCTTGCAAATAATCTAATATTGGTATTCTCATTTGTTCATACCTCTTACATTTTAACAAGAAATGTTCTGTATTATTGTCTTGAAGACATCCTGCACAGTAAGGTTCTTCTATTCTGAAATAGCCTTTTCCCAGCTGTAGTCTGAGCAGTTTCTTATTACTGGGAATTTTCAATTCCCTATATATCTGACATTTTCTTGTTGGAGCCTTGAACATTTTATATTAATATGAAACAAACATAAAGGTATGTTTTCAGGCACTTGTAAGAAATAAAGAAGTAGAACACTAGACAACAGAAAAACAACAGACATGAGTGGCTTACCCAGGATTTGAACACTGGACCTTCCGTGCGACAACCCTGCCTAGCAATGCAAGCGAATCACACCATCATATAATAGCATATCTTCCTTTCAGATTTTTATCCCCCTCTGCTTTCCATTCATCTGTTATTAAATCTTTAATTAAGCTCTTAATCTCTGATTTACTCGTCCCTACATTTATTAGATTTTTATCAGATCTACCTTTCTTGGCTTCTTTATCTGCCATTTTGTTTACACTAAGCCTGATCGAAGAAGTAAGCAAGATGAATGTATCTTTAGAGTCACAATATGGTAGTAATTGAAATATTTATTTTTAAAAAATAAACACATCATTCAGCTAACCGCTGCTTCCTTTGAACACATGCATAGTTGACATCTGATCATGTTCTAGATGTCTCTCATCTCATCTCATAATCGGAACCTCTTCTACCCCAGTAAAACGAAGTGTTGAGGTGACCCAATGAGCACAAGGCTCCTGGGCAAAACATGTAATCAAAATGTTTGACAAACAGGTGATTAGCCCATTGTGTTGTTCTAGATGTCAAAAGGAGAAAATTTACGATGGAGTTTTGGTTGTCAAGGGAAGCAATTATTTGCTATCACTTGGAATTTGATATTTTAATGATTGCCTCCCTCTGCCTTTAGTTGTGTATGTTTAATGGTATGTCACTTTGGACATGCCAAAAAAATAATGATGTTGCCAACATTATGCACAACCTCATGTTAGTCACCTTGTATGACATGCCTGAGGGAGTAGGGGCCATATTCTTTCCTTGTCTCATCAGAGACCTCTAGGAACTACACTGGATTTCATTCATGATGTATAGATATTTGTGACAGTTAATTTACTGCTTATTTTTAATGGTATATAGGCATTTATGACAATTTCATGTTTGTTATTCATGGTATATAGATATTTATGACAATGTTTGTTATTCATAGTATACTGATATTTATGACAGTTAACTTCGTGCTTGTTATTCATGGTACAATATCTGCAGGTCTGTATTCTTTTATCTGAACACCCGAAAACTGAAATATTCTGAAAATAAAAAGTTTTTTTTGGGGGGCAACTTTTGGATGATTTTCTGACATACGAGGGGAAGTCAGTAAGTAGGTCACAAACTGATATGGGATAGCTGAAAATTGTAGTTGGTTATTTCTAAAGGTGTCGTTAGGCAGCAGCAACATCCAGCTTGATGATTACTTTAGGTAGCAGATGCTAGGTGTCACCTGCGCATGTGCAGCTCAGATGAAAATGGCGACCGTGCTCGTGGAGTGTACGACCGAAGAACAGCGTGCTGTTATGCGGTTTTTTTTTGGGGGGGGGGGGGGGGGAAAGGACTTCCGGCAAAGGATATTCATAAGGAAATGTTTCCTGTTTACGGTGAGAAGTGTTTGTCACGTAAAGCGGTACACAACTGGGCCGAAAATTTTTCCCAAGGACACTCAGAAATTGCTGATGAAGACTGAGCTGGTTGTCCTCTTCAGATTGCAACAGAAGCATCTGTGTAGTGGGTGGGGGAGATGATTCGAGCTGACAGGCGAGTAACGATAGACAGTGCAGCAACTGCAAAAGGGTGTTCTCATGGTTTAGCCTACATCATAATGCATGATCGTCTGAATTTCCAGAAAGTGAGTTCATGGTGGGTACCCAGACAACTGACTGAGGAACACAAAATGAACCGAATGGGCCTGTCCTTGCAACATCTCTCTCGGTACGCAGATGAAGGAGAAGACATGCTTAACAGGATTGTTACTCGGGACGAATCATGGGTGCATCACTACCAACCCGAATCAAAGCGTGCTTCAATGCAACAGAAACATCCTTCTTCACCTTCTGCCAAGAAATTCAAGGTTACACTGTCATCAGGGAAGGTTATTCTTACACATAAGGAAGGAAACCCAAGGCCTGTAAACAGTAAATTAATATGAAACAAATATAAAGGTATGTTATCAGGCACTCGCAGGAAATAAAGAAGTAGAACACCAGACAACAGAAAAACAACAGACATGAGTGGCTTACCCAGGATTTGAACACTGGACCTTCTGTGCGACAACCCCGCCTAGCCATGCAAGTGAATCACACTATCCTCCCTGCCATCTACGCATCATCAAAAAATGATGTTTCAATGGCAGGTCATCAGTGCGAACCACAATACACGACACCGGAAGTCCACCATGGGCAGTTCAGCCTATTAATGACGCAATCACTTATGTTGTTTCTCTATCCTGCAGTATAGGCCAATCCAACAAGACAAGGACCTTAATACTGTGTCCAGTAAATGATAGTAGACTAGAACAGTGAGAACAGGATACAATACCAAACCTACCCACTGTCCTGTTCTCCACCTCTGCACCAGATGGCCTGAAACCATACCTGTTAAGACCATTACAACGATGTCAGTGACCGATGCGTTATTATCGATATTTTCACGCATCGGATTTCCCGAAGAGCTTCTGTCGGATATTGGCACGCAATTCACTTCAGGTATGTTCTCAGAAATTTGTATTATGCTTCACATCCGTCATACATTGAGTGCCAGACTAAATCCACAATCGAACGGGGTGGTAGAGTGCTGGAATTCCACACTAAAACAAATGTTAGGCAAAGTAACAACGATGTTTCCCCATGATTGGGACCGATTGATACCAGCGGTTCTGTTTGCTTATATAGAAAAGTTCCTAATCGTCAAACCGGGTTCTCGCCTTTTCAATTAGTTTTCGGGGCTAATCCAAGAGGACCAATGTCTATCCTGCATGATTTGGTGATAGAAAATTATGCTAACACGGTTACGAAATCTAGTCACCAAAATGTCACAGATCTACGCCAATGCATTGTGGATGCGTGTGAGATCGCGACTGAAGCATCAGAATTAGCAAAATATAAGACTCGGTCACGTATTAATCGTGATAGACGATTAACATTATTAACGATGACGTTTTTGTTCTCTTGCCACTCAAAGGTGATCATTTCTTGGTTACGTGGCAAGGTCCTTTTAAAGTTGTGGGTAAGAAAACCGACGTGGATTACATCACCGACATTAGGGGAAAAAGAAAAACATTCAACACTAACATGTTACAACCTTACATTTCTTGATCTATTCCACTCAAACTTATTTGTGAATCTATCCCACAAATCAATCTCCTCATCTAGCATCTATTCCTTTAGTTGATGAAGTATCAACCAGTTTCGCGGTGGTACCTATCCAAGCTTCTGAAACTTGGAAGGATGTACTCATATGTAACGATTTGCCATCAGATCAGAAGAATCAGATTCTCAATCTTTTGAAATCTGTTGAAGATGCGTTGTCTGATCTGCTTGGGCAGATTTCTCACGAAATAAAATTATCGGATCCCACTCCGATTAAGTTACGTCCGCATGCAATTCCTTTGCATATCAGAGAGCTGGTTGATAGCGAGGTTGACAATATGTTGAAAATGGGTATAGACTCTCCATCAGATTCTCCATTTTGTTTTCCGATGGTAGCAGTACGGAAGAAAGACAAATCCATTCGCATATGCATTGAATTCCGTCGACTAAATAAAGTCACGATATCGGATTTGGAGCAGATGCCTATGTTGGAGGACTTGCTACCTTGTTTAGCTACCTCGTTTAGCTTCCGCTACTTTCTTTAGCAAATTCGATTTGTCAAAAGGGTATTGGCAGATCCCTTTGACCAAAGAATGTAAACCGTTGATGGCGTTTGCAACATCTAAAGGTTTTTTCCAATACAATGTCATGTGTTTTGGACTCAAAAATGCGCCTGCAACTTTTGTACGGATGATGCGTCGAGTATTTGGGAGCCGTATTGATCTTATATCTTAGATAGATGACATAAGCATGTTTCATGACACGTGGGAAGAGCATGTGGATAGTGTACAATCTTTACTACAGACACGTAGAATACATAATCTCACAGCCCGTCCATCCAAAATAGAAATTGGGTTCAATGAAATTTCGTTTCTAGGACACAAAATTGGCAAACATGTAATACAACCTGATGAATCTAATTTAAAGCGCATACTTGATCTTACAATCCCAACTACAAAGAAGCAAGTACGGAGTTTATTAGGGTTGGTGAATTTTTACCACAAGTTTATTCCAAGGTTCTCGTCTTTGACTGCTGTCTTATCTGATCTAACTAAAAGAGATATGTCTAACAAAGTAATCTGGACAGAACAATGTAACCAGGCATTACAAAACATAAAAACGCATTTTTCACAGTATCCTATATTACGACTGCCAAATTTAAAACGATCGTTTACTGTTGTAACAGATGCTTCGCTCCACGCAATAGGCGGGTGTTTGGGACAAAGTTTTGATGGCAAGTTTCATCCGATCTACTACTTGAGTAGGAAACTGTCGGAAGCCAAATCCAAATACTCTACTTTCGACAGGGAACTACTGGGTATGAATAAACTTCAAAAATTTGTGGTAGGTACGCATGTTACTATAATGACAGATCAGAGAGCGTTAACATATCTCCAAGCTTGTAAATCACCTAGTGCAAGACTTACGAGGTTTGCGTTACAATTGCAAGTTTATGACTTCGATATCAAAATATTGTGTGGATATTTAGTGGTAACTTTACCCAATATTTGCTTCAAACTCCTGTTGAACCTTTTAATTTTACCATTCGATGCTGCGTGATATATTGAATTAAGAGAACACTCAATATCGAATTCTTTCATCACCTGTTGCATATTCCCTTAAAGCCTCACCTTCCATACCAAGTTCTTTTCCAGCCTTAATAAAATACTCCAAAGAAGCCATAATTCAAAATTATTGTGCTTTCCAATAGCTAAACAATAATGCAAATATTATAAAATGAATATGTGAGCAATATATTCACCAATTATTTCACCACTTCAAAATCAACCAACTGCATGTAATAATAGACTGTTATATAGGAGTAAAACAATGGATACGAACACGATGACAGTATACAGTGACAAGAGCTAACTGAAGATAATGCAAATAGTCAACTAAGGCAGAAATGTATGAACTATAGAACAAATGAACAAAATGTAGCTCTATAACACATATGACAAGACAAGTACGAGTTTACAACATGTATGCCATCTAATAAATTAGGGATAGCAAGGTTAGATCAACAATATCACAAACAATAATGAAGAACAACTAAATAAAAAATTACAATTAACGACAACAATAACAAACTTTACAATTAACAGTACTTATACAACTAACAAATAATGGCAATGATAATCTCAATAGCAGCAGATAACTCACAGCTTTCTAATGCCGGCCTCGCTATTTGAGACAATCACAAACCAAACCCTACAGAACGCTTATGAATTTTCTCGACCATACGAACGAGGTGTTGAAAAATTTCACAAGTCCAACCATCCTCCAACACTTAACACAGAAACATATATGCACTGAAATACATATAACAAGTAAAAAAGAACCCTGTCAAACCAGATTTATCACGTCTCACGCTGCATGTATCAATAAATATACTTATCTGCTATGAAGAAAGAAAACTCCTCCTGACAGCAATCTCTGCGACAGGGAACAAACGATTCGATAAAGACTGGACTCCACGCCATCATCGGGCAGAAAACTTGAATTAGAAACTCGTAAATTCGAAGGAAAGTCTTTTCCTGTCGATAACTTCAGCCTTGAAGTAGACACTTGAAAATATAACGATCCTTAATGTTCATTCAGCCCCACACAGGTCAGCAGACATCAGGTACGGCCATATTGAAAATTAGTGAATTTCTCACGAAACAAAGTTAACCGACTTGAAATATATTCCTTGACATGTACAAGATATTAAATTCCGGATCTCCGGCTTGAGGCTCCCATTTTTGAGCTGTTGCGGGTCTTTTTATATGATAATATAGTTGGAGTAATCTTAGACTGTACTAATTATACATGTTTATTTTCCAGTTATTAAAATATTTTATAAATTTATTAAAATTTACATGCCATATTTAACTACTGTGTACTTGCTAATCTTTGATCTTACAACTGTTTTGTGTGGAATAAACATTCTTAAATTATTAATGCCATTATGAATTCATAACACTATTTTGTCTCTGTTGTGCATTTTTATAGTTTTTTGTATGTTTGAAAATTCATGGCGTTGGATTCTAGCTATTTTATCAGACTTCACATATTTTTTCACTGCCTAGAAGGTGTTTAGTTGTTTTATCGCATAAAGAAAGTTCACAAATAATTTGTTTTTTTTTTGCCCATAATTACAGTTTTCAAAAAATATTTATTTGAATATTAGCAATACTTTTTGTAAAAATCTCTATTGGGTGTTGTGAAGTTTGTTTTTAAAACAAAATTACAATTCAGACATTTTAAAAGGTTTAATAGTTTCTGTTTGGACTTTCTTAAATTTTTTTTGGGGTCTCTGTCTAACCCAAGGTTTCTCAACCGGGTTTCCACGGAGTCCTGTTCCGCTAGGGGTTCCGCAAGAGATCACGATTGTATAAAAATAGTTTTTTTTTTAACTTCGCGTGCCGGGCGGCGATGTTAGTGCTTGCAGTGGTGGGCAGTGACAGAGCAACCCCATACGGCAGTGCGCCACAGGACCGTGTTCACTCTTACACATATTATATTTTATTAGCATCTTTAGAGTTTTACAAGATGCGGTTGCCATCCCCATGCACATTAGTCATATGTTATGACATGCCTGAAGAAGCAGGAATCCTGTTATTTCTGTGTGTTCTCGGAAACTATGTAGCACAAGTTAAAGTGTGTACTTTAATATATTTGTCCGACAAGCTTCATCTTCTGTAATTTTGCATGATCTGTGGCCTTTGCTTGTGCCAGACCATGTTTCTTTAGGATTCCACATGAGCAGCTTAGTCCATCATCATCATTTCCCCATTACGCTTCTTATTGAGATAGGCCTCCTTTTGGTGTGGCACGCTCCGATCAACCAAGACACACTGTCCGTTGGTATATTAGGGTGCATTTATTTGGCAGCATGTCCCAACAAAAAAAAAAAGACCTTACTGTCTGGGTGTAATTGCATAATGAGCTTAGGGCCACCACAGTGGCTGGTTCATTGTACAGTAAGCCTGTACTAAAGCATTAATGGGTTCTTACAGTAATGGTTTCTGTAGAAATTTGTTCTACATTATGAGGATGCTTTTTTTTTTTTTTTTTTTTTTCCGTACGCCCGCTAATACTCGAGGCGAAATCTCAGGTTATTATTAATGTCTAACCTGACATTGATTTTTACGTGAGTATCCTATTTTCTTGTATAGACACGTGTCCCTCGCCATTCAGGCAGATACTCGCCGTTTTCGGAGGTACCCATTAGAGCTGGGTCGGCTCAGGAGCCGCCAGTCCCTGGTCGACGATACTTCTTCAAATGTCCTCGCCAGGTCTCGAGTTAAACCAGTCCAAATCCCGGTCGACGAAAAATCCTCAAATGCCGTCGCCCGGGTTTGATCCTGAATCACCCGGTCGCCAGAGCGGTGTTGTAACCACTACGCTAGCGCGGCTCCAGTGAGGATGCTAACCCATCTCCTACGATATGCCATGATGGAGCAGAAGCCTTATTCTGTCTACGTCACCCTAGAGCAGTGTTTCTCAACGGGGGCGCTACCGCCCCCTGGGGGGCGTATTCAAGATTTCTAGGGGCGTTCTGATAGATCGCAACGATTGGGGGTCGCTACTTCCATTCAGGGGGGCGTTGTGGACATTTTTACATGAATCAATATGAAACAATTACAAAAGATATTCCCCTTCGCATAGCTTGTAACACGATAGTTTTTATTTGCTCTGCGTCCCATGGAGTGTTTCAAGGATTCTAAACGCACATTTTTAGTACCTGGGATGTTACCATTGTCAGGAGACAGTAGGCGGAGATTTATGTCCCTTCAACACTCGAAACAATTGTTAGTCTCTCGACACACCAAAGCTAACCTTCTCTCTTCACTCTTGGCACATATTTTCTTCTGGAAACACATTCCCGTCAAACATTGATTAGCCCGTGAACACATCACAACCCCTTCCCTACTCTGTCCGTAAATGCCTTCACGCAACAGGGACGTTGTGGGCAGTTGTAGCTTAGTTTTATTGCATCTTTGGATGTTTCGAGTGTAGAGAATTAAACTCAGTCAGTTTTGAGGCTTGACGATGTGTAGATGTATGTGCAGTGATATTATACTAAAATTTTCAATATGTCAGCAATAAAGAGAAAGTGTCGACAATATTCAGTTGAATATTTGAAATTCGGTTTTGTACCTTCAGCCGTAAATGAACAATTACCAATGTGTTTGCTGTGCCAGCAAGTGTTTTCTAACGAAGCAATGAAACCGCCACGGCTTAACGAGCATTTTACAAAGAAACACTCAGATAAAGTTGGCAAAGATATTTCTTACTTCCAGGATTTAAAACAAAAGTTTGAAAGCCGCAACACTGTCACTAATATGTTTAAAAAAATGTATAATCACAATGATAAAGGTCTCATTGTATCTTACAAAATTGCACACATGATTGCGAAGTGTGGTAAACCTCACAACATTGGAGAATCTTTAATTTTACCAGCTGTACGGGAGGTAATTAGCACAATGATGGAAAGAAATCCAAGTGACATCATTTCTTCTATTCCATTGAGCAATGATACTGTTTCAAGTAAAATAGATGAGATGGCAAGCGATGTAGAAAATCAGCTGTGTACTGATTTGCAGTCTACTGAATTTTCACTACAGTTGGATGAAAGCGTCGTGCGTGATAACGAAGCTTTGCTGCTCGCATATGTGAGATACATAAAGAATGAAAATATCATAGAGGATATATTATTTGCAAAACTACTGACTGCAGATACAAAGGGGTTATCAATCTTTGAAACCCTTGAAACATTTTTGTTGGTAAAACAAATTCCTTTTTCCAATGTCATCGCATGTGCGACAGACGGAGCACCAGCTATGGTTGGTCGTCATCGTGGGTTTCTGGCCTACTTAAAAAATGTGGCACCAGGTGTTTTAACAATTCATTGTGTTATTCATCGACAACATTTAGTCGCCAAGCACCTTAGTGACAGACTCCACAAATCAATGAACTGTGTTATCAGTGTTATTAACAAAATTAAGGCGCATTCGTTGAACGATAGATTATTTCGTAAACTTTGTTGTGATAATGGTGAAGAGTTTGATCGTCTTCTCCTACACACGGAAGTACGATGGCTGTCCAAAGTAACTGTTTAAAAAGATTATGGGCATTATTTGATACTGTTGTAGAGTTTTTGGATTCAATCAAAGGAGAATTTAGCATCGAAAGAGAAGTATTGCGAAACGATGTGGCCTATCTTTCAGATATATTTGAAAAGTTAAATGAGGTTCTTCTTAAGCTACAAGGAAATGAGATCAGTCTGATTAAAGAGAAAGGAATTATCATGGGGTTCATCAACAAATTGACATTATATAAAAATAATCTTAGTCGCCGAGAACTTTCTCATTTTCCATGTTTACTGCAGTTAGGTGGGGACAGGCTTAAAGATTCAGATTTAGAGGTTTATTGCAGTCATTTGGACGCTATTAAAAATGATATGAGCATAAGATTTAAAGACTTGCAAGAACTAATAATACCGGATTGGGTGATTAATCCATTTGAATCAGACGTGGAACAAGTTAGTCAACATTTACAAGAAGAATTAATTGAGCTACAAAATGACTTCGAGGCAAAAGCACGATTCAGTCACACACATTACGAAAAATTTTGGATCCAGCAGAGGCTTGCGTATCCCGTTCTTTGGCGTGAAACTAAATTACTAATTACAGCATTCCCAACGTCGTATTTGGTGGAGAAGGGGTTCAGTGCAGTAGTGTTGCTACTACAAAAGCAACGAAACCGACTGCAGATTTGTAACAGAGGAGATTTGAGACTTCTTTTAACAAACTTAGAACGAAATATTTCAAAACTGGCTGAGTCACACCAAGCGCAAGGATCTCATTAAAGCTTCATTGGTAAGTGAATTTTTATATATTTATATCATTTTTATCAACTAATAATGTTTCCAATTTTTTCATATTTAAAGTGGTTGCATAAGGAGAGGCTTAAATATTCATATCTGAAGAAATATATGCAGTCATGTATGCGCTATTAAAATGATATGATTATGAATATGATAGTTATAGAGTTGTAAGAACAAATTTTATATCATTTGCTCTGCCAATTTGTAATTCAAGGATAATGAACTTGTGGTGTATATAATTCCGTACTTAAACTCATATTTAATATAACTATGCTTTTAAAAATGTGCTTTCTCTTTTTCTTTATATTATAAGAAAAGATAACTCATTAACTGCATTGCTTTTTTAAAAGTATGGTGGAATATATGTATATATGTGTGTGCGTGTAGGTGCGCGCGCGCACGATAAAGAGCAAGGGGGTGTTAAAAGGGTGGGGGGCGTTTTAAAATATTAGTTGTCAAAAGGGGGCGTTGCTATTATCAGGGTTGAGAAACACTGCCCTAGAGACACCCGGAAGCTACAACTGTACAGTATCCAGTCATGTAAAAAACTACTCAAATGAAAACAGGCTTACCAAAAAACAAAGCCCTTTTCTTCTTCTTCTGCGTTCGTCCTGAAAAGGACGTTGGTTGCGTTGTGTCGCTGTTTACAGCAAAGCTGCGATACCTGCGCCTTTCGGCCCGACACATCCGACTTCGGCACGGCATTTTTTAGGACCGGGTTTGCCTTCCCACTTCGATCCCTACTCACTCAGCCAGACTGCAATGATGCAGCCTGTTTCCAGGACCACCACTTGGAAGCGGAGTAGGGTCTTGGTCAGCTCTGGTTCGCTGACGCAAGCAATCAGCTATGGGTCGCTGACTGCATTCCTCACTTTTGACGCGTCTTAGGTCCCCAAAGCCCTTTTAAAAACTATAGAAAAATAAAATAGATGGTTTGGTTTGGTTTTAGGACCCTCTTCATTGCACACGGACAACTCCTACCAGCCGATCTCCTCCCTTAGATCACACAAGGAGGATCTCAGCACAGTGCAGGAAATCCGTTGCACTGGCGAGGATCCCAATGTGTGTATACATGAATCAAAAATTAATTCTATAAATACTAGCAATAACCCGTCAAACTTGACGGGTTTTTAATTATAGGGTGCTGTTTCCGTTCCCGGATGAGCAGATAGAAGTACATTCTTAGAGTGTTTTTGGTTTCTTTCCACTATACAGTGTAATCAAACTGTTCATGAACACAGTAATTTGAACGCTTTTCTTATGTTGGTTGTAACTATTTTCGGGAGAGTATATACTTGTATAATGGAAACAATACAATTTTTCAACACGGTTGCATTCCTCAGCTGTGACCAACGTACACACGGCGAGAATTATGTTATTTTAGATTCAATTAAAAGTTCTTTGATGACAACATTTCGTGTGAAAGTGCGCGGATTGTTTTCAAAGAGTGTTCCCTGATAACAAGTGGTTTTAACAAAAACTTTCAAGTTTTCATGATTTGTACATCGGGTGAGGGCTCATGCACACCAATTTTTACGCACTTTTTCTTTGTGTCGAGCGCCACTAATTTCGTGAAAGAATACAAAAATAAATAAATAAATAAAACCAAAGTATTTGTTTTATATAACACCCACGCCGCACAAGTTGCACACCGTGCGTTGCGCACTTTTTTTTTCTGGCGCGAGTTACTATTTTGAGTGTGACCGACCGACGTAACATACATCGGTAATTATGTTAGTTGAAATGGGATTTTTTGTGGTGGCTAAGTTTCCTAATTTGTAAATTTTGATAGGGCAGCGGCCATATGGCCTATTCTTTACAATTTCCAACTGCCGAGGAGTTTTTTAACTTGCGCAACTTGAACATGGGACCTCCTATTTTTTCGCCCTTATCCGAGACGGCTAGGCATCCGATCTCACAACCCAGGAAGTCTTATCATTCTGATATATTGCCTCTCCCTTGAACAATTCCTAGATCGGCCAGTGATCTGGAGTCATCCTTTCGTGACCACCAGCTAAGCACAATGCTATAGTACAGTGCTCTGCAACCTTTTTCACTTCGCGGCACACTTAAAGTGCCTTTCAAAATTCCACGGCACACTATGATATTTAAATAGATGAGTATGGTAAATATTTAAAAATTCTATCCAGTCATAAGACATCGCTTCCTTTGTTTTTGTGATGAATTGATGGATGAAGATAACTGAACTTATTATTTGTAAAATTTTATGTTATTCACTGAGGCATGGCGTCAAAACTTGTGTTCTTGTCTCTCACCTAAGACTTCGCATGATTTGCGATGTTACCAGTTAACAGTACTTATTGGAAAAGGTCATTTCAGTGGTACGGCTGACCTTTCGATCATTGCCAATTGAGGTACAAAGGGCAGAACGTGTTCTTCTTGGGGTTTTCTTTACTTCCTGGGCTAATTTTACATGTTATACATCTACCTCTACATCTCAATGCATTGTTTTTATCTCTTGCATTTCTTCTTCATCGTTTCTTCTCTTATTTCTTTAATGAAATGCTTAGCACGTTCTTGTAAACCAGACTTTACTTTGTTTTATATGCATTATAGTTTTAGATATGGGACAGCGATTGACAAGAAGCATTTGTTATTAAGCCCATTCAGCACATCAAATCACAAATCGTTTATTCTAGAAAATCACACGCAGATGTAGCAATTCTATAAACTTCAGAGGAACAGAAAATAAAACCTACCTTCTGATCAAACTTTTTTTCATTCACTGAGTCCCGTTTATTCTGGATTTCTTTAAAGCTGGATGAATATTGTCAAACATAATTTTGGTCATGTATGTGAAAAAACGTCTGAACATGCTCTTTTGTGTGATCTCTCACACCTTCAACCCTCCGGCAGTATCCTTTCGTTTTCTTCATTTTTCTCACGCATCGCTTTTATTTGACATTAATCATGCCTTTTCATTCGTTAGTTTCACAATTTTGCTCTATGCTGGATATAGCACGGTGAAGTCTCTACCACGCCACTCCCCTATGGCAGTAATGGCTCCGGGAGTATTATAAAGAAAGTTTTATCCCGAGGGATTAAATTTAATTCTCTTCGAGGGTAAAGTCTGAGTAATCGGGATGGTGGTATGTGAAGATAGGAGCCCATAACTATGGGGTGGAAAACGCCATACTCAGAAGAGCGTTTCGTTCTGTTCTTTACCATAGTTATTGGTGGTACCAGCAGAAAGTACTATCTCTGGAACAAGGAGGGAACCGTGGCCTAAGCTTTAAGACGCAGGACCCACGTGTTAGACTCTCCTTGATGTTTCTGGGAAACGAGCTACCCCCGACAACCTTGATCAGAGACGAGCGCGAGCAGAGTGTAAAGAACCAACCCATAAGAAGGAGCAGAACCGTCATTGGCAGCTAAGTTCAAATCTATGCTGCCACTTTAACTTCTTGTAACATCTCACATTCCCTAAAGACTGTGATAATAACTTTTCTTGATCCATAACTATTCAAATTATTTTCCAACTGTTAAAACCTAAAGTGATTATTAAATTGTGTTATTTGTAATGTTACAAATTTAACTTCGATTTAATCATTTTAAAGTTACTGCATGTTTGTCTCAGTCAAATTACTACACACCCTCTAAACAGAGCTATACTAGAATAATAGAATTCTACTGAGTAAATCAGGGGTGGGGGCTTAAACGAGCTGAAAGTAATAAGTGCTTAAATCCTTCACAAAAGCGTCGGCAGAATTACAGAGTTAACATACTCAGCCAAAGCAGTATTGTTCTCGCTTATTCTAAATATCTTGTGAAGACATCCTTTGTAATAGAAGTGTCATCACCCTTCTATCTACATCTCTGCAAAGAGTAATCTTGTGCGAAGGTAGATACCTTTGAAGCCCGTATTAGATACTCTTGGGCTTTGTCTTGTGTAATCTGGCCTATACTGTTTAATAGTGAAACTGCAGAAGTGATTGCGTCTATAATTAGTCTGGGTCGTCCTAAGGTACATATCCGGGTCACGTGGGGGGTCGTGCTAGACCTCTGTCGGTGAAGCATTATTTTGTAATGCTTAGCTGGCAGAGTGGATAGTGGCGATTCGCTCCCGTGGCTAGGCGGTGGGTGCCGTTCGGAAGGTCCTGGTTCGATTCCCGGTAAGCATATCACTTCTGTTGTTTTTCTGTTGTCTGGTCGTCTACTTCTTTATTTCTCACTGAGTGCCTGATAACATACCTTTGTGTGTTGTTTGTTTATTTATTTACGGTTTTGGCCACTGTTGGACCACTACTGCAAAGCAGGGGAGGCAATACCGTCACAGCGGCGCAGGACGGAAAGTTCGACAACCAATCAAAACGCAGGATTTGTGGAGGCTGCCAGTGTATAAAATCCCGCTCAATTCATGATAAAAAAAAAGCAACAGAAAAATTAGCAAACTTACTAAATACTCATAGGACAAGGAAAGACAACGAGGTTTAAAAAAAAAAAACAACTCAAAAAGAACAAATACTAATACAAATTAGAACCAGGTGTAAAGGACAATAGTTATCTATAAACAATACAAAGGAGAAAATAAAATTACAAATACTAAAATAAATTAAAACCAGCAACTGCAGAGGACAATATTTATCTAAATTTAATACAAGATTAGTAAATAAAATGACACTAAATACCAATACCCCAATTATAACCAACTTTCAGGTTGAACAGGGTAGACCAAGATGGAACGAGAAGAAGCAATAACGGCAGCTGTTAAGTGCCCGCTCTCCACCTTTCATCTCTTCAAAACAACAATGGATGGGTATGAAAAAAAATCGAAAAAAGGTGATTCGTCTTACGAGGACAAAAGACAAAGAAAATAGTCTACGTTACGGCCACAAGGCCTTCGTCAGGAAAGGAAAGAAAGTGAAGGCTAGATAGGACACATAAGAACTAAAATAAATATAAAAATAAAACCTAGGTACTTCCCTGAAAGCAAGGCATAAATCCTATCACTGTTGCTGTCCGCTGATGGACCGCGTGGTTGGAAAGTGGTTCAAAACAACAAAACGATCAAAACATTTCCGCATTCAAATCGAAGCACATACAGAAGACATGCGACGATCTGACTTAACTCTTGTCAAGCTACAAGCCATACAGCCTTCGGAAGAAAAGTTATGTTCTAAGGGTTCCAAATTGCAAATAAAAGAGTTCCTACAGACATGTGTGTCTCCAGTGGTTCTCAATACGTAGAATAGAAAGGCTCACTGGAGCCGATCCATTGCTGAATTCCTGCCGGTGAAGTCTATGATCCCAGTGGTTCTCATTAAGTAGAATAACACTGCACATCTGAACTGTTCTATTGTTGAATTCTTGTTCGTGTTAATCAATTTAAAGAACCTACCACCAGCACACAAAATACGTGGGCCATCGCCATACAGTCATCTGTGAAGTCACAATCCTTTGAGATGATCCACCTGCAGAACTGCACTGCGGAGCATGGATCATACAGATACGTCATTTAAAATAGTGGAGAGTGTTGGGGTTCTCTCCATGGAGTGAAACAATTTTGATGAAGTTATTTTCATCAGGATTTTTTACATCATGTCGCAACCCAACTAAAAGTACAAAGAATGTGAAAGGACCCAAGTATTACGACGAGAGTGTTGGTAACTAAGCATGACCAATGGGTAGAAACGGAAGAATCTGTGTTACGCTTTCATAGCGTACAGAAGTGTTTTACCCAGTGTGGCACATCCACTTTATTATGTGTGATAGATACTCTATTCACTCCAGACGTGTCTTCGTGGAATTATGTTGAGATTGTGATATTCACAGCCAAGGCTGATTGTGCGCAGTATGCACTGATTATTTTTATAAAATGTGGGTGAATCTTGTGTTCATAAAGATTTCTCATGCTCGAAGAAATGTGTACGTTAACGGCAGCAGACATCAGAAGGCGTGCGTGATTGCATTGTATTACATGGCGAGGGATGCCTGAATTATGTATGATTGATAATTACTCAGGTGTATTGAGTATTCAGCGTTCTGCATGCTAGAATGGTGGATGCCTATAATGCAACTGATGATATAAAATATTTAGAGTGAATCGTTAAACTGTTAAGAAATATATCGTTCAATAAATAATAAGTCGTCAAAACTTAAGGCTTGTGTAAAATATCTCATTGGAACAGTTTTGTGTTGGATTTTGCATTAACTATATACTTACTTACTTAGTAGTTCCCCTTCTACCGTGAGGTGTAGAGGTTTGGAAGAGAGAGCGCCAGACTATCCTATCGGCTGTCCTATTCCTGACCTGGTTCCATTCTAGTCCTCGGTCCTTCAAAGATTGTCTAATGTTGTCCTCCCAGCGGACTCTGGGTCGTCCCGGGGGTCTGGATCCCTGGCTCTTTGTTTCCCATGCTTGTCGTGGTAGCCGATCTTCTCCCATTCTGCAGACATGGCCAAACCATCTTAGTTGGAACTGTTCTACTTGGGTCTGCAGGGGGTGGGATTTTAGGCCTTGACGTATCGTCTGGTTGCGGACCATGTCTCTTCTTGTTACTTCAACCACCTTCCTCAAATACCTCATTTCTGAGGTTTGGATCTGGCTTTTGTGGGTTGTAGTCATTGCCCATGACTCGCATCCATATGTCAAGACTGGGACATAGGTGTAGCGGTATACAGCCATCTTCGTTTTCTTACCAACCTCTCTTTTGCTGAGGAATCCTCGATTTATGGCCTGAAAAAGTCTCCCAGCTGCTGCTTTTCGAGTGGCCAACTCTTCTTTGATGCCTCCCTTTCGGTCTATAAAATTTAAAAATTAGAAATCTACCCAGCATTAACTATATATAAGAAGTAATCCTAGACATTTGCGCCACGAAGAAGTATAGAATGGTTGTGGAAGCATAATAAAACAGAAAATGGTACAAACTACTTATTGAAGAATATACATAGTCAAAAGAACAGATCCCGTGGGTTTGGGGCAAATCAAAAAGACATAATTATAAAACTACGCCCAAATAGAAATCCAATCTTGATTTCAATAACTGAGTGCCAGTTTCTCATAAAAATATCAAATGGACAACACATCCCTAACAGAGAGGCATTGCCAAGTACACAAAGCCATTTGACTTGATGTGAAACACCACGACATGAGATACTGTCATATTGTTTTTTGTAAAAATAATTCAATACAAAGCAAAATTATAGATAATTTTTGAAGTTGTTTTGATTTGTCTTAGAAATTGCAGTTATTCTGTCTATTTTTGTCCAGTTTTCAAATATTTAATTATTTTCGGACATTTTAGTCGCTAGGGCTAGTTAAAAGAGCTGCATTACTATCACATACTAATATAGACATCACTAGAGCATAAGATAGATATAGTGAGAAGGTGACTTACTTCACAACTATCTTTCTCTAGCTATCGCCAAGACCTGTGCGGTTAACTACCTGCATCTCCTGTGCCATCCCCTACCTATATTCACTATTTTCCTTCTCGACGTCTCGGAACTCCTCCCAGTCACAGATCTCGTCACAATAATATCAAACAGCATTTGCTCTGCGGTTAAGAAACTCCCGTGTTCAATATTCCACATTAATACCAAACAGCCCCAGGTTGTTACAATATAGATAACATGAATAGTGAGATAAAATATCACACACACACACACACACACACACACACACACACGCACGCACGCACGCACGCACGCACGCACGCACGCACGCACGCACGCACGCACGCACGCACGCACACACACACACACACACACATATATTCTTCCTCGTTCGTCCTGAAAAGGACGTTGGTTGCGTTGTGTCTGTTTACACCGGAGCTGCGGTATCTGCGCCTTTCGGCCGACACATCCGACTTCAGCACGGCATTTTTTGGGACCGGGTTTGCCTTCCCTCTTCGATCCATACTCTGTCAGCCAGACTGCAGTGATGCAGCCTGTATCCAGGACCACCACGTGGAGGTGGAGTAGGGTCTTGGTCAGCTCTGGTTCGCTGACCCTGACGCAAGCAGTCAAGCTATGGGTCGCTGACTGCATTCTCTATTGCTGCATCTTTGGGTCCCATATATATACATATAAAACATGAATAGTGAGATACAATTTAAAACATGATCATACAGAGGGCTTCCTGCGACAAAGAAGCATTTGTTGTTTAAATCCTTGAGCTTAAGGCCCACCACTGGGAAGATTAAACGGTTTTCAAGAACAGACCAACTTTTGTCATCAGCTAAACAGGATCTGATCGCAGAGATCTGAATACTAAAGACACCTATTACGATGCGTACCCGCATAATTTATGCAGCGTCAAGAGTTTTTGTGTGTTTTTATTGTCAAATTGGGTAAATAATGATAAACTGTTTATTCATGTCATTCATTCATTAATCCCCAGCCTTTTCCCCCCCCCCCCCCCCCCCCCGTGGAACATAGGCCCTCTTTAAATTCACGTCACGCCTTCTTGACCTGTGCTATTCATTCACGGTTTTTTCCACGCCTTTTTTCTCTCATTCACGTCTATTTCCAATTCACTTTTTTAAACGTTCATACATTTGTTACCATACAAATTTACCAGCTGTTCTGTACTGCTCTTTTTCTTCTTTAATTTACTAGACACAGTGTGATTGTCTTTGTCTTGTGTTATCTGGCCTTTACTGATGGATAGGAAAGCAATACGTGCACTGATCCTCCTTGTTGATCTAAAGGGAGGAGGCCAAAGCACTGATGGAGTCGTCTGTGTGCAATCAAGATGTTCATTAAAACCAAACCAAACTTGGAAGACAATAGAAGTGACTGCGTCTATATAATTAGTCTGGGTCGTTCCTCGGTCCAGTTTTCCATGGGGTGGTCATGATAATGGCCACTGTCAACGAAGCGTTATTGCCGTGAAGCATTGTTGGCAGAGTGGTTAATCACGAGCAACTTCTGTAGCCAGGTGGTAGTGCCGTTCGGATAATCCAGGGCACTAGTCCCCGCTAAGTCTCTTTCTTCTGTTGCTTTTTTGTTGTCTAGTTTAAAAAATTTGTTGTTTCTTACGAGTACCTGCACCATATTAATTTACTTACTTATTTACTTACTTGATCGTTCCTGTTCTATCTTGGGTATCCTATTGGCTGTTGGTCGTTTCTCTTCTACCTTGGGGGCGTAGAGGTTAGCCAGAGAGAGAAAGTCATGGTATCCTATTGGCTGTCTTCCTTTTGGCCTAGTTCCAATGCAGTCCTCGGTCTTTCAGGCATTGTCTGATGTTATCCTCCTAGCGAACTCTTGGTCGTCCTGGAGGTCTGGATCCTAGGGTCTTGGCTTCCAGTCTTCTCCCATTCTGCAGACATGGCCACACTATCGCAACTGGGACAGTTTCACTCGGGCCTGCAGGCGCTGGGTTACGAGGCTATGACGTATCACCTGGTTGCGGACCCTGTCCCTTCTTGTAACTTCGACTACCTTCCTCAGATACCTCATTTCTCAGGTTTGAAGTTTGCGGGCTGTAATCATTGCGCAGGACTCGCATCCGGAAGTCAAAATTGGACTATAGGTGGAGAGGTATACAGCCATCTTAGTCTGCTTGCCAAATTATGTTTTTGCAGAGGAATCCTCGGTTTATTATTGAAAAGTAAACGTACTAACTTATGTGTATGTCTTAAATTCCTTCTCCTAATGTGTTTTACTCTCCACCTAATTCTCACAACACGTGGATCTTGCGTAGACTTCGCAGCCAAGCCAGCCACGTTAATTCACTTGTTGTCTCATTTTAATTCATTGCTCATGTATTTTTCTATGTGTCATGTATTAGCCATAATTCTCGCCTTCTTTCCCTTCTGTGTTCGCTCGCTTGTCCCTGAGGAAAGCTCTGGGCCCGTAACGTAAGCAGTTTTATTTGTCCTTAGTTGTAGTAAGAGGTATTACATATTTTCGTGTTTCCCACTGGATTTAAGAACCATGGCTGCCTAAAGTACAATATCATCATCATTATCGTCGTCACCATCATCATCACCATCACCATCATCACCATCACCATCATCCTCACCATCACCTTCATCATCATCATCATCACCATCAAAATCACCATCATCATCATCACCATCATCATCATCACCATCACCATCACCATCATCATCACTGTAATGAAGTCTTAATCATATCTCGGCATCATTCAAAATTTATTACCGCCCTAACCCCGTGGATATAACTGACCAATGAAACGCCAGCTTGGTATAGGTAGTGTCGGAGGATACGCTAGGCTATTCAACATGGAGACAATGAAAGTGTAGATGTTGATAATATTTCGGAAGGCAGTGTGCACATAATCATGGAGTACCTAGTTAAAGAAGTACCCAGTTCGATCATAGGGATCATTAGTCTTAGGCAGATAGCAATAGATTCACTGGGTGTATGTAGAGCCGAAGTTATTATGAATAGAAGACAGTGGAGCATGAACCATGTTGTGTTTTTCCCTGTTTCGGCTGCTTCAGTGAATAGTCGGATAAACTATAGAATAAAGTGAATATCTATAGTGATAGAGCTCATTCATGTGAGTAATATAAGCCTACGATGGAGGAAATCGGTGCAGAAATAAGGATTCCAGAATTATTTTAGATTTGTCATCTAAGCACACCTTGCCCTACCTACACGATTTTGGATGTATGAAAAAGTACTTTGGTCTAGTTGTTATCTCGTACATCTGGTAGTCAACTTTATAAGGGGAGGGAACGGAAGGAAGGCACACACACTCGCCGCCTAATTCAAACAACAGACAAGGAGCACAGCATTTGTTTCAACTCTTTTGCCATCTGCAGAAGTGTGAGCAGACTGTGTAACCATTAAAAGCCTGTCTGTGATTGAGGGTAAGCGAGATGCTAATTAAATATATATATGTAAATATATTAATGTGTACTTAGGATAATATTGGTATGTGTAGAATCATTGTGCTATTTCTGGAGGAAAACCCGAAGTGTGTAGGTTTAGTTTAATTGTGTATTAAATCAGTAGAACGAATGGATTGAGCTAGTTGTTTGTGGAAAGCGTTTTAAAGATATTATGCTTGCTTGAAAGGACTATCCAAACTGGAAGAAGGAATGACTGTAACAGATTGATTTTCTGTATTATTTGATATATGACACAATGATTACCATAAGGCCTATATGATTTTAAAGAAGCAAATCATGGACAGAACTGTAACAAGTGAGTTACTGAAATATTGTGCTGGAACTTGAACGAATTATGTTATTAATGACTTACTATATCTCTTATGATTTACCA
The DNA here is from genome assembly GCA_024509875.1 of Oreohelix idahoensis. Lineage (NCBI taxonomy): Eukaryota > Metazoa > Mollusca > Gastropoda > Stylommatophora > Oreohelicidae > Oreohelix > Oreohelix idahoensis. The sequence continues at coordinate 108,387 of JAMPIV010016425.1, forward strand.
CAGCTTGTCTGAACTGTCTCATTATACATCCTGACTGTGTAGGGAGACAATGAGCGATACTACATAGGTTGTATGTTATGTTTCAGGTTATATCCTGCCCTGAGTGTCGTACAAACTCCTTAGTGACCAAGTCAGCTAGTAGATGTTCAAGTTGTTCCGAGCCTGTGCCAGTGTCAACTGTGTCATCTTGAATAGGAAGACCCGCAGTTGTGGGGTTCTCTCCGATCATACTGCTTTACGAGGCCTAGAAGGACTTTTTAAAGATAAATAGCTCTTTGTTGGGGTACTTCTACTTTCAATTACCACACACCTACGAATAAACAGTGTAATGATGCTATCTGTCACAGCATTGTTTCGCCGTGCATTTTATGTCTTGTGTTCATTGAGGAACCTGTCGGGAAGGCCGAGGTTAACCGAACCGGCGGGTCATGTAACTACCGGAAGTCGGGGGGAAAGGCGCAAAATTAATCAGTGAGAAGTTAGCCTCTGTCCGGGAAGGACATGTTTGTTTTCCCTAATGCCAGCGAGATCGCTGTGTGTTCAATATTGGAATACTGTAAACTGTGGGCCTGCCATGTTATCGGATCTTGGTGATAATTACGTTGTTAAGTCTAGAGTAGTGAAGTGCCTAGATCGCATTGTCTACATGCCGTAGTTTGATAATTTGTCGACGATTTTGAGTGTGTCATTGTCATAGCTTTTGCCGCTCGGGTGAACGATAATCATAGCAGCCATTTGTGGTATAGTTTGTACCTTCGTGTGTGGAGGTGATAGTTTAAGCTGCTGAAGCAGGTTTACAGGGGTTTTCTCATTATTGTATTTGATGCGTTTGATGGCCGTGTGAGGCCTTATTGTATGTGGAAGTACCTGTTAAAAGTGTTTATTACTTTTGTCAGCCATTGTTGTGTGGTCATACCCTTAGGAGGGCGAGCCTATAGTTGATATTATAAACCCACACAGCAACGTTGTAACCCGTGGAGTGTTCTTCCATGATAAGTTGTTCCTGACAGCTGGGGAGCTCTTATCCGGTTCTTTTGTGAGCCTAGAGGCCGTGGGGCCAATATTTTACATTATAGAGGCTAGAAGTTTCTATGCACACATATGAGAAGTTCGTAGCAGCGTTGTGTACACTTCATAATCTTTTCCAGTGTTCACGGCAGTGTGTTTTGTTTTTTCTTGTTAGACAGTATCAGTGAGCTGTTTTCATTCAGGTGTTAACCCGTCCGCGGTATTTGACCTTGTTTGGAAAGAGGGCGCAGTGGAAGGTTAGCGTTTTCAATACAACTTATATTTTACATTTATTGTGTTCTATGGTGGTTTTGGAAAGTTCACATTTGTGCTAGGTTTTCCAGTTATGGATAGGAGGGGTGCTACAAGGTGTAGAGTAAAGTTTTAGTTGGCGTCGAGCACCACAATTTGATATATTACAAGGCGTACGTTGTAGGTTAGTGCTAGGAAGTTGGTGATCCAGACGGAGCAGCGGAGGTTAGTTGTGCAAGGTGTCAATATAGTTGGTCCTTGTAGGGCTATGGGCTTCTGTGCCTGACTGTGGTGTCGGCATAGAAGATTATAATTTCTTGTGTGGTTGGTGTTAGTATTTCGGGCTCCGGTGTTGACTGTGGTGTCAGCAGTGGAGATTAGTACGTCTGTATTTGTTGGTATTGGTAGTGTTGATAGTGGTGGTGGCATCTTTTGGGCTCCGGTGCTTGACTGTGGTGTCAGCAGAGGAGATTAGAACGTCTGTATTTGTTTGGTATTGGTAATGTCAGGATGGGTGGTGACATCTTGGGGTGTGTGCAGGTCCTCTTGGTATTTGGTAATATATACTACCCAGTATGTGATGTTGTTGTAGATCATCGCAACCATTGATGTGCACGTTTCCAACCTGCAGTAGTGTCATCATCCGTACTGCTCTACCTACCTGGGGAACATTACGTCTTCATTCTGCAGTATTTGTTATTGACTGCACTGCGTTCCTGCCGAGGTCCGACGTCATCATGCCTTACCGATGTTCCTTTCCAGAGGGAGCCTACCCATGCCTCGATCGGGGTACCAGTACCGCTTGATGGGATGCCAGTTCCTGAAGTCTGCTGATCTGCGTGGTCCTGGAATATACTGTGCTGAAGAATAAAGGCTGCTGGGTTCCTGAAGTGACGGAGTGTGTTGAACTGTGCTTATATATTATACGCATCACTGTGCCAAAGGACTTGGTCGTTATTATCTGGCACGTATACTAGTGAAGAAATCTTGTCACCAGGACATTATTGCGTTTACGGTCGTTATTCTTGCTATGGATAGTGCTGTGATAACACTGTGAAGAACATTGTTTACTGTTTGGCAGCTGTTTGTAAAGACTGGTTTGTGTTGTTTTCATCTACCATCATCTGTGTCCGAGGAGCTACGTGGAGGTGCATCGCTGGATCGTCAGTTAAGTTATTGTTTGAGTATCTGTGTAGGGTAATTTGTTGTATTTTTTTTGTTCTTTCATTCCTTGTTTTTTTCCCCTTCAATTCCGTCTTCCTTTTCTGTTCTATCCATCTGGTACAATTGATCGTACAGTCTGTTCTTCTAGGTTAGTAGGACCTTTCTGGTGGGGTCGTGTTAGGTTAGTATATAGCAAAAAGCATTTTTCTATATAATTTTACAACGTCTGTTCCTTGAGGTATTCTTTTTTTTTTTCTTTTCTTTTGTGTTGTTCTTTTTTCGCTTTCTTTTGTAGAGACTTAGTCTGTGACTTTATATGGTGTTAGTTGGTTACGTGGGATCTGTCACTCTAATTTCCTTTTATTTTGGGTCATTATTATATCCATAGTAAATTTATTTATAGGTTACAGTGTTATTATTGCTTGAATGTTATTTAGTTTTATTTTGGGTTAGTTTGATCTAGTGTTTGGCTAGTTTGTGTGATAGTCCTAAGCACTACATTATTACGTGTTGTTGTTGTTCTAGTGAGCTGTGTTTAATATTATATTTGTGAGTTAAAGGGTGGACGCGCGGAGAGTTTAATTCTTTCTTTTCTTACTTGTGGGAAAAGATTGGGTTAGTCTGATCCCTTCTGGGGCGTGGCTGCGTGTGTTTAGTGGTGGAGTCAGGCAGAAGGGTATTCCTGCGACTGCCCTACTTAACATACCAAGCACAGAATTCGTTAGGTGTACTGGTGTGGTTTGTATTTACGTTGTCGTGTGCATTCAGTAATTCTATTGTCGTGTTTAAGTGGTGTTATTTCTCGTTCCTGTTTGCTATCTTGTAAATACGTTAACGGGTATCCCTTGTTTTCGTACGTTGTCAGTCACGCATTGTAGATATCAGTCTATCTCTGCTCAAACTTTGTTTGTCATCTTATTCGTCGTGACTGTTAGTTATCGTGGTGTTTAGTGTGTGTCTTCTCATCTGTGGAGTGTTCATTTTTGCCAATCGTAAACAAATTAGGTAGAACTGAAGTATTGTCAGAATACAGCACCAGGGTGGGTGCTATTAAGATATTATTGTGTTAAATAAGTCTTACTGCTCAATTTTCGGATAGGTACCCCTTACAGTGGTGAGGTGGTATAATACCGATGGGTATTATCAGCTAGGGAGATACAACTATTGACTGTAATAAGGGTCTTTTCAGTGGTATCACAGAGACTAAATGGTCTGGAGGACCAAACCAAGAGAGTAAGTAGACATAAGCCAAAAGGCAGAGAACGGTCATACTGAGTTGAGTGGGGAAGTAGGTTCTGTATACATTCATATGCTTGTACTTTGAGCAGTGCCATTTTTATGCATATATCATTACTGCATACTTTTTAAGCAGAGAGGTACGTGTTGATATAAGCGAGGTAGTTTAGTGCACATGTTATTGAGTAAGTTAGTAGGTTAGTGAGAGTCTATATCAGAAGGAGCAGAGCTATATATTGTATTAGGTATCGTGAGTGTACATCATGGACTTGCGGGGTTTCAATCTGATAGGCAAAGAATGTGGATACACTGGGAAAGAACTGATTGATTTTGCCAAGGCAGAATGGCAGTCAGAGGAAAATCAAGAAGCTTTGGAGAATAAGAAGACTGAGAAGCAGAAGCAGGAAAGAGATGCTCGCGCTGAAGAGCTAGAGTTCAGAAGAAGAGAGTTGGAATTACAAGAGAAGAAGATGAAAGAAGGTAAAGATTATAAAAAAGAAGATGAAAGATAACGATTTAAAACAGAGAGTTAGTTAAAATTAGAAAAGGAGAGAATGAGAGTAGCTCTGGAGGAAAAAAGACTACAGCTAGAAGCTGATACGGAAATACAATTAAAGAAAATAGAAGTGGGTGCGAGTGGTCAGAACTCGACTCCGAGGGAGTCCCATCGTCTCTTTAGGCTGCGTCTGCCGAATTTAAATGTCAAAATAGATAGTTTGGACTTCTTCCTTGAGAGGTTTGAGGTCAAATGCGTGGCCTGGAAGGCTAACAGAGACGAGTGGCCATCTCTGTTATCCACATTGTTAGTTGGGCCGGCGATGGAGACTTTTTATAGCCTACCCGCTGGACGAGCGGGCGAATTACGACAAGGTGAAGGAACGGTTGCTCCGGAAATTCCGGTTGACGGCTGACAGGTACCGGACGCGGTTTAGAAACACAATGCCAAGTGCAGACCAGGACTTCGAAGATTTTATTTCGAAGATCGAACTTCTGCTCAATAGATGGATTGAGATGGAGAGGATTACCAAGGACTATGATGGCTTGATAGACATGGTGCTACGAGACAAGGTGTTGTCGTCATGCTCGTCAGAGCTGTAAATTAATATGAAACAAGAGGTACAAGTCTGGAGAGCTGGTAGCATTTTTCCACGAACGACAACGTAAGGATATTGTATCTATGGCCCAATTGGGGCACCACTACGTCCTGGCCCATCCGGGCAAACCCATCCATCGGTCTGGTCTGTCAGACGCCTTAGTGGCAGGCGTCGGCAAAGTCCAGCGCCAACCGTGGCAACGTCGGGTGGGAAGTTCCGACAGGTCACCGAGGCAGAGGTTTGGTAGGTTGCCCCGTCCCTATGAGTCATGCAGGGGCAGTTATGAGAACTTTAGACTGCAGCGGAATTTATAGCCCAGGTGGGACAACCGACAGTGGAGAAGTGATAGCGACGGAGGAGAGCGCCAAACGCGTAAGCAGGTACGCCTTAAGGAGCCTCGAGACGAAGATCTGTTTTACTATAAAACAAAACCTTCCAAGTGGAGGAATGGATCTGCAGATAGCCGATCATCCGACTCCGATGCGCGGTCTTCACCAGCTAGCAGCTCAAGCAATAGTCCACTTGAGGAGTCACAGAGGGAACGCAAATGTTCCAATTGTTTATGGCAAGGGTCATTATGCTGACGAGTGTACAACCCCAATCGAACAAGCGAATTCCGCGTTTGTATTGGACACAGTCAATAGCGAGGACTGTGTAGGGTGTCGACCTCTATTCCATTCGGACGAGAATATAGTGTTACACTGCGGACATGCGGTACCATGTCTGTCGGCGGTCCATGAGACTGGCAAGGTGGTACTCCACAAAGGTGTGGTGGAGAAGAAACCAGTCTCGGTGATGAGAGACACAGGGTGTACCACAGTCGGGGTTCGTCGTTCGTGCATCGACGAATCCTGCCTCACAGGCAAAACTGTAAAGCGTACCACGTTTGGGGGCAAAGTTGAGTCTTACCCCCAGGCGTGCGTTAATGTGGACACCGCGTTCCTGGCTGACAGAGTGAACGCCTTTGTCCTCGAGAATTCGGTCGCCGATTTGATCGTCGGAAATGTACGAGGAGTGCATAACGCCACGGGAGGAGCTGGAGCAGGGTCTCAGCAACAACGAAGTCCCGGGTCGGACGATCAGGTGGTCGCGATATTACTACCTGAGAAGAAAGTACATCTTGGACGAGGTTCGCGGCAGGCATCAAATGGTACTCAGAGTCCTGTGCCAAGGCGCAGGAAGAGAAACCACGAATGTTCCTCTGAGGTCCTGATAGCGAGTGACCGCACGGTGTGGGTCCGCAATGTCCCCCTGAGTGCAAGTTGGCACACACCCTAACGAGTGTTTAATGAGGTCGCACCAGTAAAGTTCGTGGAGGTCTTGTCGTTGCGAAACAGTACGAAAATAGCGCGAGTTACATTCGCGAATAAATGGGGAGCACGTGATGCAGTCAGGTGGAAGCACATGTCGTTCTTCATAACCACCTGCTGATAGTCCAGCAATAGCAAGGGAGAGGTATCGGGTTTCGCGTTCAATTAGGGTGTTTTGGTTAACGCGAACCGAACTGTAGAGTCTGACCCACTCCACCAGTACTGGTCTGATAAAATATAAGTTATTCTATGCAGCTTTATAATTTAGTGAGGGTGACTGGGGAGGTGGATTTCAAATGTTAAGATCAAGTTTGCTGCTAAATGTTATGCTTGCGAATTTCATGTATTATGGCGTCATAAAGGCAATTTAGTATATAATTGAATCTTGTATGATAGTATATTGTTTGTGCTATTTCGATATCAAAGTTAAGGGTTGCGTATATAGGAGGTGCTATTAGTATACAGGGCACTGTGTTAGGGTTGACCAGGGGAGGGCATTCGTTGTCATTTTTCACGGCTGCCAGAACCTTGGGTAACTTACTTCGTACTCATGTTGTGTTTTTTGGTTGAGGGGAGAATGCAGTAACGACAGTAGTAGGGGATAACTATGGCACGCTCTGTTCATATGAGGATATGCTGTCAGTGGCATATGGTCGTCCAGACTCCTACGGGGGTCGGGCGAAGCTTCCTCCGGATGGAAGAAAACTTCGTTTTCTTTCTTAAAGGAGGGGGGGGGGGGGGGATGTCACACGTTGTGTCGCTGTGCATTTTATGTCTTGTGTTCGTTGAGGGGCCAGTCGGGAAGGCCGAGGTTACCCGAACCGGCGGGTCATGTGACTACCGGAAGTCGGGGGAAAAAGGCGCAAAATTAGTCAGTGAGAAGTTAGCCTCTGTCCGGGAAGGACATGTTTGTTTTCCCTTATGCGGTGTGTTCGATATTGGAATACTGTAAACTGAGGGCCTGCCATGTTATCGGATCTTGGTGATAATTACGTTGTTTAGTCTAGAGTAGTGACTATATCGCATTGTCTACAGGCCGTAGTTGATAATTTGTCGATGATTTTGAGTGTGTCATTGTCATAGCTTTTGCCGATGGGGTGAGCGATATTCATAGCAGCCATTTGTGGTATAGTTTGTACCTTCGTATGTGGAGGTGATAGTTTAAGCAGCTGAGGCAGGTTTACAGTGGTTTTCTCATTATTGTATTTGATGCGTTTGATGGCCGAGTGAGGCCTTATTGTGTGTGGATATTTATTAAAGGGAAGTACATGTTAAAGGTGTTTAATTACTTTTGTCAGCCATTGTTGTGTAGTCATACCCTTAGGAGGGCGAGCCTATAGTTGATATTATAAACCCACACAGCAGCGGTGTAACCCGTGGAGTGTTTTCCTTGATAAGGGGTTCCTGACACTATCTATTATAGCTGGTGGTTTTCATACAAGGCAAATGACAGTCATATGAATCGTTATAAACTAACATTGTTATTATATTCAAGAAAGCACAAAAGAAAGACAGATTCCATCAAGGATCCAGAGAACAGTTGAAAAATGAACTTTATAAATTAAATGTAAATGTGATATATAATGAAAGTGAAAAGGTGTTATTTTGAAATCAATTTGATTTTAGTTGAAATTTAACTAAAGAACCAAAGAAAAAGATCTAGCATATAAATAAATTATAAATTGTACCCACAATCATCAGCGAGTTATTTAAATTTCGTTCAAAGTTCTTGTTGTTAAGTTAATTACCCCTAGCAGAGTCAGTGTCTAAGGTTAGTCTGGAGAGGAGCCCCATACGAACCTAAGATAGTACATTACCATCTCATCTAGGAACCTATACTGCTTGACTATAACTTTGATGTCGATACACCATTACTCTTTTCAGAGAATGGGGTATCTCTTGTAAGAAAAGTCTCTTGTCTGGCACTATCCTGGTATCATCCGATACATCTATTTGTCCAGGATATTATCATCATCATTATAACTTTCCTCTCGCTACAATCATCATCAACATCACCATCAGCATCAAAATCATCATCATCACAGCCATCATCATCATCACCATCAAAATCATCATCATCATCATCATCATCATCATCATCATCATCATCATCATCATCATCATCATCATCATCATCATCATCATCATCATCATCATCATCATCATCATCATCATCATCATCATCATCATCATCATCATCATCATCATCATCATCATCATCAACACCATTATCACCATCATCACTATCATCACATAAGCAGTTTTATTTGTCCTAAGTTGTAGTAAGAGCTATAACATTTTTTCGTGTTCCCGACTGGATTTAATAACCATGGCTGCCATCATCATCATCATCATCATCATCATCATCGTCATCATCACCATTACCATCATCGCCATCACCATCATTATTACCATCACCATCAAAATCACCATTATCATCATCACTATCATCATTACCATCACCATCATCGTTACTATCACCGTCATCACCATCATCATCACCATCACCATCCTCATCATCACCATCATCACCATCATCATCATAATCACCTTCATCATCATCATCATCATCATCATCATCATCATCATCATCATCATCATCATCATCATCATCATCATCATCATCATCATCATCATCATCATCATCACCACCATCACCATTATCATAATTACCATCATCACTATCATTACCATCCCCATCATCACGATCACCATCATCACCATCATCACAATCATCACCACCATCATCATCACCATCATCACGTAAGCAGTTTTATTTGTTCTTAGTTGTAGTAATAGCTATAACATATTTTCGTCTTCCTGACTGGATTTAAGAACCATGGCTGCCTAAAGTACAATATCATCATCATTATCGTCATCACCATCATCATCATAAGCCCCATCATCACCATCACCATCATTATAAGCCCCATCATCACCATCACCATCATCACGTAAGCAGTTTTATTTGTCCTAAGTTGTAGTAAGAGCTATAACATATTTTCGTGTTCCCGACTGGATTTAAGAACCATGGCTATCATCATCATCATCATAATTATCATCATCATCACCACCATCAAAATCACTATCAACCTCATCACCATCACTATCATGACCATCACCATCATCACCATCACCATAATCATCATCATCACCATCATCCCCATCACTATCATCATCATCCCCATCATCATCATCATCATCACCATCACCATCACCATCATCACCATCTGCGTCATCATCACCATCATCACGTAAGCAGTTTTATTTGTCCTTAGTTGAAGTAAGAGCTATAACATTTTCGTCTTCCTGACTGGATTTAAGAACCATGGCTGCCTAAAGTACAATATCATCACCATCTCATCTAGGAACCTATACTGCTTGATTATACCTTTGATGTCGATACACCATTACTCTTTTCAGAGAATGGGTTATTTCTTGTAAGACCAGTCTCTTGTCTGGCACTATCCTGGTATCATCCGATACGTCTATTTGTCCAGGATATTATCATCATCATTATAACTTTCCACTCGCTACAATCACCATCATCATCAACATCACCATCAGCATCAAAATCATCATCATCAACATCATCACCATCACCATCACCATCAACACCATCATCACCATTATCACGTAAGCAGTTTTATTTGTCCTAAGTTGTAGTAAGAGCTATAACATTTTTTCGTGTTCCCGACTGGATTTAAGAACCATGGCTGCCATCATCATCATCATCATCATCATCATCATCATCATCATCATCATCATCATCATCATCATCATCATCATCATCATCATCATCATCATCATCATCATCATCATCATCATCATCATCATCATCATCATCATCATCATCATCATCATCATCATCATCATCATCATCATCATCATCATCATCATCATCATCATCATCATCATCATCATCATCATCATCATCATCATCATCATCATCATCATCATCATCATCATCATCATCATCATCATCATCATCATCATCATCATCATCATCATCATCATCATCATCATCATCATCATCATCATCATCATCATCATCATCATCATCATCATCATCATCATCATCATCATCATCATCATCATCATCATCATCATCATCATCATCATCATCATCATCATCATCATCATCATCATCATCATCATCATCATCATCATCATCATCATCATCATCATCATCATCATCATCATCATCATCATCATCATCATCATCATCATCATCATCATCATCATCATCATCATCATCATCATCATCATCATCATCATCATCATCATCATCATCATCATCATCATCATCATCATCATCATCATCATCATCATCATCATCATCATCATCATCATCATCATCATCATCATCATCATCATCATCATCATCATCATCATCATCATCATCATCATCATCATCATCATCATCATCATCATCATCATCATCATCATCATCATCATCATCATCATCATCATCATCATCATCATCATCATCATCATCATCATCATCATCATCATCATCATCATCATCATCATCATCATCATCATCATCATCATCATCATCATCATCATCATCATCATCATCATCATCATCATCATCATCATCATCATCATCATCATCATCATCATCATCATCATCATCATCATCATCATCATCATCATCATCATCATCATCATCATCATCATCATCATCATCATCATCATCATCATCATCATCATCATCATCATCATCATCATCATCATCATCATCATCATCATCATCATCATCATCATCATCATCATCATCATCATCATCATCATCATCATCATCATCATCATCATCATCATCATCATCATCATCATCATCATCATCATCATCATCATCATCATCATCATCATCATCATCATCATCATCATCATCATCATCATCATCATCATCATCATCATCATCATCATCATCATCATCATCATCATCATCATCATCATCATCATCATCATCATCATCATCATCATCATCATCACCAGTACCATCATCGCTATCACCATCATCATTACCATCACCATCAAAACCACCATTATCATCATCACTATCATCATTACCATCATCACCATCACCATCCTCATCATCACCATCACCATCATCATCATAATCACCTTCATCATCATCATCATCACCATCACCATTTTTATAATCACCATCATCACTATCATTACCATCCCCATCATCACCATCCCCACCATCATCACAATCACCCCCATCATCATCATCATCATCGTCATCATCATCATCATCACCATCATCACCATCGTCACCATCATCACCATTACCATCATCATCATCACTATCATCACCATCACCACCATCATCATCACCATCATCACGTAAGCAGTTTTATTTGTCCTTAGTTGTAGTAAGAGCTATAACATATTTTTGTCTTCCTAACTGGATTTGAGAACCATGGCTGCCTAAAGTACAATATCATCCTCATTATCGTCATCACCATCGACATCACCATCATCACTATCATCACCATCATCACCATCACCATCATCACCATCATCATCACCATCATCACGTGATCAGTTTTATTTGTCCTTAGTTGTAGTAATAGCTATAACATATTTTCGTCTCCCTGGCTGGATTTAAGAACCATGGCTGCCTAAAGTACAATATCATCATCATTTTCGTCATCACCACCATCACCATCATCATCATCGCCATCACCATCATCACCACCACCATCATCACCATCACAATCCATTTCATTACCATCTTCATCATCATAATCCTCATCATCATCATCATCATCATCATCACCATCATCAACATCACCATCCCCATCATCACCATCACCACCATCATCATCAAAATCATCATCATCATCACCATCACCATTATCACCATCACCATGATCACCATCATCATCATCAAAATCCTCATCATCATCACCATCACCATCAAACTGGTGCTTACCTTTGTTTTGTTCTCTATGGTCAAACCTATTAAAGTTTTGTGGTGCCTTAAAATTGTCTACCTGTTTCTTTTTATTACCAACTACCTCTGCTTGGGCTGCCTGATACCTCTCAGCGACATTGAGTAACTCACCCAGCCTCTCTGCACCTTGTTCCATGAGAAACTTTCTCAGGTCTGGAGCCATGGACTCTCTTAGCTGCTCAATAAGGATCATTTCCTTAAGATCTTGGGTTTTCCCCAGAGCAGTCCATTTCTCCAAGTAGGTCTCTAACCGTGCAGAGAACTGGTGATAGGTCTCACCCGACAGTATTTTGGCATTCCTAAATTTTTTTCTATAAAATTCTCCATGTTTTTCATATCTTAACAAAAGAGCCTGCTTTAACATGTCATAATTGTCTTGGTCATCTCTGCTCATCTTGGCAAAAGCTTCATAAGCCTTTCCCCTAAGACCCTGGGATAACTTGAGGCTCCACCTCTCTCTCTCTCTAACCCATATGTAGTAACCAAAAGTTCAAATCTACTTAAATACCCTTCTATGTCATCATCTTTCTCAACAAAATGGTCTACATGAAAACCCATAGCTGAGGTTGAGGCTCCCTGACTAGCAGTGACATCTGAGGCAAAGGGGCTGGCACCATTTCCAGGAGCATGGCCTTGAAATTCCAACTCTCTTAGTCGTAGCTCGTGCTCCCTTTGTAACCTCTTCTCCTCCTTTTCTGCTTCCCTCTCTGCAGCTTGTCTCTTCTCTTCTCTTTCTGCAGCTAATCTCTTTTCTTCTCTTTCTACAGCTAATCTTCTTTCCACTGCTTCTCTTTCAGCCTTTTTCTCTTCTAATTGGAGCCTTTTAATCTCCGTCTCCCTATCTGCCTCCAATGCCCTAGCGTCAGCCTCAATCTGCAGCCTCTTAATTTCTTTTTCAGCCTCTAACTTTCTTTCTGCTTCTTTCTATAATCTTTTATCTTCTCGGGCAATAAATTTGTCCACCTCTGAAGTTACATACTGGACCAGCTCTGGTCCATCCATGCCCATCTCTTTAGCAGTCTGCACAGCGGCAGATCTGAACTTGGCTAAATCAGCCATTCTAACTCAAGCAGGTCTAATAAGGTTCTAAGACAATCTTAAACTTAACTAAAATAAATACCAACTATAATTTACTAATTACTACTGGCTGTGACAACTATCACTGTAAATCTCCTCTTAATTATTTTTATCTTCTTAGGGGGTGTTTCTAACCTCTACTAACCTAGTAATACAATCTTGAATTTATATACTACTGCTAATTTTTATTCCTGGAGTTAGTTAATATATGCTGTATGAGATTCCTATTTCAAACATTCATCTATATATGCCAAATTCAAATCTCGGACTTAGAGACCCCAATATATGTGGTGGGTTTAGATGTTAAGAAGAATGGTGTGCATATAGTTGTACTTGAGTGAGATCAACTGTGAAGGTCTCTGAGGTAAACAATGGACAGCTGTGTTACAGAGTACCTTTCTTGTTACCACCCTACGATCTCACTCTAAGTTATATTTTTATTGACTAGCGTGACTGAAAGCTACATAAAGTGTCTAGGGTATTGTAAGAGTGTTGTTAAAGAATCTCAATACAAAAAACATATACAAACATATACTAATTACTATGATAAACTCAACTAACTCCAGCTGGTAAATTTTATATTTAAAATTTCTTTTGTTAAACTTTATTGGTCCTGAGCCTAAAGTTGTTTTGGTCAGGACTACAGTTCAATGAGAATTAATTTAGATGGATAGATATATTTACAAATATATATAAAGATATTTACATACAACAGACAATATGTCCATAGTACATTGTTACAAATTTTCAAGTTGATATTAATTACTCTATTTAACTACTTGTACTGGGAGGCAGGTTGGGGATTATCATCATCCCAATGTTCTTTTGTTTCACTAGGATTGTTTATGTTAGACTTTTGGAGGAACGTTTTTTGTCTATACAGGAGATTTTTCTTTAGTCGTGATAAGTTGTCCCAGGCCAGATATTGCACTTATCTGGATCCTGGAATCACAGCAGTTGTAGTTGGTTTGGCCAGACACTTCAATCTCCTCTGGTCTTGTGACAACTTGCCCAATCTTCTCTTCATTTTTTTTATTATTTACGGACATCGTTTTTTTTCTCATCCTCAATGCATGATCGCAAAGTCCCGGGAAGTGTCACTTGCGGAAATTCTCCTAGTATTCAGTAAATTTCTCCTCGCTATTTTTAGATACGACGTCATTGTTGACCAATGACCTCGGTAGCTAGGAACCTGTTTTAATTTAAGACTGCTTAAGCTGATAAAACCAGTTTATGCCACTTTAGGAAGACCCCACGTGACTTTTAACGCTATTGATTGGAGCGTTTATTTGACGCTAATGTCACATGATGCACGCTATGGATCACGTGTCCAAGCGGAAATGTCCCGCTAAAAGTGCGCCAAACACGGGCAATCTTCACTTGCCCGGAACCCTTGAGACAGCTAGGTCTAACCCAATTATCGGCGAATTCTCGCATTAAAAGCACTGAAGCCACGTGTCTAATTGCGGGTTAGCGTCCATCTTTGAGTAGGTAAGTGAAATCTCGCTAGAATATAATGTGATGAAATGTGTAGTACATTGCAAAATCGACGCAAGATTGGTATGTTTACTTTATTCATATTTTTGTTTTACGATCACATCCAGCCACATGTGATCGGGTATATTTTATGATCCCACGGGATATGTACATGTTCATAATAATGTATAACGGGAATATATATATATATAGCTATTAATTTCCATATTATTTGATTAATTTCGACCCGACGTTTAGACTAACGGAAATTAATATTAACGATAATGTTGACCGACCGTGACATATATTCATTATAAATTATATGACGATGCGACCAGACATGAAGTGTGTGATAATGTTGTCAGACAATTCTAAAACACGGATGTCCAATTATTTGTTAAATTCATCATAATGACATGACGATTAGGCTAGAGGCACAGAACTAGAATACTGTTGCCGACATTTCTATGATAAATTTGGTGGGTTTAACTGACATTTATAATAATTCATCGGGTTAAGCTGACGATAAATCAGTCTAAAGAATTATAATACTGCCACTGGGGCAGAGAAATATAATAAAGGACAGACAGGAGAAACTTGAATTCAAGATTAGACTCTAGACATATGATGTTAGAGACTAAAATCTGAGGTGACGGGCAGAGGGACGGCTTAGGGAAAGACTGCTTTCTAAAGCTAGAAAATTAATGGAGCCGTCGTATTTGTCTTCAGTCTATGGTGGAGCCTTGCACGACAGTCCAATCTCAGCGCAGAATACGGAGTCGAGCACAGAGAAGGCAAATCCGAACCATTCAAGACCTACCGGGGCAACGTCAGGAGACCGGAGAACTAACCACACTTCACTATCAGCCGGGGGCTGAAAAGCTAAGTCCACGACAAAGGAAACTCACCTAATCAATGCCACAAAGTTTAGTCATCCATGATGAAAAACACGTGAATTGTGAGACACATAATACATACAGCAGACACTAATTCCATCGACAATACTATCATTCACCATCTATTCACTTTATTGCAATAAACCAATTGGGTGTATATACTGTACCCCACGCTTTGTTCCTTCCATTAGATGTTGAATATTGTCTATGTTTATCTTCCTTTATAAGGGAGGGGGGGCTCGTAAAATATAATATAATTTAAAGAATAATAATAATAGATAACTGAGAAGGGGACGACGGTAGCGAGAGACCAAATATCTCCTTACAATCTTTTCCAGACCTGTCGAGTTAGGAGAATTTACCCTCTTCGTCACCCTTCGGAAGTGGGAAAACCCAGCAGGGATTCCTTGAGCCAAATCTTCCACATCAGATCTATTATTTCCTCTAAATAATTCTCTTATCCTTTAAACGCTACGTGACACTGGTGTCTCGGTCCGGGATTTGAACTTATGTATTTTATCATACCTCTGGGATAGTATCATCCATTCAGTCATTACAGTATACCATTTTAACACATGTATTTTCACACAGTGAGCTCTAGAAAGACAGAAAACATTTTTTCTAGAAATTCAGGCATTGATTGGTGAATCCCTTTATATATGTTGTGTTTAATTAAGTTAGTTCTTGATTTTGTATTTCATTGAATTACAGACCTTAAGTCTCCATAACTGTAGTAATTTCATTCTACAGCAGTCGGATAAATAATTAGTATTTACTTGTTGCTAGAAATACTATTGGAAGGTAGCACTAGCTTACTCAGTGTGGACTTTAACTGCAAAAGATGGCTGAAATAGTTAAGCTTAAGGCAGCACTAGGGGAGGCCGGTCGAGATCTAGGTTATAGTGGGGTGGACCTTGCAAATTATGTCAGTGTCGAGACTGATAAGTATTACGCTCGAGAAACAGCGAAAGCTGAAAGAGAAGAGCGAATAAAGTTAGCAGAAATAGATGAGAGGATAAAAGCTGTAGACGCTAGAGAAAGAAGCGAGAGAGATGAACGCGAGCATGCATTGAAGATGAAGCAGTTAGAGATGCAGGGACAAGCTCAAAGAGTTGAACCAGTAGCCGGTGCGACCGCATCTACCTCCTCAGGCAACCTATCGCCACGGTCAGATGATATGCCTTCCTTGCACGCAGGGGGCACCGGACCTTTGCCATCCTCACTCATGTCAACTTTGGGACCTTTGACGTTTCCATTTGAAGCTTTCTCGGAACAAGCCGACTCGATCGATAGGTATCTCGACAAATTTGAGAAGTTTGCCACCACGTTTGGTTTGGAGAAGAGCAAATGGAACCTGAAACTGTCGCAAGGGCTTAGAGGAACTGCTTATGACGTGTATAGCAAGCTTCCTCCAGGTTTACAGGATGACTACGACTCTTTGAAAAAGGCACTATTGGTTCGTTATGAGCTACATGCTGACGCCTATAGGAAGAGGTTCCGTAACTCTAGGAGGGAAGTCGGAGAGAACTTTGCTCAGTTTGCTGCGAGACTGGATTCCTACGTGGAGAAGTGGGGTGCCCTAGGGAATTTTACTCATGATTGGGAAGGCCTGAAGGAAATGGTCATGATCGAACAACTGAAGGACACCATGACTTCCGACATGAGAAGATTCCTGACAGAGAATGGGGCCAGCACTTTAGAATCCATAGTCCAGTTAGCGGAACGATATCAGGCAGCACTATCAGAGAATCCACCACCCAGACGGAAACAACCAGATTACGTACCTAGACAGACAGCTCAGTCACACATGGACCCCCAAGTGAAACCACCGTATACTAACTTCAAAAAGCATGACAAGCCAGACTACAAGACTACTCAGAGATCTAATTTCCAGCAGCAGAGGCAAGGGGAAAAATGGTGTAAGCACTGTAGAACCATCACCCACAATACGCAGGAGTGCAACCGGAAAAACCCACCTCATCATGCTGCCTGCTTACGTAAAAGTGCCGCAAGGGGAAATGGACCGGAAGAACCTCTGGACAAACCCCGACATCCCCCGGTCGTTGAGACAGTCCTCGTAAATGACCAAGAGGTGACCTGCCTTTATGATACAGGCCTTGCATTCGACGCAGTTGTCTGTGCATCCCTAGTCAAGCCTGACCAGATGACAGAAGACACTATAGAAATACAAGGACCTACTAAAAGTGCAGCACCTATGCGTTTGGCCATAGCCAAGATTAAGGTCAAATCAAAATATGTGACTGGGGAAATCCGTGCAGCGATCTTGGACGACCCTATTTATCCCTTGATCTTAGGGTGTAGGTATGTGTTCTTGGGAGAACCCATTCACCCTCTGGTTGTGGCGGCTGTCACCACTAGAGGACAGGCCAAACGGAATACGGAGTTGGAATCCCCACCCAACATCCTTCCTGAGGAATTAAAAAAGGCACAAACGGAGGATCAATCTCTAGCACCCTGCTACAAAAAACTACCGAGAGCGCACACTCCTCTCCAAAAGGGAGACTTCTACAAGAAAAATGGGCTGTTGCATCGGAAAGCAGGAAATGGAGGACAGGAACATGGGCAACTTGTGGTTCCATCAGCATACCGAGCCCAGGTCCTAGAAATGGGCCATGCCCTTCCGTTTAGTGGCCACATGGGCATAAGTGCCACGATTCAGCGTATTTCATGTCATTATTATTGGCCAGGTATCAACGCCGATATCCAGAGATATGTGAAATCATGCCCGCAGTGCCAGAGGACAGCGCCGAAACACTGGACGGCCCCAGCCACTCTGGGAGAAATGCCAATCTTGGGCACACCCTTCGAACGAGTAGCGGTGGATATTGTGGGTCCACTTACTCGTAGCAAAAAGAGAAACAGTTATATACTCACGTTAGTGGATTGTTGCTCCATGTGGGCAGAGGCAATTGCTATGCCCGCCTGTGATTCTAAGCATGTTGCTGAGGCTCTGCTCACCATATTTACTCGGCTAGGGTTTCCGTCACAGATCCTGACAGATAATGGTTCCCAATTCCGAGGAAAACTCACCGAGGAAGTGTTTAGGATATTTCAGGCCCGACATATCCACACCTCTCCCTACCACCCCCAGGCAAATGGCCAGGTGGAGCGGTTTAACGGGACCCTTATTTCCATCCTTCGGAAACTTGCGCAGGAAAAACCAGAGAGCTGGGATCAATACTTACCCGCAGCACTATTTGCTTACCGCGAAGTACCCCACAATTCTACTGGGATGCCTCCTGCCACATTGCTGTTTGGTAGACCTATAAAAGGACCTTTAGAGGCACTGTTACGTACTTGGACAGATGATAAAGCTGATGAGACGGTCACCTCTGCATCCCAATACGTGAAGGAGTTGACCCAACGCCTTAAAACAGGATGGGAACTGGCAAAGGAAAATGTACGCCGTGCCCGTCGTAAACATGCGCGTTACTACAACCGCACTGCGAAGGATAGGGAGCTAGAAGTAGGAGAACAGGTATTATTACTCCTGCCCAGTAGCAATAATAAATTGCAAATCGGGTGGAGAGGTCCATATAAAATTGTTGAGAAAATGTCGCGCACCAATTACAAGATTGCCATAAAGGGGAAGCAGAAAATTTACCACATAAACCTGCTGAAGCGATATTATGAAAGACCAGGTGCAGAACCAGCACATTTCCTGACACTGGCTATTGCGACGGAAACTGAGGCAGAACCCCTGACCTCCTGTGAATACCCTCTTCGTCAGTGCGAAACTCATCAAGATGTTCAGATTAGTTCAACTTTAACGGAGGATCAGCAGGCACGGGTTCAACAGTTGTTGAGAAAACACACACTAGTACACTCACGGATAAACCTGGCATGACCAACCTGATAGAATTTGATATGAAGCTAACAGACCTCGCCCCGGTACGAGTTAAGAACTATCCTGTTCCTTATGCTAAAGCAAAGGCATTGAGTGAGGAAATCGAGTACCTGCTTAAGGAAAATATTATCTCAAAATCAGAGTCGCCTTATAGTGCGAGTGTAGTGTTGCTTAGAAAATCCACAGGAGAACATCGCCTCTGCATAGACTACCGAAGGCTCAACGCTGTAACGGAATTTCAAGCGGAGCCCTTACCGGATCAGAATCAGCTTTTCACCAAGCTGAGTAGAGCACGATACTTTTCGAAGATAGACCTTAGCAAAGGGTACTACCAGATCCCGGTAAAAGAGGAAATTCGACATATGTTAGCATTTAGTACTTCTGAAGGCCATTACGAGTTTAATGTATTGCCATTTGGGCTAAGCAACGCCCCAAGCGTCTTTACTCGTATGATGAGGAAGCTACTGGAACCCCTGAACCACCCTGGGATAAGTAATTTCATGGACGACATACTTATTGCCACGAACACCTTTGAGGAGCACCTGGACGCAGTTTCCCTACTCTTCGAAAGACTTAGAGAAACAGGACTCACCGCTCGCCCTACAAAATGTCAAATTGCCTGCGAGCAACTAGAATTCCTGGGACACACTATCTCGCATGGATGCATGTTCCCAGATGCGCGTAATATTGAGAAGTTACAGCGGGCCCCACGACCCCAGACTAAAAAGGATGTAAGGTCATTTGTGTCTCTATGTGGCTTCTACCAGAGATATATTAAAGATTTTAATACCCTGAGTGCGCCATTGACCGCATTAACCAAGAATGGGAACCCGGACAAAGTAACCTGGACAGCGGAGTGCGAAAATGCCTACACGCTGCTGAAGGAGAAACTCACAGCTAGGCCAATTCTGCGACTGCCTGACTTAACTCTGAACTTTACGCTGCGAACAGATGCTAGCAATATAGGGATAGGAGCCACTCTCCTGCAGCCTAGTGATAGACCTTCTGCAACTCTATTCCCCATCGCATATGCTAGTAGGAAATTGAACCCTGCTGAACAGAACTACTCTACCATCGAACGAGAATGTCTGTCGCTAATATGGGCTGTGCAGAAGTTTCAACCATATTTATACGGGAAAAAGTTCACGGTGCAGTGTGATCACCAACCGTTGATATTTCTTGCAGCGTCGAAGAACCTTAATGCCCGGCTTATGAGATGGTCACTCCTGTTGCAGCCATATTCATTTCACATAGAATACATACCTGGGAAGAACAACGTAGGGGCAGATTTTTTGAGCAGACATCCGGACGCAACCGAGGAGATATGAGAAACTGGAAAAGAAGAGGAAGACAGGACAAGAGGAGTTGGACGGAACGTCAAACTTGAGGAGGGGCTTGTGTGACAACTTGCCCAATCTTCTCTTCATTTTTTTTATTATTTACGGACATCGTTTTTTTTCTCATCCTCAATGCATGATCGCAAAGTCCCGGGAATTGTCACTTGCGGAAATTCTCCTAGCATTCAGTATTTCTCCTCGCTATTTTTAGATACGACGTCATTGTTGACCAATGACCTCGGTAGCTAGGAACCTGTTTTAATTTAAGACTGCTTAAGCTGATAAAACCAGTTTATGCCACTTTAGGAAGACCCCACGTGACTTTTAACGCTATTGATTGGAGCGTTTATTTGACGCTAATGTCACATGATGCACGCTATGGATCACGTGTCCAAGCGGAAATGTCCCGCTAAAAGTGCGCCAAACACGGGCAATCTTCACTTGCCCGGAACCCTTGAGACAGCTAGGTCTAACCCAATTATCGGCGAATTCTCGCATTAAAAGCACTGAAGCCACGTGTCTAATTGCGGGTTAGCGTCCATCTTTGAGTAGGTAAGTGAAATCTCGCTAGAATATAATGTGATGAAATGTGTAGTACATTGCAAAATCGACGCAAGATTGGTATGTTTACTTTATTCATATTTTTGTTTTACGATCACATCCAGCCACATGTGATCGGGTATATTTTATGATCCCACGGGATATGTACATGTTCATAATAATGTATAACGGGAATATATATATATATAGCTATTAATTTCCATATTATTTGATTATTTTCGACCCGACGTTTAGACTAACGGAAATTAATATTAACGATAATGTTGACCGACCGTGACATATATTCATTATAAATTATATGACGATGCGACCAGACATGAAGTGTGTGATAATGTTGTCAGACAATTCTAAAACACGGATGTCCAATTATTTGTTAAATTCATCATAATGACATGACGATTAGGCTAGAGGCACAGAACTAGAATACTGTTGCCGACATTTCTATGATAAATTTGGTGGGTTTAACTGACATTTATAATAATTCATCGGGTTAAGCTGACGATAAATCAGTCTAAAGAATTATAATACTGCCACTGGGGCAGAGAAATATAATAAAGGACAGACAGGAGAAACTTGAATTCAAGATTAGACTCTAGACATATGATGTTAGAGACTAAAATCTGAGGTGACGGGCAGAGGGACGGCTTAGGGAAAGACTGCTTTCTAAAGCTAGAAAATTAATGGAGCCGTCGTATTTGTCTTCAGTCTATGGTGGAGCCTTGCACGACAGTCCAATCTCAGCGCAGAATACGGAGTCGAGCACAGAGAAGGCAAATCCGAACCATTCAAGACCTACCGGGGCAACGTCAGGAGACCGGAGAACTAACCACACTTCACTATCAGCCGGGGGCTGAAAAGCTAAGTCCACGACAAAGGAAACTCACCTAATCAATGCCACAAAGTTTAGTCATCCATGATGAAAAACACGTGAATTGTGAGACACATAATACATACAGCAGACACTAATTCCATCGACAATACTATCATTCACCATCTATTCACTTTATTGCAATAAACCAATTGGGTGTATATACTGTACCCCACGCTTTGTTCCTTCCATTAGATGTTGAATATTGTCTATGTTTATCTTCCTTTATAAGGGAGGGGGGGCTCGTAAAATATAATATAATTTAAAGAATAATAATAATAGATAACTGAGAAGGGGACGACGGTAGCGAGAGACCAAATATCTCCTTACAATCTTTTCCAGACCTGTCGAGTTAGGAGAATTTACCCTCTTCGTCACCCTTCGGAAGTGGGAAAACCCAGCAGGGATTCCTTGAGCCAAATCTTCCACATCAGATCTATTATTTCCTCTAAATAATTCTCTTATCCTTTAAACGCTACGTGACAGGTCTTGAACTTCTCTAATACCATCAGGTACCAGAGACTCTTAGAAATCGTGCTGAATTTCTCTATCATTGAGTACCAGCACCAGACAAGTGCCAGCAGGAACCCCTGTCGATGCAAGTTATGGTTCTGTCTTAATATCAAACTAATTCCTCCTAATTTACATGTAAACATACATTCAATACAAAAGAACATGGTCAGCTCTCTCTGACAACCCTGCTTCTCCACTTTAGTTTGATGGAACAAATCGTACCAGTATTCTTTTCTCTGCCCTAATGGATGCTACGCCTCTGTCATTCCTGCAGTAATCTTTTCCATGCAATAAGATAGGTGTAATGTTCCTGTATGACCATGATATATAGTACTGTAGTTTTAAACATTCTTAGATAGTCCCTTATATGATGGATCAACATCTAGGCTATGCCTAAGTCTGCCATGGAACCATTTAATTACAATCTTCTACATGGCCTTTTCTCACACACAACCCTTTTTAAATTAAAAAGTCAATAAAATCAATCTTACCACATATCAAGGAAATACAAACAAGTAACGATGAATTTGGCAATAGAATATGGCACACTTTCATCACTGCCTCTGTTCAGACCGCTTTCTGTTGTTATTTAGTTTAAAACAAAGCACAAATCTGCTCATCGCTGCTTGTTCCTCAGAATATTTTGAAAAAATGGCAGCGAGCAGCCTACTATTTCGTTAAAGTAAAATGCTTTGGCCAATGAGACCAAGCATCTCTTTCATTTGAATGAATCTTTTTTTAAAAAAATTATCTCAAACCACTATGTGTTACTATTACCAACTAGATTTGTATATTTAGGTTAGCCAATAATATTTCGGCTTCCTTCAAATTTCATCCAATCCCCTTCATCGTACTATCTTAGCCTTTCTTTCACCTAATTTTTTTCCCCCAAAAAATATGCTATCCAATCTAAGCAGACATGACTTGACCTGACAGTATCTCCGATTCTCTATGTATTATTACCAATATTTGATTATTTAATGGACTATTTAGATAACTAACAACATATTCTTGGTCAACAGGTCTTCAGGTACACGAATATATGATTTTTATGGGGCTAAGTGGCTTGGTTCAAAATTCTATCTTTTTTCTATGTTAGTAGTTTATTTTTAAACTACCTCCTGTTCAATTCTTTTTCCATGTACTTTCAAGCTAAATACGAGAGTCTCTCGTAATACACGAGAATTACGTCATTCGCAACAAGAGCTAAGCGTGTTTTCATGACCGTAGTGTCCACATTTTCTAACGTTTACATCGTAATTTGAAAACCGCCTAAGGCAAGGCTAGCAAGTTGGTTTTATTTTTAGAAACAATGTGAGACGTGATTTGCGTTGGTTATCTATCCGTCCCCCTCCCTTCTACAATGTATTTTAGGCAAATACTTCATTGAACTTGGAAAAGTGGTACGTTTGTCTCAAGGACGAATTTGAAAAATAGGGTACCCATTTTGGTTCGGCCAATGCGTTATCAAATAATACGCTGAAGGCGTAGGCGACGACTACAATTCTCGCCGAAACTTTGTAGTAGTATCCTATCTTGACTTTATGCACTAGCCTGTTATATTCTAATTTAGATATTGTATTTAGAAGTTCACCACACTGAGCCACAATTGGATGAGGTCCAGTGCGGATTCCGAGCAAACCGAAGTACTCAAGACCTAATCTTCACACTCAGACAGCTGAGTGAAAAGGCCCTTGAGTATAAGAGTGAGATCCATCTTTGTTTCATAGATCTGGAAAAGGCGTTTGACAGTGTCCCCTGGATCAAACTTTGGGACTGTTTGGCAAGGAAGAACATTCCAACACCTCTGATTCATGCTTTACAGAGCTTCTACAAGTCTTGCAGAAATTATGTGAGGACAGCAAACCATAAGTCAGAAGAGTTCAGGACCACCACTGGTGTAAGACAAGGTGATATCCTGTCACCTCATCTTTTCATACTCCCCATGGACGATGTCATCAAGGCATGTAAGGAGAGAACAAGAAAGTATTCAGTGGGGTACTGGAAGATGAGACAGGTCTGTATTTCAGAGCTGGCATTTGCTGATGATGTTGCATTGATTGCTAAATCAGAGGCACATCTCCAATCCAACCTGCAAGTCTGGAAGGAAGAGCTGGAGAAGAGAGGGATGGTAATAAGTAGCTCTAAAGCAAAATCCATGGTGATATCACGAGAAGAAAGAAGACATCATATTAAGCTGTGAGAACAGGTCCTGGAGTAAGTCGACCACTTTAAATACCTCGGAGCTATTATAGACCGAAAGGGAGGCATCAAAGAAGTGTTGGTCCCTCGAAAAGCAGCAGCTGGGAGACTTTTTCAGCCACAAATCGAGGGTTCCTCAGCAAGAGAGAGATTGGTAAGAAACCGAAGATGGCTGTATACCGCTACACCTATGTCCCAGTTTTGACATATGGATGCGAGGCATGGGCAATTACTACAACCCACAAAAGCCAGATCCAAACCTCAAAAATGAGGTATCTGAGGAAGGTGGTTGAAGTACCAAGAAGAGACATGGTCCGCAACCAGACGATACGTCAAGGCCTAAAATCCCACCCCCTGCAGACCCAAGTAGAACAGTCCCAACTAAAATGGTTTGGCCATGTCTGCAGAATGGGAGAAGATCGGCTACCGCGACAAGCATGGGAAACAAAGAGCCAGGAATCCAGACACCCAGGACGACCTAGAGTCCGCTGGGAGGACAACATTAGACAGTCTTTGAATGACCGAGGACTAGAATGGAACCAGGCCAGGAGGAAGACAACCGATAGGATAGTCTGGCGCTCTCTCTTCCAAACCTCTACACCTCACGGTAGAAGGGGAACGACTAAGTAAGTAAGTATATATATATATATATATATATATATATATATATATATATATATATATATATATATATATATATATATATATATATATATATATATATATATATGTGTGTATATATACATACACACACACACACACTCGAAGAAAACTTTGTAAAAATCTAATTTTTCACACCTAATTAATATTATGCTGTGATAATTTCAGACAGCTAACGCTTTAAAATTTTCCACATCGGAGATCTTAAAGCAGTCGGACCCACAGCGAATGCAATGACTGTGGTTTCTTGAAATTAGCTTACCACCCTTTACTCGGATTTCTGGAGCCCCATGCAAAATTTCAGGCTCAGATAACCGCTAAGATAAATTATTCTAGCGAATGCGGGCTTTGAAAAAATTAATTGATGTTTACGCTAAACAAATGAAGTGTTAACAAATTAAGACGGCCTACTACATAATAATAGGATAGATAAGATAGTGAAGGATCACATTGATACTCTTGATAGATGTTATACCAAGAAGCTGAGGAACAGCATGTAATCATATTTGACGACACATCTGATAACGAGAAAAGGAAGACAAGGAAGATGCAGTAGAAGATGAAGAAGAGGAATAAGAAAACAACAGAGGTAGAAGAGTGAGAGGAGGAGGATATGATGAAGAGGAAGAAGGAAAAGATGAAGAAAATGAGTAAAATAAAGGAGGCAGAGGCGTAGGAAGACGAAGATCAACAAGAATAGAATAAGTTTTAAAGAAAAAAGAGGAAGAAGAATATGAAGAAGGAGAGGAAAGAAATGAACAGAAGGAAGAAGATGATTGGAGAAAATGAACAAGTGAAGAAAAAAACGACGAGGAGGAGTAAGAAGATGAGAAGAAGGATGAACTAGAATTAGAGGAGGAAGAAAAAAAAGGACGAAGAAGAAGGAGAACAGTAGGACTCAAAATAAATATAAGGTACATATGAATATGAAGAAGGAGAGGGATAAGAAGAAGATGAAAAGGAAGAGAAGCACGAAGACTAAGAAGAAAAGAAGGAAGAAGGAAAGGAGGAAGAAGATGACAGAGATGAAGAGAAGTAAGTAGAAAAAAAGGAAGGAGAAATGCAAGAAGATGGTGAAGAAGAAGAGGAAGATGATGAAAATGGAAAAGAAGAATAGAAAGAAGGTGAAGAATGAGAGGAAAAAAGAAATAGGAAAGAAGAATGAAGAAGAAAAGAAGGAAGAAGTAAAGGATGAAGAAGATGAAAGTGAAGGAGAGGAAGAAAAATAAAAGAAGTAAGAAAATAGAGGAAAGAAAGGTGGAGTTGAGGAAGAGAAGAAAGAAGAGAAAGATGCAGAAGAACTGGAAGAAGGAGTAAAAGGCGACGAAGAATTAGAGGGTTAAGGAGAAGATGAAGAACGAGAAGAGTAAGAAGTAGGTGCTAGAAAAGACATGTCAGAATAAAAAAATGTTGTACACAAATTAGAAAAAAAGGGGCGTTGTTCTCCAATGATGGCGCTGTTATCAAATGACGTATTATTATAATTTATACTTTAGCACAAAACAATCAAACCACCCAAACAATACTTCAAAGAGATTAGATAAAGTGTTGAAAGATAAAAAAAAACAATGCAGAAGAAAAGTACACCAGATATACACCTCCTTGTTCCAAATAAATGCTACGCTGTTTTACTACTTAGTCGTTCTTCTTCTACGCTAGGGTGTAGAAGTTTACCAGAGAGAACGACATACTAATTGTTACGCCTCTTTTAGCGCACCGCAATGTGTTCATGATTTTGAACCATCGCGGTGCTCAACTAGAACGTTGCTAGATTGAAATGACGTCACATAAAATAATTACGCAGACACGCGTGCAGAGTAACGACAGTTGACTTTTGGAAGTGTATCCAGCCGGAATGGCTGCGTTTCATGTGTGTCTCTGATGATGTTCTTATGTCCGCAAGTGTGTCTGCATACAAGGGAGGTGTTTACTTATATGTATGACAGAGATTCATTTAAACCAGGGAAATATCGTGTCGATAATGTACGCTTGAGAACCATATAATTATATCGCGGACTTGTACCAGGCAGACGGTATGATGGGTGACGAAAGCACCATCACTGCCATAGTTTAAGGCATAAACTTTGATGGCCCGTTGTGGCTGACCTTGATGAATAAGAGTATGTATCTAATGATTATGATTATCATGTGGAGCCATATGTTGTGGAATATGTAAGTAAATAAATTGTCAAGAACCGTCAACAGAAGTGATCTACAATTATTTCACAAGTTTCCGTGTTCGTTACCATTTAAGTTGAACCATTATTACCCTAGATTCGCTTGACCAATATTAACTAAAACCAAGATAAAATGGAACGCCACACTAATCTATCGGCTGTCTTCCTGCTGGCCTCGTTCCAATCTAGTCCTCGTTCGAACTCTGGGTCATCCTCGAAGGAAAGGGGGGGGGGGGGGGGGGGGGGGGGGGCGAAATCCCTGGTTCATAGTTTCCAATGTTTGTCGTGGCAGCCGATCCTCTTCCACTCTGCAGACGGGGACAAACCATCGTAATTGGAACTGTTGCACACTGATCTGCAGGGCTGGGCTTTGAGGTCGTGGCATATCGTCAGGTGGCGGACCATGCCTTTTCTGGTTACTTTAACGACCTTCACAAATACCTCATCTCTTAGCCGCCTTTAAGGAAGTACCCAGTCTTTTTTATACATTTATTTAGATTCTTGTGTGTCATATCTAGCCCTCACTTTCTTTCCTTTTACTGACGAAGGCATAGTTGCCGCAACGTTGGTTATTTTTTTGTCTTTTGTCCTCGGAAGAAGAATCATCTTTTTCCGATTTTTTTTCATACCCATCCATTGTACTCCACGTCTTACTGCAGTTGCCCACATCGTCCTCGACTTAATATACATTTTTTGACTGCACCTTCTCTATATTATCATCTCGTGTCTCGATCTACATATCCTGCATGTCCTATCTCCCCTTTTTCCTCATTGCATAGCATCTCTGCACCTAAAAAATAAATCCTATTTATCTAATTTCGTACTTTTCTATTCGTCCGCATCCTTCTTACCCTAAATTCTCGCGCTCATTTGTATTTATTTTATTTATATTCAGCCTGTTTTGTATCTCTGGGCGATTCACTTTTCTTCTGGTTCTATCCCAACTATACCCTCTCTGAAATATTTTATCAACTCTCTCCGTCACTACTAGCTTTTGCTCCCTGCCTCCTGACCTGTCTCGTGCCGCTATTGACTTTGCATTCGTGACTTTCAAGAAAACCAGATTCACATCTTATCTCCACTTTATTCATACCTGCCTCCACCATAAAATTCTTCCCCATGGATTCTCGTCCAATTTTCGTTCTTCTGCTGGCACACTCATTCCAGGGAACAACGTCTCTTAGAACAAATTGAGACCAAGTGTGGCTTTCAACGTATGCGCTTAGTGACTGCTAGTCGCTCCCGCCTCTTACCGGGCCTGAGTGCCCTACAGTCTTGGCTTCTGCTCCACTTACGTTGTCTCACCTCCAATAACTTCTGTCTCTATTCTGTGATACGCACCATTATCCACACACTGAATCGGCAGCTGCATGAGTCCCTTTCCACTACTAAACATCATAAACGTGCCCGTCTCCTCCCTACCCAATGCTGCCCCACCATCCTCCACTCCATCCCGAACTCAGGTTGTCTGCATTCCTTCAGATCTACTGCTCTCGGAGGGACAGCGCTCTGTTCTCAGTAAGGGCCTACACTTTGTTCTTCTTCGTACCACCACAGACCCATACAATCTCCTCCAGGATATCCATCGGTTTCACCGCCGTATGAGGCTTAAGTTCCATTTTAGACAAGAGGACAGCACTCGGCAGTCTCAGGCTGAATCCGACACCTTCACACGTTTTTCTCACTTAATGAAACCTCCCTTTACATCATATCCTGGGGATTCTCACGCCCTGGACCTGTATATCAAGAACACCACCCATTCAGCAGCTCCGCCCTCGTAGATTGCGTAATTCCAATCTCACGTCTGCAGAGTCCCGTCCTCTCTCTCTTCTTCGCCGTAGAGTTGACATGGTCATCAAACCGGCTGACAAGGGAGGGGCCATTGTCGTCTGGCAGAAGGACTTGTACCTACGTGAAGGTAATAATCAGCTGACCAATGGCTCTTTCTACAGGTCTAAGACCAGTGATGCCACTTTCTCTAACAATCGCTTTGTACACAGCACTATTAAACAGCTCATCACCAGTAAGGCTCTGTCTCCCAGCGCATCTAATCTTAGGATTCCCAAAAGTTCTTTGGGTAAGCCTGTATTCTTCTTCTTCGTCTTCCTCGTTCGCCCTGAAAAGGACGGTTGTTGCGTTGTGTCTGTTTACGCCGTAGCTGTGATATCTGCACCTTTCGGTCGACACATCCGACTTCAGCACGGCATTTTTTTGGGACCGGGTTTGCCTTCCCTCTTCGATCCGTACTCGCTCAGCCAGACTGCCCTGCTGCAGACTGTTTCCAGGACCACCACGTGGAGGTGGAGTACGGTCTTGGTCAGCTCTGGTTCGCTGACCCTGATGCAAGCAGTCAAGCCATGGGTCGCTGACTGCATTCTCTATTGCTGCATCTTTTGGTCCCAAGCCTGTATTCTATATGCTGACCACTCCTATCGTCTTTTCCTGTTAGACGTCTGTTCTCTGATGGTCTCCATCCCCCACACTGATGGTCTTCGAACTGTTTGGTTCTTTTTCGACCAGCGCTATAGTCCTAAATCAATTGACACTCTTCTCCGTCTTGCTGAACTGGTCCTTCATCTCAATTCCTTTGAATTTAATGGTCAGTTCTTCGACCAAATTAGTGGTGTTGCTATGAGAACAAAGATGGGTCCCAACTAAGCCTGCCTTTTCATGGGCTATTTGGAGCATCAGATATGGCAACAATACTCCGGTTCTTTCCCCGGGATTTATCACAGATAAACACAGATATATTGATGATGGCATAGCCTCACAGATATGTCCTAGGCTGATTTATCCCGCTTCATCGACTTCGCCAACCACTTCCACCCCACCGTCAAGTTCACCTCCCTCATCTCCACAGTATCTGTCAACTTTCTTGACATTACTATTACTATCACGCCCTCCTGCCTTAATACCTCAGTATACAAGCCGACAGATGCTCATAGTAAATTAATGTGAAACAAATATAAAGGTATGTTATCAGGCACTCGTAAGAAATAAAGAAGTAGAACACTAGACAACAGAAAAACAACGGACATGAGTGGCTTACCCAGGATTTGAACCCTGGACCTTCCGTGCGACAACCCCGCCTAGCTATGCAAGTGAACCACACTATCCTCCCTGCCATCTACGCATCACCAAAAAATGATGTTTCGACGATGCTTCTTCTTCATCCTCGGGCTTGTCGTGACTCCCTTCCATTTTCCCATCTTCTCCGCCTCCACCGTTTGTGCCAAGACAACGATGACTTTCACTTTCGAGCCAATGAGATGTTGGATATCTTCCGTAACAGACTTTATCCGGAACATGTTCCCACCTCTGTCCTCCAACGGGTTCTCCCTATTTCCCGTCAGGAGGCCCTCAAATCCCACCACAAATCTACTTCGGTTAGAGTCAAATTAATCTTGAACTATCACCCTTACAGCACTGAAATTTGAACTATCACCCTCACAGCACTGAAGTTAAAAAGATCCTTTCCTGCCACTTACCTATCCTCCAAGCAGATTCTGTGACCCGATAAGTGTTCGGTGAGGCACCTTTTGTGGCATATAGACGCGACAAAAACCTGAAGGATCTTCTTTTTCACAGCCGTCTCTCAAATGAGACTGCCACTCACTTTGACACACTACCCAGTGATGCACGACGTGCAAGCATGCCATTAAAACCCGCAATGTGTCTTTTCCTGAGGCCACGTCTACCATCACCAATAGCTGCACGTGTGAGTCACGCAATGTCATTTATACAATCATATGCAAACGTTGCAGTAAAACCTGTATTGGCCAACCAGGTAAACAACTTGGGGACAAATTCAGTCAGCACCTTAATGACATCTCCCGGCAAAAAGTCCACACCAGTTGTAGTAAAGTAACTCCGTGTGACACCCCGCTCAAATTTCCCCGATTCAAAAAATCTAGTAACGTAAATTCACCAAAAAAACCACTACTACTATATTAGAAAAATTGCCAAGGGCAAGGTCAAACTTACCGCTAAAAAATTGGACAAAATAATTTGAATTTTCCACTATTACAGTTAAAAATCTATAAATAAATTCCATGTTTGACCTTGGGTCTCAAGGCCATCGTCAAATCAAACCGCTAACAATTAAAATAAAGAATTTGAATTTTCTAACGCCAAGCTTAAAAATACCACCCCCCCCCCCCTTTTCCCCTAACACACACGCACACGCTCGACCCTTCTGTGATGGATTTGATGTTAATACAGTTTGTTGTTAAGAAATCTTAGTGTACTAAATGAGGTCAGATGTGAAGGTCCCTGGATATAATAAATATTGGAGTAAATTTCCAGGGTACCTTTCTACTACCACCACTATGATCTCATTCAGACTTATTCTAGATAGAATGTAAGATGACTACGTTTGGTGTCTAGGGTTATGAAATGTTAGTGTAAGGTTGCATTAACCAACTAAACATATAAACAATTTCACAAATTATTTTATTATCCAATACAACACAACAGTACCACGACAATCACATACGAACTACACTTTAAAAGACTATCTTTAGTAAGTCAGTGGTTGAAAGTTTGGTAAAGTTAATGTTTTTTCAATTTATTGTCCTGAATCTAATTTATTTGGAATCAGGACTGACAATCACAAGTGAAATCATAGAAATTATTTACATCAATCAATTTACATAATGGATCTTCTGTCCATAATACACATATTATTATTATATAAGGGTGTAGTGTATTTTCTAACTGAGGTGACTTCTAGTATACACTGGTTGATTGTTTATTATCATCATCTCTGCATATTGTTTGTAAGTTTCTGTGGACACTGATGGAATGTTTATATCACTATTCCCCGCCTCTTTAATTTAATATAATGTTAATTGAGCGATCAGGTGCCGAAACATGCACCTATCTTGGTAATATGATGTGGGACTCTTCCTGTACTTCGTTGAACGACAACCTTCAGCTCCCACTTCTTCAAGAATAATGGTGGTTTACAGTTGTCTCCGAAAAAGGCAAGACTGTGGCATGAATATATCGGCCCACTGTAGTCTGGCACCAGTTATTGACAGCCACCAAAACCCTCTGAAATCAGAAGGATATGCCTCCTTCGTAATCAACAGCCTACAATACTATTCAACAACCAGTACAGGCACATTACAAACAAACATGTAAGATCAGCTCTTTACGACAATCCCTTTCACCAGTTTCTTTTGATGTGACCAGGTATACTAGTATTCCTCTCCCCTAAAAGTTACAACGCCTCTGCAATTCCAGCAATAATCTGTTGTCCATACAATAGGATAGGTATTATGCTCCTGATGATAATCATATATAACTTAGTTGGTCTACACCTCTTTGATAGTCTTTCATATGCTGGATCAATCTCTAGACTCTGTTTTGAGTCTGCCATAGACTCACTTACTTATAATCGTATGTTAGTATCTCACATTCAAATTTTATTTTAAATAAAATGTTAAGAAAATCAATCTTACCACAGATGCAAGGAAATAACACAATTAAACGATGACTAGGCAATGGCACATTTTCGATCTGCCCTTTGTCCAGGCTTTTCCTATGTTAGAAAATTTCTCCGCCTGCTCTCATCGATCTTGCTTTACACAAAATTTACTTGAAATGGCAGTGAACAGTACCCGCTTCGTACCAGTATCTACTGCTTTGTCCAATGGGACCATGTTTACATTTATTTTTGAATCTATCGTTTCAAATAACAACTCCCAATATGTTTCCAAGGCAAATATATTTTTAGTTTTAGGTCAACCAATCATACTTCGCCTTCCTTCAAAATCCACCCAATCAAATATCCCGTACCTTTTAACCTCATTTACCCAAAGTCGTTTTTTCAAAACATGTCATAAAAAATATAAGCAGGCATGATCTTTACTTGACAGTCTGGTCGACTCCACTATAGTATTATGGCTATAATTAGTTAATTAATGGACTAATTGCGTAACTACTACCATATTCTTTGTTAGCAAGTCCTAAGGTACACGAATATACAATTTATATGGGACTAGTTGGCTTCACAGTTTTTTTTTCTAAGTTAGTGTTTTTTATTTTTAGTCTACTACACGTTCAATTCTTTTCCATGTGCTGTCTTCTCTATTTACGTCCTTTGAATTCAGAGCTAAGGTTGTTTTTGTGACACGAGTTGTCTACATGTTCTAACTTTTTCGTCGTATTTTGGGGAAACCCCTAAGGCAAAGCTTGCCCCTGTGCTGGTATTGGCTTTTAGTTTAAAATCAATGCGAGACGAATTAGCATTTCATCTCTCCATTCCTCTCCTCGTTCCACAATGCATTTTTAGGCAAATATTTTCTTAGAACTAGGAAAAGTGATTATGTCAAGGACGAATTTGAAAAATTGGGTACCGTTTTGTTTGGCTATTCGTTAGCAATTAATAATCTGAAGGCGTAGGCGATACCAACAGTTCTAGTAGAAAATTCTTTTGTACTTTCTTATCTTTTCCTTTACGCCCGATATTGTTATATATATTAATTTAGATATTGTATTTAGAAATTCACTACACCTTCCCAATATTTATGACGAAAGCCGTAAATCTTGGCAGCGAACCAACTGTTACCTCGTTTTATAGGGGAGAGAGAAGGTGGATTACAATGGAAATCAAGCCTAACTTGTGCGTTTGAAAAGAAACTTATATAATTTATTTCTTTATAAATAACAGGGATGTCTTGAAGGGTAGCGCTAATATTGGTTAATATATATCATAAAATTTTCCCGTATAAACATTACCTGGCCTTAGAAAATTATTTTATTAATATTTTGGTTCAGTGAACGGAGCAAATAATTACTTAAAAATTACCCATATGAAAACGGGGACAAATAATTAAAAGAAACCTATATAGGAAGATAGAGGACAGTTGTCTGTTTAATAATCACTTTCAATATTAAAAATCGACCCATTAATAACAAAGATATTGTATAAATAAAATTAAGAATGACGAACAAACACATTTCTGAACTGCTCAATTTGATAGTCTTCGGAAAAGTTAAATTTTCTTAACGCGTTTCTGATTGGTTAATTGTAGTTTAGGATGGGGCGATAAAATTAACAATCTGCCGGCATAGTGCGCCATTTGAGAAAAAAACGAACACACAGCCAGATTGAGAGCAGATGCAAAGCATTGATGTTGAATGCCTTCGCCGTCTGGACGATAGCGGTCTGAACTGAACCATTAACCGCCAGTCAATCTTGTGATTGTGTAATTTATTCTTTACTTGCGGTAAGATAAATATGTTTATTGATATTTTATTAGCATGTACAGGCCACAGTTATGCGCCAAAATTGTTGTTCGACATTGCCTATTGGAAGAGATTACGACAACCAAGTAGGAATGTCCCTAAAGCAGATTTATTTGGAAAGTGAAATAAAATGTGTAAAAATGTTTGAATATTGCCATAAAAATCGTACGACTGTAAGTCCAGAACCTACTAGCAGTTTTCTGCAGTGCATTAGTGTTCAAATAACACATGAAAACCTACATAGGATGTTTGCACAAAATATTTAACAGGTCACAAGAAGAACATGGTATACCCCATCTGATTCTATGGAAGAAAATCAATGCTTAAGGGGCCAGTGGCGTTGCAGCCATATGGGAACAGTATGAAAACACTGGAAGAAAAAATGGTCAAACAAAAATAGGGTTTGGTGCAATTGGTTGGCACGCGTAGCTGACCCTCCTTTTGAATGTATTATTGATAACGTTGTGGAATGATATTATAGATATGATATAAAGAGGGGAACATAATCTTCTTATTTCAGGGTTGAATTGCTAAATTGAAAAGTGACATAACCCCTGGAAAGTCAGATCCTGTGGGCACAGAGAGAGCTTCTTATATAACGGCAAGCTTCCTGCCACATCAGCATCCAGGGGAACTCTGAAATACTGGTTGTTATTGAAGACTCTCAAGCCACCACCACAGACAGGCTTTTGAGATAAGTCCATTAGAATTGGCACTTGAGGACTCATCCTTATTATTCCACAAAAATACAAGAAATTAAAGGGGGCATGATGAAACACACAAACCCTCAAATCAGTGACAAAGTTCTTATCAAGTGTTAACATATTCCAGTAGGGAGTCCAGACCTATTGATATTGTAGACTTATCATTTTATGGACAGGATGTCCACCCTATTTATTTAAAATTTGTACATAAAGAAACATTTCTTTTTTTGAGTTGAAAATTCCTGTTCCAGAAAATTGAGGTTCAGGAATAATAAAAATTGTAATATAATTATATAAATTTACACACAGTTTTACTTAATTCAATTATATTGAGTTACAGTTGTGTTTGTTTTATTGACACATCACTATACCTACATTACCCTAGACACGTAGCCATATACGAGGGACGATCAAAAAGTAATGCCTCGTAATTTTTAATTTCATTCAATAGGCAAGAAAACAGATAAAATTCACATTGAAATGTAGCGCCAAGTCTGAACTTCAAAAATTTATTTCTCAATGTAGTCTCCGTTATTTGTTACAGTTTTTGTCCATCTTCTCACAAGGGCATGTATCCCCGCACGGTAAAAATTTGTGTCCTTTTTCCTAAACCACTGGCGTAATGTGCGTTTAAGGGTCTCGGTGTCCTCAAAGTGATGTCCGCGAAGATCTTCTTTCAGTGGTCCAAACAGATGGAAGTCAGAAGGTGCAAGATCGGAGCTGTAAAGGGGATGTGGTAATAATGTCCAGCCAAATTCTGCAATCACATCAATGGTGCGTTTAGCGGTGTGTGGCGTGGCATTATCGTGCAACAGTAGTGCAGTTCTCTGATCTTTTAATGGGTAAAGTCGCCGAAGACGACCTCTAAGCTTCTTCAAAGGTCTTTAATGATGTTCTGGACACTGCCGTTACTAATGGACAACATGGAAGAAAGTTCATCCAGTGTTACCCGATGGTCACCACGAATGATGCCATCAACTCGATGAATGTTGTGTGGAGTCACTGCGGTAGACGGACGGCCAGTCCGCTTTGCGTCACAACCATTGAGGATTGACCTATTTCAGCTTCGTCACAACGATGTACCCAACGTCGGACAGTGCTAACATCCACTGTTGAATCTCCATAAACATTCTTCAAACGTTCGTGGATGCGAATTGGGGTCTCGCCTTCAGCATTGTGGAATTCTATGACATAACGTTGTTTTAACCGAACGTCTTTGGCAGCCATTTTTAAACTGTTACAGTGGTGTCACCTGTTACTGAAACAGGTTGGTAATGCTATACAGTACAGAAGAGTGTTTGAGGAATCCTGCTAAATTTACAAATTGCACACCGATGCAGTATTTACATACATAAAAAATAGGAGGCATTACTTTTTGACCTTCCCTCGTAACATACCCAGAAAATATTTCCCAGAGTGAGATCTCAGAGAGGTAGCGGATAGGTACCCTGAGAATACAACATCATCAATAATTAGACTCAGGGACTTACACAGCTTGACCTCACTCTGTGTACACTTAGTTGAGTAACATCAATAACCTCTCATATTACCACACCAGTTGAAAAACACTTTAATGGTTCTGACCACCAGGATTCCATCGACATCCAAGTCACTGCGATCAGATCCTGCTCCTCTGACACTGCTAGCCGCGTTCAGCTTGAGCAACGTCTCATCCATCGAATGGGGTGTCTCAAACCAGGTGGTCTTAACACCCTACACTCATTTGTCTGAGATGACCCTTTCCACTCCTATTTTATTTTGACCCTTTCCACTCCTATTTAATTTTCTATTTCTCCGTTGCTCTTTTTTTCTTCATTTTTTTTCATTTGTCTTTAGTCCTGGTAAAACGAATCGCCTTTTTTCATTTTTTTCCCACACCTATCCAACGTGTTGTGAAGAGAGTTAGTTGTGTCATAGTATTAAAAAAAAAAAAAAAAAAAATTAAAATTGAAACTAGTTTACGGCACTTTTATGCACGTATAAGACTACAATTTTTAATTGACAATCACCATAAAACATTTAGCCCTGCGAGGAGCATAAAGAAATCGAGGATGCCAAACACCTTCGCCCATTCCCAAGAAATAGGCAAGAAAAATTTTGAAGGAAAAAGACAAGAAAAAAAAAAGGAAGAAGCCACTGATAAAAGAAACAGCTGCCAGAAATTAAATTAGAAATGTTGCTTTATATTTAATTCGGTTGGGGGAAAAACAATACATTAAACAAAAATACCCCCCCCCCTCCCACCGTAAAAAAAAATAAAATAAATCAATAGTCCTATAATCGGTATTCAGTGGCATAACTAGAGTGATGCAGGTGGGGTACGTGATTTGGGGGCCAAATTTGGGGTGGGGGGCGCCATTTTTATCTGTAAAAATGTAAGCATTCCACTTTTCATTTATGAGAATCCCATTTATTCTAATTCACATTTATGTATAGGTATGTGCAATTGAAAGAAAGAGCCAGGTAATGATGTTGTTACAGAGAAGAACAACAGTTGAGAGTTTGTTTGGAAGGGAGAGGCTTGAGGAAGTAACTAGTTTCAAGTACGTAGGGTTGCATGTGTCAGTAAAAGGAGGAAGGGAGATAAAGGTGAGGTACAGATAAGATGTAGAGACGAATGTTCTGATAGCATTGAAAGATTTTTGGAAGTTCTGGAGAATGAGGACTTGGAGAAGATTGTATATTCTTGTGACGTCATGATTATGTGGCTCTCCCCCATTTGCACTGTCTAGTTCCAAGTCGGATGTTGTTGAAGTTCATGCCACAACAGTGTGTGGGCACGTGGTATTCGTCGCTGTCGTACTGACGGTTTGTCTTGCTCTTGCTTTTCAATAATTTGTGTTTCCAGTGTGTGTGTTTCTTTTGTGGTTCAAAATAACCATGATACTGTTGCGGTCATAACACAATATTTTTTTTTTATTTTCTTTTTCTATTTGAGAAAGTCTTACCATGAAACGAATAATCAAAAAAAAAAAAAAAAGAAAAAAAAGCTGAGTGGAGCAGAAGGCGGGACGAAAAAGGAAAATGCAAAAAGAAGAAGATTTAAAAAAAAAATCAAAAGGATTTATGTCATTATTTAAAAAACAAACAAACGGGTACTTCATCTGCAGTAACTGCATTAGATATGAGTGTTGACCAACCCACCAGTATGTCAGGAGGAAAATTAGGTGTCTTTCGAGAACCAGAAGTGTCTTTCAAGAGGCCTGAAGATATTGAAACTTAAGTAGTAAAGAGTAGGTAAAAAAAACACAAATCATGCCATATTCAGAATCATGATGTAGGCTTCATGGAATTGATAAGACACCTTTGAAAATAATTGTATCAGTTGCACTGAGGATAGAAATGATCAGATTGATTTTGAAGTATTTTCAAAATAAAAGGCGTTTTATTCACACGATTAATCAAGCAGTGAATTCATGTCGATTTAAAAGAAAGTTGAGAATGGGATACGAAGGTTTCTGGCTCCTAGCTTGTTTATTCTTCAGAAAAAAAAAAAATGCAGCCATTTGTTTTTGCTGTTTGCTATATTCTGAAACTGATAATCAGTCTTCGTTGAAGCAGCAAAATGGGTTAAATTCCTGGAAAGCACCACAAAAGGTTAGCTCCCATGACAAGAACAAAAAAATCATCAACTCGATACTGTTTCACCCAATGGAAGGAAATGAAAAGAAATCTTTTAGAGAACAGAGGAATGGGGGCTCAAGAAATACTAGTCAAACATATTTCTGAAAAGTAAGGGGGGGGGGAAGAGGGGGGGGGGGGAAGGGCACTAAGTTTACAACAACCTAGTAAACGCAGTTGTTGTACTTGCCATCCTAAAAAACCCTGTTTGACTTCCTGAAATAGGAACATGATCCTCCTATTTACATCACTGTCACGAGTAATCTTGAGCGAAAGTTACCACCTTTGAAAATGCATCCTTTTATTCAATTCTCTGGCCATTCGTGGACCACTACGGCAGATCAAGGAAGACAATCTGCAACACCATCATTATTTTCCTTAGGAGCCATCACTGAAGCTGGTCCCCTTGCTGGAAGCCTGCACCAGGCATTCCCATGCTCTTGCCATGGTGGCTTCTGTGGCAAATGGTTTTAAAGGATGAGGTTGCCAACCTCAAGTAAAACCATCTTAGTCGCCTTGTACGACTAGCCCGAGAGAGCAGTTTCATATTTCTATCCTCAGAGCAGTTCAATGGAGGAAACCTGTGCTGAAACGTTTCAAATGGTTTTGTAAAGGTGGGTTATGAAACAATTTGTTGTACATGTTAAAACTCCATGCACAAATGGGATATATAGCATCCAGGTCACACACAAGATGATGCATACTACTGTGACCGCTTGGCATACACTACCATTTATACGTGTTACAATGCTACATAGAATAAGAATGACAGACGTTAAGCAGATAAGGTGGTTTTGCACAAAACGCAGTATAAATTTTAGGTTTAGATAGCAGGCACGACGAAGAGAGGCAAAGATAGTGCAGTCCCAGAAAATAATATTGAATGCGTATTTTGAGTGGAAATTTTTGTGAAGTGAGAGTGGCTATTTTGGTTTTTTTCCATTGTTGATGGAAAAGAGAGATGTCACAAAAGTCGAAAAACCGAAAAACGTGTGCAAAAATGTCGAAAACAGAGAGACGTGTGTAGAAAATTGTAACGTGTGGAAAAAATACGGAATCGTGTGAAAAATGGCGGGAAAAGGAAGGAGCTGCATATAAAAGGAGAGATGTGGGCGATAGTTGATAGTTTATACTTTTTAGATTTAGAAGAAGGATTTTACAGATAGACCAGATTAGATAGATAGAAAATTTTGTGAGGCAGTTTTATAGTGTTTAGGGGAAATTCGTCTTTGAGATTATCAAGACAAGTTTTTAAGTTGACAAGTTTTTATATTATTCTGTTGGATATATTTTTCCTTTTGGATATATATTTTCCTTGTGGATATACTCACTATTTTGTTGAGCGTAGTAAACGAACAAGCCATTGTGAAATTTGCAGTGCTTGTCTAATGACGTCAAATAAACTCTGATTGAATTTTCTACATTGCTGTGTTTTATTTGGAACGTTACAGTTGGAACTTTTGAAAACCATTATACGATATTGCTTATCGCTAAACCTAAAAGGGTAAGAACGAACCTGGGAAGAAAAATAAACTTCAGTCAAGAATCTCAATCTCAGGCGGAAGCCTGTAACCACTTGAACAGAAATGTATAAAAGATTAGCCCTCGTCAATATATTTACCTGCGCATAAGTAACTGACGCGGGCACATACATTAACATTGTCGCCGTGACCAGCCCTTCTTCTTTAGTGAAAGCACACTCATTGACGTCGTGACCAGCCCTTTTCTTTAGTGAAAGCATACTCATTTTGGCGCGCGGTCAGCCTTTTTTCTTTAGTGATAGCAGACAGTCTTAATCACTAAACACTATCATGGATCCACAATCGTTGCAACAGCAGCTTGATCAGCAACAATTACTACTACAACAGCAACAACAACAACATTTGATTAATATCCAGCAACAGCAAAATGATTGTCAACCATACAAACCTAAATGGGAAAGAGACACTGTCATAACAGGAGCAGATTGGAGTAGTCTAAATAGAAGACACCATCGTATAGCAGTAAGAAATTTTGTTGGTCAAATAAAGAAAGGAATAACACTGCAAATAAATAACACCAACATAGGGAAGCAACAGAAGTGTCAGTTAACAACCGAGAATGGTTGGAAAATAAATGTAGAACCGGTAGGAGGGTGGAGGAAGATACAAAGATCTTGCCAGCAAAATGTCATAACAAAGGAAGGAAGTAATAGGCATAAACCATGGAACAGTCATGGATACAACATTCAATCTAACTGTCGTAAATTGTGAGAAGAAAGGACTGAGATAGTTATGGTCCCGCTGAAGCAGAGGTGATAGTGACAGCTATGTGAAAGGAAGGTGGTAGAAAAAGTATTGTTTCACGAGGAGGGGTAAACGTGTAGGGAAAAGATGATAGTGTAGAGAGAAAAAGGCAGTCTTGGATTGAGTAATTGCTCTAATCCAGTCTATCTTATGACTCTATTTAACTTTCAGACACCCTTACTCTCCTTGTACAACATACAAGGTAAACAACACTTAAGTACACAAACTTCTGTTACATATAACTACTACGTACAGACGTGAAAACAACCTATAAATAATATATATATATATATATATATATATATATATATATATATATATATATATATATATATCACAGTGGTTTGACCGACACTATAGAGTAAGGTTTATTAAATTTATTTTCGCTAAATATCACAACATCAAGAAATACAGTTTAGTTACATCAGAGAAATGAAAATATAGTACTAATAAGCCTTCCCTCTTGTATAGGAAAATTTAGAAAGATCCCACCCGAGGTTATATACCCAAAAAGATCAAATAAATAACAATGGGAGTAGGGGGCAGTCAGGACGGGTAAAGAATAAGTCCTTGATTTAACTATCCCGTGGGCATTCAGATTGGTGCGAGATGAATAAAAAGAAGATGTTATATTAGTAGTAACTTAAGAAATAAGTTCTTTCGTTCTGTTTCACTCTCTACACACATTCAATGAGTTCACTTCAGTTATGCTTACCCCTCTGCCGACGCTGCATACATTCCATGGAATTTATCAAACACATTGTATTTAAGACTATTATGAGTCCTATTATTTGTCCAGTTCAGCCCCAGACTCTCTGTTTAGGCAACTGCTATTTTTCCGGAGAGTCGTTGAATTGGTGCATTGATTATTATTTTCCTGGGTATTCCTCTTCGTACTTCAGGTATTGGTTTGGGATAGGTTTTTCTAGGTGGTGGCACTGTCCTGGAAATTTATAAGTTAAGATAGTTTTGTTTTTTTCCCGATGTGGTCTAGCCTCCAGTGGCTGTGACTCTCTCTGTCGTAGTGAATGTGTAAAAAAAAAAAGAATGTTACTCCCAGGCTGTTCTCAGAAGGAAATAGCCGAGTATGACCCGTGAATTCTCTCTGTAGAATTTGATGGTAGGAAAACTTTACTGTCATATGGTTTTTAAAGAAAATTAGTGCTGTAAGTTCTGCTACATCAGGCCAGTAATATTTATATGGATAAGATGGAAAAATCTTCTGGAATAGTCCCGTTCCAGTTTAACATTTAAAAGTTTTACATTGAAGTGTTCTGGTTATTTAACCACTCGCATGGATGGAGAAGGTGGACCGCGAAGGGTCTCCAACATTTTCACCGACAATGTTTGTACGTTTAGGAACATATAACTGGAAAGCCATAAGACATCTGGTCATACATCTCTATAAGAACCGCTGGATCGCAAGGGTATGATCTACCTATAGAAAAGAGAATAGATAACAGGTAATCATACTATAATTATATTCTAACACCCGCGTTTTAGGTAAGACCTGTAAATCACTCCGGTATTTAATTATCTATATATATAAAAAACCACGAGCTATGAACACTAGTCACTTAAAATTTACGCATGATGAAAATAGAAATAAATGGTATCAAACAAATTATCGATCGTCTAGCGTCTTATAATATTTTAAGCCTCTCCTACTGGGGAATAGCAAGAAATTAAATTACGTTTACGGATGGAGAAAATTTAGCTATAAGTTTATTTAATACGTTATTCAGCTTAACACAAAATCCCAGTGAAATATAATGAAAACACTTTAACGATTAAATCACTCAAAACTCTAATATATTATTACCGCAGCACAAAGAATTTATTAATCTCCACGTATAAAAGAAATCCTAAATTCTTGTTTGGCTCTCATATATGAGCTAGGTACTTTCTTCAAATCTCTGGCGCTATCGATAACTGAATTTTTAAGAGATGCCTATATATATTAAATGTATAGAAATCGTTAGCTACACGCGAGATTTTTCATCTCTGCCTGATTCACTGGAACGTTTGCGGTCGAACCGTGAATCAAAGCTATTTTTCACAACTTCACAGCCAGACTCCGCCGTTCCTGCAGAGATTTCTTCCCAACGTAGACGGTTCTCGTTCTGGTGTTAATCAGAGGTGTTACAGAACTCGCTCTCTCTTAGTGACTACAAAAGACGTCGATAACTGACCACCGGTGCCGCGTCTGACCCGCCTCTTTGAAGGAATGACAGTAAGAGATCCAGAGATTGCTAATTATAATGGCTTGTGAAAGAAGACCGTAGGCGTGGCTAAATTAAAATTAAGACAGAGGGCGAATGACATGGCTTACAGCGTGCTCACTTGGACATGCTAATTAGGGAAGCACGTGGAACCCACGTTGGCGATTTTGATTTCAACAAAATGAGGGGTACCGGTGAGATTAAAGTGTAGCTTCAATTTTCATCTGTCACAGTCGTCCCCGCTTGAAGACAAGAAACCGTTTTTCATGTTTCTTATATGACAATAAAGCTGCCTTGATCTGTAGCTTCTGAATGATTGTTGTGTTAAATTTCATCATCCTCTTCTGTGCTACAATTCCTACTCATGAAGTCTGCTCCCACGTTTTCTTTTCCCGGAATGTATTCCGTGTGCGTTTGAAAGAGTGTTGCCGAGTTTGACATTGTTGAAAGATTCCGTGTGTTTGCAGTGGAAATTCCCTGCAACTATCGTCATCTTCGTCATCTTCGGTAGTTATGGCGACCACCAGGATATGCTCAGAGGACGGCACCGGTCTTTCCAAGTATTTCTTTAACAGATTTACGTGGTAGACTTTCTCCTTTCCTTTAATAGAGATCTGGTAGTTAGTGCGGGAGATCTTTTTAAGGACGATAAACTGTCCTTGCCATCCGATGCAAAGTTTATTGTTTCCGGTTGGAAGTAACAGCAAAACTTTCTCCCCTGGTTGAATTTCTCTCTCTTTCGCTGATTTATTATATCGTTGAGCGTGCTTTCTTAATGTTGGTTGTTGCTAGGTCCCATCCTAGTTGTAACCTTTCCTTCAGTTCCGGTACATATTTGCTTGCTGAGACGACTGTCTCATCAGCTTTCTGGTCTGTCAGGGAACGAAGTAAGGCTTCTAGCAGCCCCTTAATAAGTCTGTCGAATAAAAGTGTAGCTGGTGGAAATCCTGTAGACGCCTGGGGAACTTCCCTGTAGGCGAATAAGGCTGCAGGAATGAAA
Source organism: Oreohelix idahoensis (assembly GCA_024509875.1). Classification (NCBI taxonomy): domain Eukaryota; kingdom Metazoa; phylum Mollusca; class Gastropoda; order Stylommatophora; family Oreohelicidae; genus Oreohelix; species Oreohelix idahoensis. The sequence continues at coordinate 153,143 of JAMPIV010016425.1, forward strand.
AGATCCCAATCTTCAGGCTTCTCTTGTCCCAGCTTACGTAACATCATGGTGAGGCTTCCATTAACACGTTCTATTAACCCACTTCCGGCCGGATTATAGGGGCTTGTGTAGATGTGCTGGTTCCTCAAGATCTTAACGATCTCCTCCATTGACAGGTTACGGTATGGGGATCTGTTATCCGTCAAAACGTGTTGAGGAAATCCCAACCGTGTTAAAAATTGCACGAGGGCTTCTGCGACATGCTTGGCATCCGTGCATGTTAGCGGTATAGCTTCTGCCCACAAAGTGCATGTGCCTTCTTTTGGTCCTTTCTAAGGGTCCTAAAATGTTGATTACAACCCGTTCAAATGGTGTCCCCACTATTGGCGTTTCACCCATGGGAACAAAGGGTGTCCGATGCTTGGGTGCCACAAATTAGCACTGGGCGCAGGATTTCACGTATCTGATAATATCAGTGTTCATTCCTGGCCACCAATAGGGAGTCGATATTCGCTGAATAGTGGCGTTTTGTCCCATATGTCCGCTAAAGGGAGAGAGTGCCCCATTTCTAAGATCTGGCTTCTGTACTGCGTCGGTACTAGGAGCTGATTATAACCTTGTTCAGGTTTGCCCGTTCTACGATACAATACGCCATCCTTAGAAAAGATGTCTTCGTAGTGTCTGGGGTCCTTAGCCATGGGCAGTTTTCTAAAGCAGGGCTCCAGAGTAGGATCCTTTTGTTGCGCCTCTTTTAGTTCCTTAGGTAACAAATTTGGCGCAGGCTCCCGTTCCTTCTGGGTTTGTCCTCTTGTGGTTACTGCTGCCACAATCGGCTCTTTCAGTCTCCCAACAAACACATATCTACATCCCAGGATAACTGGGTAGATAGGATCATCCATAATGGCCGCTTTGATAACACCTCTGAGAAAATCAGAGTGTATTTACTCCAGTGCGATGGGAAGCGTCCTGGGTGCATCACTCTTGAAAACTCCACATAGTTTGACGGTTTCTTCTGTCTCTTGACCGGGTTTGACCAAATGCCTTGAGACAATGCAATCAAAGGATAATCCCGTATCAAAAAGACAAGATACTGAAGTACCGTTCTAAATAACAGTTCCTCGCGTTGAGTTCCTCTCTCCCTAAGGTTGAGAATCACTGACACTAATTCTTCCTTGCGAGGCTGTTTGCAAGCATCCGATGCGATTAGGCCGGGGGTGTTTGCCCTGATCAGACGTCCCTTGTCTTGACCTTTGTGCCGTGCTACCATGCAGGCCTTGTGGGTTGGTCAGAATTGTTATTGGTGGGATATCGTTTCTTGTAGATTTCCGATTTTTCCTGGGGAGGTCCCTTGGGTATCGTTTCTCGTTGATTATAGTGCTGGGAAGAATTGGAAGAATGGGAAGACTGCTCTAGATTATTTTTCCGAGAAGGCTCATCAGTCGGTTTGCGTTTTGTGTTTGGAAGCTCGGCCAACGCATTTACATAACGTTCCGCCTTATTGAGGATGTCATCCAACTTTACTGCACCCTGCTCAACCAGAAATCTACGGGTTTCGTTCGACATAGTGGTTTTTATTTGTTCTGTAAGAACAAGTTCCATAATTCCTTCATACGTGAGAGAAAGTTTGGAAAGTTCCAGGCACTTTGTCAAATAACACGTCAGGCGTGAAGAGAACTAGGGAAATGTCTCCATGCTTTCCTTCCTGCTGTTTCTGAACAGGTGCAAAAATTTGCGAGCGTTCATTTCGAAACGCTCCAGTAAAGCCTTCTTTAACATGTCGTAGTTGTCTTGGTGGCTGCTTCCCAGCTTTATGTAGACATCATAAGCGGTACCTTTCAAAGACTGTGAAAGTTTTAAACACCACCGGGAACTCTCTAACCCATACAGATTCGTCATTCTCTCAAATTTTTCTAGAAATGCGTCGATTTTCCCATTCGGGATAGGGAAGGATTCTAAGGTAAAAGACATCGCTGTAAGTTGAGAAGATGGGGTGCTGGAGAGATCAGTTAATTGTGACTGGGGTGGAGACTCTCCATTGCTGGTGGAAGACATAGCACAACGAGTTTGGACCTCTAGGGCCTTAAGCGCCAACTCGTGCTGTCTCTCTTTCTCTCTATCCTCATGCTGTCTCTCCTTCTCTCTTTTATTTGCCCTGCGCGCTTCCATCTCTGCCTCAATTTTCTTCTGCTCTAAATGAGATTGACGCTCTTCCGCTTCTTTCTTCTCCGCTTTATCTTGCGCTTCCTTCTTCTCTGCTCTATCTTTTGCTTCCTTCTCCCTAGCTTCTGCTACCTTCTTCTTCGCGTCATATCGTTCAAGTTCTATGTTGAAAAACGCGGTCGCTTCTTCTCCATGCAATCCTGTCTCCCTTGCTTCCACTCTTAGCATCGCCCTAAGTTTAACACGCTCAGCCATGTCAAAGAACTGAATGCCACTAAGTCGAGAAAAGTAGAAGAAAAGAAGGAGAAATAAAAACTCTTAGCCGCTTACGAGAAAGAAACCCAAAAATTAAATTACCTGAGATACCTCCTTTGGTTATCAGTTTCCCACTCTATCGCTGTTATTACCTGGCGCAAGGCTCCTAATACAGACGACTAAGCCAAATAAATGGTAGATTAGCTAAGAACTGGAAAAATTTACTATTACTAAAGGTGGAAAATTTTTTTTATTCTAAATAATGTTAAGGAGAAAAAATGTTTCCTTTATTTTATATAAAATTCCACCCAAAACTCTCCTCACCTGAAGTCAGTTAAGAGAAGGGCCGTAATTAACTTGACTTTATAGTCAGAACGCGGTCCTTAGTTTATCTCAACTCTGCTAACTTAAAAAAATACCTTAGTGATTGTTAAATAATCACGCGATCAAGCGGCCTTGCACAAGATTTATCATATACCAGATATCTGACAGAGATATTATTATAAACAAGTTGGAAATAATTCTATAATGCTGTGGGAAAAAACCCAAACCTATATATGTGTATGGCCAAAACACCCTGTAAATAAGATTGCTGTCTAGGGGTTAATTTATTTTAATGATCCATAGTTCACAAGACAAACTCACAAACACACTCTATCTAGATGAAAATATAGCTCAAAATCTCACACGAGCCGACTCATTTATGTGGGAGATTCATCCCAGACGAGCCCCCATTTATGTCCTATCTTCTCACAATTTACGACACTAACATGACAGAGGAAATAAAAACAAGTCGTACAAAAATTTGTAGTGTTGCCACGCAAACTGAGGCAAGTAGAATAGTCAGTGATAGCAACACAGCTGTGCATGCAGAACAGGCACAGAAGTACTATACTTCAAATCAACCAAACCCCGGTACTAGCTGTCACCACTCAAATTCGCCTACAAGTAGCGAAGACAGCATTCCTCTTAACATACTACAGGAACGACTAACCCAACAACACCAGACTGTGACAGATACAAACACCCATCTAGCTACACCACAACCTTCTGATACAGAGTTATCACCTGCCTCATTAACTGAACGAAATGCTTGCGTTCCCACTTCCACACAACGAGATGAGTCAGACCTTGAAACTGAAGAACAACGAGATGATAACGAGGATAACAACTAGCACATCGAAGATAATATGGATACATCCATTCGGTTCGCCTCGAAACGACCTTACTCATCTTTATCAGACAACTCGGTACCACTGACAACGTTTATACGCCTTCCACAGGAGCATGTTCGTACAAAGCTGTACAGGAAACGTTCAACTAAGCAACAAAACATAGCACAGCACAGTACATCATCATCGCAACACCCTACTTGTAACACTACATCAACCATCACTGCTGTAGACACTGAGAAAAAGTACGAAAGCAGACTGTCCAGGAGAGACATTGCTATATTAGAGATGGGCAGGTTGCTCTAGTTAGGCTACTCTAAATGGTTTTATTTTTTTTGTCCGAGTGCGATAGCAGATTGCCCGGAGAGGCATTGCTATTTTAGAGTCGACCAAGTTGCTCTCGCTAGGCTGCTCTAAAAAGATTTTTTTCAGATGCTGCCAGCCACCTTCTATATCGTCCTGTTGATGCTATCAGCGGTAGTCATAACCGCCAGTGAAGAGAAACTAATCTGGAGAGGCGCAACACTATTAGACATGCACATTTAACCTTGTTACAGCGTTTAAACCATTATATTCAGAATTAGAAGATTTAAATAACATTTTTTTGGACTTAGAAATATATGTATCAAACATTAAAAGATAACCAAACACATGGTTCACATTGATGTACTATTAGCCGCTAAGGCAGAATCTCAAAGGTTAAGAAGACATTGTTTGATCTTAAGCTACACTTTCATGATATGAGAGAAGCACATTAACCAAAACGGGCGATTTTGCCGTTTGTAGGCAATGCGCTACAGATTTTTATTGGCGCTGCACCCGACCACAACTATAACAGTTTATGTCATAATATTAAGACCTTGGCGGAAAACCAAAACATTATTACACATGTGGTTAGCCAGAGCATCACAAATGGTGAACAATACACAGAGCCTTTTTTGTCCTCAATTAACAAATGTTTTTCTACTTGTCTGTTCAGGAGTTGCTGAACCAGACATATGCTATGGATCCTTAGTTATTATACATTGCTGAATTTCATTAATATCGCATAAGTAACTATGTATTATATATAATGTCTATTTACTAAAGTACTGCGGTCGAGACACACAGATGTTGTACCCGTACAGTGAAATTTATTTATGCCCAAATGCGTATTTTTAATGTTAACCCACACCTCTGGTTCTTCACTCCCTTCCCTACGCACACCTTGTCCAGACGTTGTGAACTCAACAACACCTCTGTGTATTTCGCTATGTCAGTCCAACCTCCGTTTTCGCGACCTTCATCTTCCCTCAACTTGCTCGATTTCCCATTACTATTTTTGGACTGATGACCCGTTCCATACATCTTCCGTTCTAAAGATGTATTTACCACTGAGAATATTTTCTATTTAATTTCACTCCTCTACTTTCGTGGTATGGCAACCTCCCAATTCATCCATCCAAAACGGAACTACTTTCTCTCCCCCCCCCCCCCCCCCCAACAAACTAACTGTAAATTTCCCCATGCGAGTTTTTCTTCTTTTTTTTTCCTTTTCTCCCACGCCTCACATTCATTCATCCAGCAATCATCAGCTATTTCATTGTACTATACCCCCGCTCTCTACACTGTGCCCGTCAATGGGAGTTCAAACATCCAGACAGCAGGACCTTTCACCGCTCTCGTTGACACTCGCGGAGGTCATGGTCAAACGTAATTATAGTTCTGGTCAGTTACGATTCATATGTATATATTAGGTAGGATACATTTATTGTCCTGAAGATTGATTAAATGTTCTAGTTTTGTTTGGCATGACCAAACCGTATATGTGTTGATTGAGAAAAGTTCTTTTGTCATATATTATTTATGTATATTTAGTATCATAACTCCATGTTTTTATGTCTTACTAGTAGCGTTTAAGTAAAGATTACATAAGTATTGTATTAATACATGTATATCATTTACATTGCGTATTGCACATTGCTTTCCATATCCCATACTGTTTAATGACATAGTGTATAAAAAACTTGTAGGAGTCCCCCGTTTTACGCATTATTAATTTACTGGCATCCCTCGTTTTACGAACACAAAATTTGTTTTTTTTTTTGCTCACATATATACTGAGACCTTGTAAAAAATGTTTTTTTATTAGGCTCACATGCGTAGGCCCCTATCCAATGACTTGTACCAGTAACACAATTTTTTTCTCAAACCATTGTCCATTATTTTTCTCAACCATTGTCCATTGCCAATTGGCTCAGAAGTATATGCCCCCATTCTATATTTTGCTCCAGTATGTATGTTAGGGACTTGATATTTTTTTAGTTGATAGGACGAAAATGTCTCCACATGGGATACATTTTTGTGGCCCCAGGACTTGTGTGACCGCTTGGCATACACTACCATTTATACGTTTTAGAATGCTACATAGAATAGGAATGACAGACGTTAAGCAAATAAGGCGTTTTTGCATAAAACGCAGTATAAATTTTAGGTTCAGATAGTAGGCACGACGAAGAGAGGCAAAGATAGTGCAGTCCCAGAAAATAATATTGAATGCGTGTTTTGAGTGGAAAATTTTGTGAAGTGAGAGTGGCTATTTTGGTTTTTTTCCATTGTTGATGGAAAAGAGAGATGTCACAAAAGTCGAAAAACAGAAAGACATGTGCAAAAATGTCGAAAACAGAGAGACGTGTGTAGAAAATTGTAACGTGTGGAAAAAATACGGAATCGTGTGAAAAATGGCGGGAAAAGGAAGGAGCTGCATATAAAAGGAGAGATTTGGGCGATAGGTGATAGTTTATAGTTTTTAGAATTAGAAGAAGGATTTTACAGATAGACCAGATTAGATAGATAGAAATTTTTGTTAGGCAGTTTTATAGTGTTTAGGTGAACTTCGTATTTGAGATTATCAAGACAAGTTTTTAAGTTGACAAGTTTTTATATTATTCTGTTGGATATATTTTTCCTTGTGGATATATATTTTCCTTGTGGATATACTCACTATTTTGTTGAGCGTAGTAAACGAACAAACCATTGTGAAATGTGCAGTGCTCGTCTAATGACGTCAAATAAACTCTGATTGAATTTTCTACATTGCTGTGTTTTATTTGTAACGTTACATTTGGAACTTTTGAAAACCATTATACGATATTGCTTATCGCTAAACCTAAAATGGTAAGAACGAACCTGGGAAGAAAAATAAACTTCAGTCAAGAATCTCTGTTACATCGGATTTCCCATCCGATGAACAAAAGCTTATTACCACAACTGACGCAGATTTCTATCGTGCTTTATTGTTCCATTTTTGTTACCAGTTTTATTCTTGTATTCTCAGCTAACTTCTATGTGTGCCGGTTTCTGACCACTGTCTTCTTTGTATTATTAATTTGAGAAATACTTCAAAATGGTAGAGCTTCTAATGCCGTGCTGACAAACACGAATAGTGGGGTAACGGTCTGAACTTTCAATAATATCAACTGATAAGTCCGTGGGGTTCAGAGTCCGAACAAATACAATTTAATAGCACATTACATCCAAGTAAATACAGTTCATCAGAATTCAATCAATACATCATAATTCGTCACTTGAATCATATTCCTGAAGTCGGGTACGGTCAAGCTATTTACTCGTGATTCCTAGATTGGCAATCCGGTATTAAACAACTCAACTTACGCGACTAAGGTGACCTTCTTGGGTACTTTCAATAAATGTTGCTCCCTAATATATATTCTCCACTTCAAAACATAATCCCTCTCATCACTGAGGTATAATATTGTATCCACAAATTATAGGCTGACCCAAACACCTATTCATCAAGAAAATCCTTGATATAAATATCCCTCTACTGGGAGACTTCAAACTTCCGTCCGTCTAGGACCAAGTACAACAAAATATGGGTACAATTACAATGTCGTCACGTGCTACCTTATCAACGTGACACGTCACATTAAAACTAAGCAAATTATACTCCTCGCTTTCAACACCGTGAAGCGCAAAAACTATAATATATCTCTATTGTATTTCAACAACTAAAATGTGCAACTTTTATCCGACCTCCCTACCTAGTTGCTACAAATCATATATCCTCTAGTAACATTCCCCTGGCCGACGGGGGTTTAAAAAAAAATCTAATCTATAGATTTTTTTTTTCTTATGGGTATGTGAAAAAAATGTTAAAGATTATCGATCTACGAATCACGTAATATCGTCGAAGATTGTAGTCAAATTTAAGTCCATGTCAACAACTATCTTAAAAAAAAAACATGTCAAGTCAACATAAAGAAATGTCAACTATCAAACTGTGACTAATCTATAAATACTTATGTCTGTGAATAAAATTCTATCTTAATTAATAAGAGTATGAAATAGTAATTAAAATTATACTATAGATTAATGAGTCATAATATTAACTAAATGTAGAGTGTGCAGTATGTTATAGAATATAATTTAATGTAAGTAAACGAAAGTAGGAATTAATAGCTAAGGAATGAAAAGAAAAATTGTAAGGAAAGTAAGAGAATAGAAAGTAATAGTAAGTTAATAGATTAGAATATAATAGATGTACGTAAGGAAAAAATATAGAAGTAACCTATAACTAACTTAATCTATGAATTAACAATATAGAATTAATATATATATAAATATTATGTTAAAGTAAGTTCATACATGCATATAAAATGAAACAATTAATTAGCAAGCATAACTGTACTATCTACTTGTGTGCTGCTGTATGTATATTAATTGGGTTATCATTATATTATTTAATCATAATAATATCAAGTAATGTCATTTTTAAGGATATGTTGTCCTTATTTCGTAATGTTCCACGAATATCACTTTATGTAGTCACAATGGATTATCATTCCGACGAAAGTATATGAAAACACATCTGTAAGTCACTTTGTTCCTATTTTTCACTTTGCATTTTGAATGTATCATATTTGAATTCGCTTGAGTTATGAACGGACACTAACCAAAGTCCGTGCACATTTCAACAACGCTGTCAATGTCAAGTGATTATTCGAATCGGATTGTTACAACTTTGAATGTGTGCAGAATTTTTCTTTGTCAATTTGTTTGTCCTGGGATTTTGTAAGTTTGTAAACTCTTGAAGAAAGATCAACAAGTGTCAGTTCCAAAACCAAGTTCTGGTTCCATGAGTTATTTATGTTCACTTCTTATATGTCAAAGGATTGCGCGATAGTATATCAGCAACTACATTCTCATGTCCTGGAATTGCTTCAATGGTGAAATTAAATGGCTGTAGCAAGATCGAAAAACGGGCCAGTTTGGCGTTCTTATGATTGGCTTTTCTAAGTGATGCTACTGAATGCTGATCAGTCTGGATCACAAAAGGAGCGCCTAACAAAAACTTTTCGAGTTTTTGTATTACCCACACGACGCCTAACAATTCCTTATCTATCACAGAATAGTTTCGTTCTGTCTCGGTAAGTTTTCTGGATATGTATAGAGTTGGGTGCAGTACGCCGTCGTGTTCTTGTAACAGGGTACCTCCCAATCCGTAATTGCTCGCATCTGTACGGAGTATAAACATTTTTTTACTATCTGGTAATCTAAGAATAGGTTGCCTGGAGAACAAAAATATTATTTTGTCAAAAGTTGTCTGTCAGTCAGTTGTCCACAGAACTTTTGTAGGCATATCTTTTTTTAGTAACGAAGACAAGACAGCCGTAATGGTTGACAAGTTAGGAATAAACCTACTATAATATTGGACTAAACCCAATAAACTCCTAACTTGTTTTTTTTGTTTGTGGAACTGATAGCTCTAAAATCTTAGACACATTTTGAGGAATAGTTTTTATTTGTCCAGCCCCTATTATATGTCCTAGGAATGTTATTTCCTGAAAACCTATTTGCATTTTGCTAGGTCTGGGAGTTAAGTTATTAGTTCTTAAAATATCAAGTACTGAATCTAATCCTATGACATGTTCATCAAAGGAATGACTAAACAGACAGATGTCATCAATATACGTGATGATGTCTGATCTACAAGCTAAAATTCTTCGCATCTTGCGAATGAACGTTGCAGGAGCATTCATTAGCCCAAAAGGTATGACATTCCACTGGTACAGACCTTGTGGAGTCGAAAATGCTGTAATATTTTGCTTGTTCAGTTAAGGGAATCTGCCAATATCCCTTGGTTAAGTCAATTTTTGTGAAATATTTAGCAGATGAAAGACGAATAAGTAAATCGTCAATCAAAGGATGAGGTTCACTATCTGGTATAGTTTGAGCGTTAAGTTTCCTATAATCTACACATAATCGTATATTATTGTCTTTTTTTCTTACAATAACTAGTGGTGAAGCGAATGGAGAGTTACTATGTTCGATAATTCCTAATGCTAACATCTGTTTAAGTTCTTGAGATGTTTTATCTTGAAAATGGATAGGTACAGAGTAAGGACGACGTTTTATAGGAGTACTGTCCTTCAGTATAATGTCGTGAGAAATTATAGAAGTTCGACCAGGTATATCTGTCAGAACATCAGAGTAGGTTTCTAGAAGTTTAGTAATGGAATTATTTTCATCTGAAGTAAGTGAAGGTGAAATAGCAACATCCCTCCAAGATTCTGAAGATTGTAGTTCCGGTATAGGAAAAGACATTTCAACCTCAGGAAAAGATGATTCTTCTTCCTGAATTACAGAAAGACTAGAGTATTGATAAGAATCAACTGATTTGTCGTCTAAGTCGTGGAAGATAGACTGTAGATGAAGTGGACGAGTAAAGAACTCTTTCAACATATTTATATGATAAATGTTTTTCTGACCTTTTATGTATAATATGTAGTCGACGTCAGAAATTTTATCTACTACCTTATAAGGACCATTCCACGCGATTAACAATTTATTATCCTTTCGTGGAAGTAGTACATATGCTTCTTCACCAGGAAATAACTGGCGCAGTCTTCTATTTTTGTTTTGAAATTGTCTAGCTCTATCCTTCGCAGCCTCTGATGACGCTGTTGCCATATGGCAAGCCTCTATGATTTGTTTACGTAAGTTAATAACGTATTCATAAGATGACTGTGTTTCCTGAGTCATCTCAGAGTCGAGTAGTAAGTCTTTAATGAGTCCCATTGGGCCTCTTGGTGGAGCACGAAACACTAACTCGAACGGAGAAAAACAGGTCTTCTCATGCGGAATCTCTCGGTATGCGAATAAAACAGCTGGAATAGCTCTGTCCCAATCTTGAGGATTGTTTACCGTAACTTTATGTAAGAGTTGTTTAATGGTACGGTTGAGCCTCTCAACGGACCCATTACTCATTGGATGATAAACACTACTGAGACTTCTTTCTATATTCAGTGTCATCATTACATCCTTCATTGTCTCAGACACAAATTGTGGTCGCCATGGTCCGAAAGTAATTTTCTTGGAAAACCAAGCCTAGAAAATATTAATATCAAAGCATCAGATATATCAGATGTCGTAATATTTTTCAGAGGTATGGCCTCTGGCCATCGCGTACATAGGTCAATACATGTTAATATGTACCTATGACCTCTCGCAGTTGGTAACATAGGACCAATAATATCTATTGCCATCTTGTCGAAAGGACGAACTGATATTTCACTGGCCTGAATGGGAGTATTATGGAAAGCTCCACGAGACTTAACTTCCTGGCAAATCACACAGGAACGTACGTATAAAGATACGTCTCGTGAAATTCCTGGCCAGAAAAACGATGACAACACTCGTGAACGTGTTCGAGTGTAGCCCATATGACCCGCGCATTGGGAGTCATGTGCATGTCGTAGTATGTATGTCCTTAACGACGATGGTACTATGACCTGTTGTTTTACCTTATCTTTATCAACACTATTTAGAATTAAAGTATCATTACTAATAGTGAACCAATATTTAGCTTTATTCTTAACAGTAATATCATCATGTTTGTTCACTAATGCAAAAAATTTCTTCAAAGAGCTGTCTTCTCTTTGTTTGCGTGCAAAAGATAGATTCTCTCTCAGTCATGGAAGTAGGTATATCATCAGTGTATTCCATCACTTTAGTGACTGTAGTATCCTTCCTTTCCAACTCGTGAGCTTGAGCTCTTGTTGTCACTGTATTGGCTGCATACAAGTTCTGTACTTGATATTTTAAGAACTAATAACTTCACTCCCAGATCTAGCAAAATGCAAATAGGTTTTCAGGAAATAACATTCCTCGGACATATAATAGGGGCTGGACAAATAAAAACTATTCCTCAAAATGTGTCTAAGATTTTAGAGCTATTAGTTCCACAAAAAAAAAAAAAAAAAACAAGTTAGGAGCTTATTGGGTTTAGTCCAATATTATAGTAGGTTTATTCCTAACTTGTCAACCATTACGGCGGTCTTGTCTTCGTTACTGAAGAAAGATATGCCTACAAAAGTTCTGTGGACAACTGACTGCCAGACAACTTTTGACAAAATAATATCTTTGTTCTCCAGGCAACCTATTCTTAGATTACCAGATTGTAAAAAATGTTTATACTCCATACAGATGCGAGCAATTACGGATTGGGAGGTACCCTGTTACAAGAACACGACGGCGTACTGCACCCAACTCTATACATATCCAGAAACTTACCGAGACAGAACGAAACTATTCTGTGATAGATAAGGAATTGTTAGGCGTCGTGTGGGCAATACAAAAACTCGAAAAGTTTTTGTTAGGCGCTCCTTTTGTGATCCAGACTGATCAGCATTCAGTAGCATCACTTAGAAAAGCCAATCATAAGAACGGCAAACTGGCCCGTTTTTCGATCTTGCTACAGCAATTTAATTTCACCATTGAAGTAATTCCAGGACATGAGAATGTAGTTGCTGATATACTATCGCGCAATCCTTTGCCATATAAGAAGTGAACATAAATAACTCATGGAACCAGAACTTGGTTTTGGAACTGACACTTGTTGATCTTTCTTCAAGAGTTTACAAAGTTACAAAATCCCAGGTCAAACAAATCGACAAAGAATAATTCTGCACACATTCAAAGTTGTAACAATTTGATTCGAATAATCACTTGACATTGACAACGTTGTTGAAATGTGCACGGACTTTGGTTAGTGTCCGTTCGTAACTCAAGTGAATTCAAATATGATACATTCAAAATGCAAAGTGAAAAATAGGAACAAAGTGACGTACAGATATATTTTCAAATAATTTCGTCGGAATGATAATCCATTGTGACTACATAAAGTGATATTCGTGGAACATTACTAAATAAGGACAACAAATCCTTAAGAATGACATTACTTGATATTATTATGATTAAATAATATAATGATAAAACAATTAATATACCTACAGCAGCACACAAGTAGATAGTATAGTTATCTTCTTCTTCTTTGATCCTTAGCCGCCGACCATCAAAGCAGTCAGTGACCATCACGCCTAGTGGCGTCTTGTAGGGCAACAACAAATTGATTCCACTTTGCTCGGTCGGTGGCCATCCGTCGTACAGTGCCCCAACTCTGGTTCATTCTTTGCATCTCAGCCTCCACAGTCCTCCGCCAGGTTGTTTTTGGTCGGCCTTTTTTTCGTTTTCCTTCAGGGGTCCAAAGCATAGCTGTTCTTGTGATGGCATCGGGGTCTCTTCTGAGGACATGACCAACCCAGTTCCAGCGTCTGCCAGCTATGATGGTGTGCATGTCCTCTTGCTTGCTACGAGTAAGCAGATCTTGGTTAGTGATGGTATTCGGCCAAAAGATTCGGTGAATTTTTCTTAGGTATAGTTATGCTAGCTAGTTAATTGTTTCATTTTATATGCGTGTATGAACTTACTTTAACATAATATTTATATATATATAGTAATTCTATATTGTTAATTCATAAATTAAGTTAGTTATAGGTTACTTCTATATTTTGTCCTTACGTACATCTATTATATTCTAATCTATTAACTTACTGTTACTTTCTTTTCATACAGTATTAACTATTCTCTTACTTTCCTTACAATTTTTCTTTTCATTCCTTAGCTATTAATTCCTACTTTCGTTTACTTAGGTTAATGATATTCTATAACATACTACACACTCTACATTTAGTTAATATTATAACTCATTAATCTATAGTATAATTTTAATTATTATTTCATACTCTTATTAATTAAGATAGAATTTTATTCACAGACATAAGTATTTATAGATTAGTCACAGTTTGATAGTTGACATTACTTTATGTTGACTTGACTTGTATTTTTTTTTAAGATAGTTGTTGACATGCACTTAAATTTGACTACGATCTTCGACGATATTACGTGATTCGTAGATCGATAATCTTTAACTTTTTTTTCACATACCCATAAGAAAAAAAAAATCTATAGATTAGATTTTTTGTTACCACCGTCGGCGAGGGGAATGTTACGAGAGGATATATGATTTGTAGCAACTAGGTAGTGAGCTCGGATAAAAGTTGCACATTTTAGTTGTTGAAATACAATAGAGATATATTATAGTTTTTGCGCTTCACGGTGTTGAAAGCGAGGAGTATAATTTGCTTAGTTTTAATGTGACGTGTCACGTTGATAAGGTAGCACGTGACGACATTGTAATTGTACCCATATTTTGTTGCCAGCATCGTGCGGGGAAAACTTTCATACGCTAAAAGATAATTAAACCCATCAGTGGTTGTATCAGTGCAAAATGTCGTCCATCGAATTGTGTAGGCATATTTAATTCATGCATATTGTATGTACTTATATCTATTCGTATGTTTATATGTGTTTAAGCGGGTTGGTTGGTAGGGAACTGGAATCTTCTGTAATGTCGCCACAAGCTGACCACAGAGATTCTAGTCGATCCTAGGGTAATTGAATTTTTGCAATTTGAATACAAGAGATCCCAAAGAAATATTAATTTTGGACTCGTTCTGCTTGTTATTGCAAAGATTCGATATTTCATGTTAGGTGTATAGTGATTGTGATTTCTGGTGTATTTTCCTGTATTCAGTTTCAATTTTTAGTCATTTCCGTAATTTGTTTTAGAGGGCTTAATATTTCGTGTGTTCTTTACGCTCTAATATCTACCTGCTGCTTCGACATTTACTACGTTGTATTATATTTGTTACGTTCTTTGTCTATGTTATCCAGCCTATGCTAGTGTATAAGAAAGTAATAGTTATGATTGCGGCTATAATGGGTCTGGTCATCTCCCGGTCCTATATTCTGTAGCTGCATCAGGTTATTGTGGCAATAACCACTTCGACGAAGCATCATTTTTGTGCTGCTGGGTTGGGAGTGTGGTTACTCATAATTCACTCCCCCCCCCCCCTTTTTCGAAGCGAGACGATGGCGTCGTTCGAACGGTCCTGAGTTCGAGTTCCTGCTAAGCTTATTACCTCTGTTACTTTTCTGTTGCCTAGTTCTCTGCTTCTTAATTTCTCACGAGTGTCTGCAACATTTTTCATGTTTATTATTTGCATTTTGTATAGGTGTGGATGAGCATATGGCTTAGCAACAAGCAGGGGTCGAAGAATAGAGTATTGAGGAACACTGGTAATGATCAGACAGACATTTCAGATGGGGTCATGGAATCAAACTACGCTTTCGCCACAGACTATCCGGGAGGGGGGGGGGGGGGGGGGGGGGGTTGGCCACCTCTTTTTTTTTTTTTTTTTTCGTGCGCCCGCTAATACTCGAGGCGAAATCTCAGGTTATTGTTAATGTCTAACCTGACATTGATTTTACGTGAGTATCCCTTTTCTTGTACAGAGACAGGTGTCCCTCGCCATTCAGGCAGATACTCTCCGATTTCGGAGGTACCCATTAGAGCTGGGTCGGCTCAGGAGCCGCCAATCCCTGGTCGACGACACTCCCTCAGATGTTCTCGCCAGGTCTCGAGTTAATCCAGTCCAATTCCCGGTCGACGAAAAATCCTCAAATGCCGTCGCCCGGGTTTGATCCTGAATCACCCGGTCGCCAGAGCGGTGTTGTAACCACTACGCTAGCGCGGCTCCTGCCACCTCTTTCGATCCAGAAAATAAATATTACTAGAGGGTAATTGAAATTCCCGCCACACCTGAAAAGTTTAGATTTAAGTAATAATATGTTTAATTGATACCAATGAATAAATATCATTTATACCAGTGTTTGTTAACCGTTTAGAGGTCCCACACCCCTTTAAAGCATCTTAAAAAGCCTCGCACCCCTTTATCTTCTAGCTCACAAAACATGCTAAAAATGCTTAAAAGGTATAAACGTTTATTTTGAGAAATTGTAATTTACAGAATGTGACTAATGTTCGGTACCTAATTCACGTTGTCAATGTTCTATTTTGTACAAATACATTTGAGTTCTGTGTATTATATTTTGTTTATGATTATTCGCGTTCTAAAATATCTGGCATGTCTCGCACCCGTGAAAGGTGAGTCTCGCACCCGTGAAAGGTGAGTCTCGCACCCGTGAAAGGTGAGTCTCGCTCCCGTGAAAGGTGAGTCTCGCACCCCCGGAAGATGAGTCTCGCACCCGTGAAAGGTTAGTCTCGCACCCGTGAAAGGTGAGTCTCACACCCCCAGGGGATGCACCCCTGGTTAAGAAGCGCTGATTTATATTAATGCTCCTGTATTTTATTTGATAATTAAATTTACATGGAATATTTGTTTAATTTAAATATCTAGCAGTCACGGTACTTTAAAGACAGGAGAGGTGTTTAATTAGTGGGTCAAGATGTGTTCTGTTTAATTATTATTTGGTTTTGGTCTGGCAACACGGATAAACCTGTAAGACTTAGGAACCATGAATGCTGGAAAATAGATAGTGTCTCTGCACTTGTATGTCTAGAACAGGGATCGGTAACTTTAAAAAACGAGATTTCTAAAGATCTAACTTGACAAAAGCACATCTGTATCTGGAATTCGGAATACGTGTAGCTTTTATGCAACTTTAGAAAACAACAAGTTGTCTAAAGATCTAATCTGATATAAGTATATCTGTATCTGGAATTCGGAATGCTGTCGCTTTTACGTAACTTCAGTCTCTGCTCGACAATTTGCTTGCCGTAATTTCGCGGAAAGAGCGGTAAAAAATAAATATTTTACAGAATGGTAACTTCCCACAAAAAAAAAAAAAAAAAAAAAAAAAAAAAAAAACGCTGTCCTATCGTATGAAGTAAGCAATGAAGAAAATGTTTGTAAGCTAGCTCATGAATTTTCGCTCGGAACTCGAAAAGGGAGGGGGGGTGGGGGTGGGGGGGGGGGGTATGGAAGGGGGGGATGGGGGGGGGGGTAGACCCTACCTTAAAACCTGAGGATACCGAGTTTTAATTAAATATTGACCGGATAGGACTAGTGAGTAATTTATCTAATTTATCTAACTTACAAATATCACTCTTTTTTTCCTTCTTCCGTCGCCTAAGTATCTACTAAACCAGTGGTTCTCAACGTGGGCTATAGAGCCACGCAGGGGCCATGCCACATTTCTAGGATGCCTCAGGAAGATGGTAAAGTACCAACTGACAGCAACTATGAGTGGATTCATAGAGGTAAATGAAGCTCAGAATGGGGCCATGAGCAAGAAAAGGTTGAGAACCTCTGTACTAAACCATCTCGTGCGATCTACCGTTAGATTGGGTCGAACGGTTGCCCACCCTATTCTAGAATGTAGTCATTTAAACCCAGTTTAGATTCATACTACTATCATTTTAACCCTGTTAAGATTCATACTGCTATCATTTAAATCCCGCTCCGATTTATACTACTATCATTTTAATCCAGTTAAGATTCATACTACTATCATTTTAACTCAGTTAAGATTCACACTACTATCATTTTAACCCAGTTAAGATTCATACTACTATCATTTTAACCCTGTAAAGATTCACACTGCTATCATTTTAATCCCGTTACGATTCATACTACTATCATTTTAACCCAGTTAAGATTCACAATACTATCATTTTCACCCATTTAAGATTCACACTAGTCTCTTTTTAATCCAGTTTAGATTAATACTACAATCATTTTAACACTGTTAAGATTCAGTCTACTATCATTTTAATCCATTTAAGATTCACTCTACTATAACTTTAATCCAGTTACGATTCACCCTACTATCATTTGAATCCAGTTAAGATTCACTCTACTATCATTTTAACGCAGTTAAGATTCACTCTACTATCATTTTAACACAGTTAAGATTCACTCTACTATCATTTTAAGCCAGTTAAGATTCACTATACTATCATTTTAACACAGTTAAGATTCACACTACTGTCATTTTAACCCAGTTAAGATTCATACTTCTATAAATTCAGTCCAGTTAAGATTCATACTACTATCATTTTAATCCAGTTAAGATTCATACTACTATATTCACACTTCTGTCACTTTAATCCAGTAAATATTCATACTACTATCATTTTAACCCAGTTAAGATTCATACGACTATCATTTTAACCCAGTTAAATTCATACTACTTTCATTTTAACTCAGTTAAGATTCATACTACCATCATTTTAACCCAGTTAAGATTCAAACCACTATCATTTAAATCCAGTTAAGATTCATACCACTATCATTTTAATCCAGTTAAGATTCACTCTATTAACATTTTAACCCAGTTAAAATTCAGACTACTTTCATTTTAACCCAGTTAAGATTCATACTACTATCATGTTAACCCAGTTAAGATTCACACTACTATCATGTTAACCTAGTTAAGATTCACACTGCTATCATTTTAACTCGGTCAAGATTCATACTACTATTATTTTAACCAAGTTAAGATACACACTACTTTCATTTTAATCCATTTCAGATTCAGACTACAATCATTTTAACCCCGTTAAAATTCATATTACTATCATTTTAACCTAAAGATACACACTACTATCATTTTAACCCATTTAAGATTCACGCTACTACCATTTTAACCCCGTTAAGATTCATATTACTATCATTTTAACCAAGTTCAGATATACACAACTATCATTTTAACCCATTTAAGATTCACACTACTATCATTTTAACCCCGTTAAGATTCATATTACTCTTTGTGGTTTCAGGAGTCTCTGAAGAGACAAAGATAGAACAGAACAGAACCGCTGCTTCCTAAGGTATTGTCTAAGACACGACTAATTTGAGAGTATGCATTGGACTGCCGATTCCATCATGTGCAACGAATTGCTTCAGAAAACAATGTTGCAAAAGATAGAGTAAAAAGAGAATGATAAAAACTTATATTCTTCGTCGTTTTTCTTTTCGCTCCCTCTGGATTATGGAGCTACCACCACAGCTACCTCTCCCACATTGTTGCAAAGGTCCTCCTCACAGGATGGGGAATTGAACCCAGTCGCTTATGCAAGCCGAAAGTTGAACAAGGCGGGAAAAAAATTATTCAACAAGTGAAAAAGAATGTCTGGCTTTGATATGGGCGATAAAAAAATTCCAGATTTATGTATATGTCAGGACATTTGTGGTCCAAACGGATCATTCACCACTCGTATTCCTGTCACAGGCCAAGCATGAAAATTCCAGATTATTGAGATGGTCCTTGTTATTGCAGCCATACTCATTTCTGATAGAATACATTCCCGGCCCTCGGAACGTAGGTGCAGACTTTTTGAGCAGACATCCTTATGATGAAGATCAGAAAAACGCGTAAGACTTCATGGAGCTAAGTTATCTCGCAGATTATAACCTGCTAATGATTGCATGTTTTAGGATGGGAGGTGTGTAGTAAAATCTGCGAGAATAATCGTTCATTTCAGTAAGATTTTAGTCATAAAATGATAATAAATGAAACAGCCCTATTGTGTCTGACGGTGATGCTCTCACACGCCAGCAACGCTGCCTTTTGTGCAGTGCTAAAAGCCTATAGAACGATTCCACGAAAAAAATCTAACACGCGTTTTAGTTTCGGTTTCGAAAACGTACTACCAACATTTTACCAGATCTGCTGCATACATTTGGCAGCCAAGACTTATAATTAACGATTTGGAGGAAGTGTGCAGCAATATAACTATCTGAATTAACGTATTCTGTCAACTTTAACGCAAATTTAGTAGTAATCCTTACATTTTTTGGTAGTGTTACACAATACAATACAAATTATTAACGCCAATTCTTAACCCGCCATGCACAACCCCGCCTAGCCTGACACATTCTGCCATGCATATATACACGCTGCGGAAAAAGCCAGCCAAAGCAAAACACGCAGACAATTTTATTGCCTCCTCGCGGTAATGTTTCTGACGTCACAAAACAAGTTAGTTATTTGAAAAATACATGCTGGCGAGATAGCGAGAGGGGAAGATGGCCGTCTTGTGTAAAATATTTATTTGACGATGAACGGTGTCAAAAATGAAAATCTAAAACCATAATGAAACTGAACATAAAAAATATATGGCAGTATAGCTTAGAATTCACTGAGCAAGAATATGTTTTAAATAATATGATAGTCCCAGCATTACCCAAATTGTTGAGAAAATACTAAATGTCTACGAACGCACGACCAGACAGACTGTTGTTTCTGCTTTGTATTTTCTTAACGTTAGTGGGGACACCGGCTTAGAAAAGAGGCATTGAGGAAATTCAAATTAGCTTGGGAAACAAGAGTATAGGAGGAGAGGGGAGCGATAGGAAAAATTGTTACCAAAAAACTAACATCGTTTTGCATTGGCATAACTAAAGCAGGCTGGCCAATCGACTACCAGACGCAGAGTATGTTTGGAATTATTTTGGGTTTTTAAAAAAAAACTGCTTTTGAATTCTGGTAGACGCAAGCTTTCGATTGGCCAGTGCTACTAAATATTAGCAAAAAGCTTTCACTATTCATTGCCAGTTGAACTGTATTTTTGATTCAGATACGCTGAGAACAGCTGTGTTAAATTTAAAAGTAAAGTAAATAACTATATGAGTATTTCACAGTCTGGACGGAGCAGAGGAAACTGAGGCCATTTCTTTGCAAAGTCAGCGTCATTTGTTTATATTTCTTGATTTGTGGTAAGGATGCTTTAGGAATTTAATATGTTTAATCCCATTACCAAAGTTAGATACTGCTATTGGGAAAAAGTGAAGGACATGCCGGGAGCAGACATTGTTGAGTCCTCACGTTGAAATGTATCTAACTAATGTATGTTGTCATGATTATGTTTGAATATTATTGTATTAGAGCATATTAGTAAGCCTCTGTGTTCAATGAACACTGTTCAACATGCCTGAAGCATTCATATATAAAAGAAAAAGATGAGAAAAATATATAAAAGGAAATGTGGTTACCCCACATTATATTATTGAGGAAAACTATGTAAACGTACAGTGGCGTATCTGCCATACGGATCTGAGGGGTGGTCACAGCAAGGTGGGAGTCATGAGAAATTAGGGGATGAGTGCACTTGAAATGCACACGAGGCTGACCCCATACCCACGTATGAAAGTAAATAAAAAGAATAAGTGATCAGATGTAAAAGGCCAGGGTGTCCTTTTGTTGCAGAGGTTTCGTTACTGTTGCCAGCTGGTGACAGGAAACCTGAGGAGTGACGATTACGCCAAGAAGTCTCCTACACTTTACATATGCTGTCAAGAGATAACAGCAGGAGCTTGGGTGTGTGACGTGATATCGATATTTCTGCAGCTACACAATATCCTATCTTTCAACAAGAAATCCCAGGTGATATGTTAAGGACCTGGGTACATCTGACAGTTTCGGTTTACATAAACCTTGTTTATTCAAGTCATACTCAGGACTTTTGTGGGGTATGATGACATTACAGCCCCTCATACACAGTGACTCTATCTCTTAGAAGAATAAATTTAAGCTGTGAACCTTCAAATAGGAAATACATATAATAACATTGTAGTATTTGGGCAGATTGTCCACAAAATTTTAGTTAATCTTTTATGTAAACTATCTTGTCCTCATTTTCAAAGACCTGTCCAAACGATATGACTGGACAGGCAAAATAAATTGTACAAAAAAAATTAATTTAAAGAAAAACTTAACCACAGGTTTTATTCACTTCCTCATAGTAACTTAAAGTGTTTTTGTGTTGTGTACCATCATTTCATTTCTCCCCTAGACCCTAGGTACATCATACACCATACACTAGAGCCACAAGAGTGACCGTGTGAGATCTAGGGAGGTAGCGTTAGGTACCCTGCACATAATTCATCATCATCATTTTTTAGAGTCTGGGGCCTACATGTGCTTGACCTCACACGGTTTATGCAGACACCGATTTCATTCTTTGTTAGGATACCATCGTAACCTCCCCAGCAAAATCAACTTTGCTACATAAATTGGTAGGCTTGTCCGGGATTTGAATTTCTCCTAGTACTACATACATTGGGGTCTGGGTCTTAGCATAAACAACATTCTATTGTCCCAGGGAATCCCCATAATCATTATTGCCCAAGATTGGGAGCCGCGCTGGTGTAATGGCTACGACGTTGTACTGGCGACCAGGTGTTCATGGTTCAAACCCGGCCGTCGGCGTTTGAAGAAATGTTTACGACCGGAAATTTGACTGAATTACCTGAACGGCTCCTGCACATAAATCCCGTGTGGATGGGAAGGAGCGAAGCTCCTGACCGGGTTGGAAGGAAAGTCCACTGACCCCCCAGCCTCGCAATGACATGTCATTGGGCCGAAAGAGCTGGAAAGCTCGAGTGCCGCTGGTTATAGAAAAAAAAAATTGCCCAAGATTTGGGAAGTCAAGAAACTGTCAGAACCCAGTTTTAATTAGATAAAAATTATACTTATTTAGAAACTTTGTTAGAACATTTTGCATTTATCAGAATGGCAGATCTGGCCAAGTTTCGATCTGCGGCTGTTCAGACTGCAAAAGAAATGAATATGGAGGGTCAAATCTTAATTGACTATGTCACCTCCGAATGTGATAAATTTATTACTAGGGAAGAACATAGGTTAGCTGAGGAAAGGAAAATGAAATTAGAGGCTGTTAGGGAGGCTGAGATTAAGAGGCTGCAGTTGGAAGAAAAGAAACTTGAGGCTGAGGCAAAGAAACTTGAGGCTGAGAAGGAGGAAAAACGTCTACAATGGGAGGCGGAAGAAAGGAGATTGGAGGCGGAAAGGGCAGATAAAAGATTACAAAGAGAACATGAGATACGACTAAGGGAGTTAGAGCTGCAAGGCCATGCTCCTGAAAATGGAACTAGCCCATCCACTTCCGACTCAGCTGCAAGCCAGGGGGCCTCCTCATCAGCCATGGGGTTCCATTTAGATTACTTTGTGGAAAAGGATGATGACATTGAGTCGTATTTAAGCAGATACGAAATATTAGCCACTACTTATGGGTTAGAAAGAGAAAAATGGGGTGTAAAGTTGTCTCAGGGCCTTCGGGGAACAGCTTATGAAGTGTTTTCTAAAATGAGCAGGGATGACCAAGACAACTATGACATGTTGAAGCAGGCTCGTCTGTTAAGATACGAAAAGAACGGAGAGTTTTATAGAAAGAAATTTAGGAATGCCAGGCTACTGTCGGGTGAGACCTATCACCAGTTCTCCGCCCGGTTGGAGACGTATATGGAGAAATGGGCTTCTTTGGGGGAAAACCCTAGATCTCAAAGAGATGATACTCATTGAACAGATGAGAGAGTCCATGGCTCCAGACATGAGAAAATTTCTCATGGAACAGGGCGCGGAGAGGCTGGGTGAGATCATAAATGTCGCTGAGAGGTATCAGTCAGCCCAGGCAGAGGTAGCTGGTATCAAGAAAAAACCAGTAGATCAGTATAAGGCTCCTCAAAACAACAATAAATTTGATAACAGAAATAAGCAGAACTTTGATAGGCCTCGGAATGATTTAAAAAATAAAACCTCACATTTCAATGACAGAAGGAATGATGAAAGAAAACCTTTTCATCAAAGTAGATTATATTGTAGCCGGTGTAGGATGGACAACCATAACACCGAAAATTGTAGAAGGAAACCTGTAGTAATGGCCACGCTTCAGGTCAGGTCGACTCCTAGAAAAGAGGAGGTACCACCAAAAACAATGTCTCGTAAACAGTTGAGAAAGGCACAGGCTGAAGATAGGTCACTGAAGCCGTGTTTTGAGAAACTCCAAAAACTCCATACTCCTCCTAGGAAAGGAGACTTCTATTTGGACGATGGACTGCTTTGCAGGGCGGATAAAGCAGGATTATCCGGGTGTGGACAGGTAGTAGTGCCATCGAAACATAGGGCACGAGTTATGAGACAAACACATGTTCTAGATGGTGAACACCAGAAGATGGTAACCACATGCCAAAGAACATCTGTTGGATATTTCTGGCCCGGAGAAGTTGAAGACATAAAAAAATTTGTCGAGGACTGCGAACAGTGCAGCAACAAAAATTCCACAGGGTGGAAAAATAATAACCAAATGCAAGAGAAGCATTATGGCAAACCTGGGCCAGAAAATAAAGAGGGAACACCCACACGTGGGAAAATGAATCAGGACCTAGACACGCCACGGGGCAAACTTAGGCCTGGAAAGAAAAATAATTATAATAAGGTTGACCAAGGGGAATGGGAACCCCTTTTTCACAGACAGTCTTCACTCGAATGTTTTACAATGGCCACTATGCAGCGAGTACAAAGAACTGTTATACCCCAGAATAAGCCGACGATCCCTCGGTCGGACTTATGTAAACTGGAGGAAGATAAAAGAGAGAGAGAAGATCTCTCACAATGAACTCAAAGTGGGGAGAAAACCCCACGAAAAGAATCGGTAGTGGTAGATTCCTGTGTGATGACACAAGGAAGAAACGTCCGCAAAACAAGGCTTCTAATGTAAAGGACCTGACAGGTGCCCTGAATAATATGTCAGAAAAATAATAGTCCACATGTAACCTGTTAAGGACCTGGACAGATGAGAAGGCAGAGGAGACTGTTACCTCATCTTATCAATATGTGAACGAACTGACCACTCGTTTAAAAACTAGTTGGAAACTGGCAAATGATAATTTGAGACAAGCCAGGAAAAAGCATGCGGCTTACTATAATAAGAAAGCTAAGGATAGGGAACTTGCTGTAGGGGAGAAAGTACTTCTTCTATTGCCAGGCAGCAACAATAAACTTCAGATCGGATGACAAGGGCCTTACACAGTTTTGGAAAAGGTATCCAGAACAAATTATAAGATAGACAAAAAGGGAAAGGAAAAAGTCTATCATGTGAACCTTTTGAAGAAATATCTGGACAGACAAATCCAGGACGGAACACACCTATTGGCCTTGTCTATTGCAACCGAAATGAAAAATGACCCTCTCTCCTCATTCGAATATCCACTGAAACCCAGTGAAACGTTTGCACAGGTGAAGATCAGTAATCACCTGACAAAAGGACAGAGGGAGAAGGTTCTTTGTTAGGATACCATCATAACCTCCCCAGCAAAATCAACTTTGCTACATCCATACAGGAAAACAAAAGAACTTCCCAAACAATAAAAATTCAAAAATAAAACAGACACTACGAGAATCGAGAGAGAAAAATCAATAGCCGATTCTTACCGATTAAAACAAAAAACAAACAAACAAATCTCCAAGCATGTGAGTCATCAGACCATTCTAATCAAGATAAGTATCTATAATCTACAAAAATAACATCACTCAGCATATTTAATGCTCTACTTCTCGAATCTTATCAACCTTCCCAATGTAAAACTAATTTATCTACCGTGTTTGTGAGGGCTACCTGGAAAATAATTTGTGCATAAACTCAGCTTGTTATCAGTCAGTCAACTGTTGTTTACTTTGGGTTGCAATGTTATTTTATGCTCGTGCTTTTTAAGATCTTCCATCGGTTCCTTGATGATAGAGATGACAATACTGGCCTATAGTTTTAAAAGGGGGAGTTAATTAGACGGGCAAGATTCTAAATTGTGATGTTCTTTGTGGGTTACTTTAATTAATCTTCAAGGGAAATAACTAACCTTATATACATGTATAACAAAACTCTGTGCAGTTACCCAAAAAAAAAAAAAAAAAATAAAAAAAAAAAATAAAAATATGAAACGTATCGTAAGAGCAGATTAATATGAGGTTGCTTATGAGGCTGGTGACCTCATCTTGTACCACAAAGAGCTACAGAAACAACTATGTGTCAGTGGATTAAAGACAGAGACTTCTTCAGTGTTATATAGAACCAATCCTGGCATACGCTAGTGAGTCATGGGCCAATAGTTAACAAGTAGGACAAGCACTAGAGACCACAGAGATGTGGTTTTTCAAAAAGTATGTTAAAAATACTATGAGCAGCTAAAAAAGTAACTAGGATCTCCTGAATAAACAGCAATGAGCAAAGGAATCTTACTACTCACGTTCAAATGAAGCAATTCACATTCTTCGGGCATGTTATGAGAAGATGAAAGCTGGAATATGATGAGATGATAGGAAACTCTATACAGAGCGATACAACAGGAGGCAATCTGATCATCAGAAGGGGTCCCGACGTCGATCAAATGTTTCGGCCCTTTAATCTCCTTTACACTCTGGGGAGGGGGGGGGGGGGGGGGGGGGGAGGGCCCTCCTGGGTCATGAGTCCCAACTGTCTCCGCCTCCTGTTGTCTTATGTAGGAAATGAACCTACCCCACCTTGGTTGCAGCTTTAAATTCGCAATTCTGCCAGCCGGAGGCAATTGTGGAAGTAACCCTTATGTTGAAAACAAATTATTGCGGTCGTTCCACAGCACACCACGACTAGGGACAGACACTTACCCACCTGCATTATTATACAAACAGGAACGATTGGAGGAAAAAGAGATTAGAGGAGGATAAAAAGAGAAGATAGTAAACAGTTATGACGTCATGGCATGGAAAGAAGTCAACAACCAAACTGATAAACAGTAATGGGGGGGGGAGGGGGGGGAGGAGGGGGGGGGGCAGGAATTTGTTGTGGAGAGCCATGCTCACCTAAGCCACAGGCATGGTACTCGAAGAAGATGTCTGTGTCAATGACAAAGAAATAAATCCACGAATATTACTTTCACATCATTAAATTGGCGGACAGACAAACGGAATGGATGGAATTGGGTGGGTGAGCGGGTTGGCGGGCAGACAGGCTGACATGGAGGTAGGTAGGTAAGTACCGATAACAAAGGAAAAAATAACCAGGTGAGAGGGGTGGGTGAGAGGTGTGACCAGATGTGATAAGAAAACATTGAACGATGAAAGCGAAACAACTATAAATGAGTGGGTGAGAACAAAGAAAAGGAAGAGGGATGGAGAGAAACTGAAGGAGGCCACAGACAAATGTAACGATCGAAGATTTGACTTTTTTCAGATTGATTCATCTCTTTTACAGCAAACTCCTACTACTGCACATACAATTCGACTAATTTACAACGAATGACAAAATAGTTCCGCAAGACACCATACTACTGTACATACAATTCGAGTAGTTAAGATTGAATGACAAAATAGTTCCACATGACACCAAACTACTGCACATACAATTCGAGTAGTTAACAATGAATGACAAAATAGTTCCACAAGGCACCATACTACTGCACATACAATTCGAGTAGTTAACAATGAATGACAAAATAGTTCCACATGGCATCAGACTACTGCACATACAATTTGGGTTGTTAACAATGAATGACAAAATAGTTCCACACGGCACCAGACTGCAGATATAGTTCACAACAGTTGCAAAATAAGACAAACGGTACACACAGAAGCAACTGGTATCTCAGAGTCTAAAGTCTCCTATAGTGTTGCTGTCATTTTTGACGGAGTCATCTGTCAAGTTATTTGCTTATGTTTTTATCATAAGAATAATTGTGTCTTTACCTGCGATGTCAGGTTGATTAGGGGTTGTCTTCCCTTGTTTATTCATTCATTGTGTTTGACCTTTAGGGTCAAAGGTAGACAGTTCTGGCGTATGCCCATAGGCAGGGTTTTTTAAGCGGGAGTTGAGTTAGACTTCCGGCAAGCCGTGAAGTGTCCTGGAATTTCTGAAGGGACCAAGGGTCCATTGTGTTTTTCGGGGAGAATCTTTGAAGTGACTGCGATGGCAGTTTTCCCCAGTGAATCTCTGTGCGTTGGAATGACAGCAGAGTTCCTTGTTAGGTTCTGTGGACTCGGTTACAGGTAATACCGACTTTTTCCATTATTACGCTTTCGGTGGCAGAACATGTTAGAAGATTACCTAGTCTGTGAACTGCAACTCACCGGTCCTCCATTACAGAACATATATGTTGTGCTCAAGGTAGCCATCCAAGACTATTAGTCTTCATACCATCCAGAAATCCAGTGACGAAGATATATTGTGGGAGCCGCAGATTGGCGGCACATTTATGTCCACATTAGCATTACTGCAGGGTTGATGGTAAGCTGCTTATCAGCAGTACACAGCCGACGTCAGAACGAGGCCTGTGTTTTCGGCTATTATACTACAGCCTGATAATGTGCAATAGGCGGGGAATGCCAAGTTGTACCTATGTGTCAAGGTGATTAAGGTATCTGACGCGTTTAGTCAGAGAGATCAGGCGGCATTTTGAACTGTCATTGAATAACATTATTATTGACCATGCACGAATATTGGAATGTTTACCAGCCCTTTTGAACGCCTGATGTATTATTATCGATTTCCGGTCAGCATGACCTTGTTTACAATGACTGTTCCTGTTGATGCTACTATGTGTGTTATCGTCAATAAATGTTTTGAAACGTGCCTGCAGTGTTCAAGCATCCTTGACTACTGCATGTGAGCGTAGGGGTTGCAGTGTCTACATATATACGAGCCTAAACACATTCGCGCCTTCATTCGCACCCACACTCAGTTCATCATACACCAGCACTACACATCTAACAACATGTATACTGTCTTGGGCCAGTAATCACCTCAACAAGAGAAAAAGACAGTTACATTTCTGGTGGACCAGTTACGTGGGCTCTTCTGATACATTTATGATGTCGCCAGTGTGGCCCAGAAATTTACATTTCTGGTAGGCCAGCTGATGGGGCTATATAGATCATTGTACACAGCACGCCAGCCTTAAACAGACACCCCACCAGGCTACTTACACTTCTGGATGATGGGGCTATTTTCGTGAGAAGGACAAGTACACCTTACATTTGTGGGTTTAAGCTGGACAGAGCGAGAAATTAACATTTCCGTGGACTTATGCTACATTTATTATGCCTCCAGTGTTGTCCAGAAATTTACATTTCTACATGTGCTACATGTCATGAGGAACAAAGTGGACAACTGAGAATAACACACATACTCTATGCTTTCAAGTTTTGTCTACACAGGACAGAAATAGGTCATCAACTGTTGACCCAGATAAACAGTGCGAGCATTTATGTTATAATGCTACATAAACCACAACAGGACAAGTACTGAAGTTAACATCTAGGCATTTGCTACGTGGACCACAACTACAAGTCGAGTCCCTTTTTGTAAACGGTACCGCTGGTCGTTTACACGTTTCAGTCAACAACAGACTTTTCTACGCCCGAGCATTCAAGCTACATTGTTCGAGGTCAAGTTCCTGTTTGTAAACAGTACATGAAATTGTAAACATTCGAGGTGCAAG
Source organism: Oreohelix idahoensis (assembly GCA_024509875.1). Classification (NCBI taxonomy): domain Eukaryota; kingdom Metazoa; phylum Mollusca; class Gastropoda; order Stylommatophora; family Oreohelicidae; genus Oreohelix; species Oreohelix idahoensis. Next base: position 182,178 of record JAMPIV010016425.1, read on the forward strand.
ACTCAAGATACGAGAAGGTCATAGTAACTTTTGTTCGTGAATACCACTTTATGCTACAGTGGATTTGACATTCAGTGCGCGCTTGACATTTTGTTACTGTGTTCGCAACATCATGTGTTACTGTAACATCATGAGTGACTAAGCTTTATTTTGCAACACATTGAATTGATTGCTATTTATGTTCCTTCTACTGTTGTTGTGTATTTTTCTTGTGTTCTTTAGCGGGCTGGTTGGGTAAAGGTGACTCCTTTAGATAAATGCCACGTAATAGAGGTTATCTATTGAGAGCGTGTCGTTAGGGACTGCAAATTTCCTTAATTGGAATTTGCTAGCGACAATCGTTGCTATTTACGTTTAGCTGTGCTGAAACTGTACTTATCGTTGTTTTTGTAATATTTTTTCTGTTTTTCAGTTTTGATTTCATTTGTTTGTATCTGTAGGTCTTTCCTTTCTTTTGTTTATTTCTTTACACCTTTTCGTTTATAACAGTGTTGCCATTTGTCTTGTTTATTTTTCGCGGTCATCATTACACATTTGTGTAACATTTTCTTTACTTTTTGCTGTATTTTTTATTTGACTTCCGCGAACGTTTTCGGTCATTGTTCTGTATTTTTGTCTTTGTATTTTTGATTGTACTACATTATTGTCATACACAGTCTACATACATATACTTGGTCATGTATTATTATTATTATTGATAAGGTACACTCTTCATATAGAGATTGTTAATAAAATATTATTATATAAGATATTTATACAAGTTCTTTGATAAAAGACTTGTTATCCACAAAGATTGAGACAAGGTGAAATACATATTCAAGTTCTTTATGAAAAAAAGACTTGTGCCCATAGTGAGTGGGATATAAAAGAATTATTTTCCACAGGTACTCAAGTGATTTTTTGTTACATTATAAACAAGAGGACCATACAAGGTCTTTGTCTAAGACTAAGAGAGTGAAATAAAGTGAAGTGAGTATACAAGTCTAGCATTTCAGACTTGTCTCCCATTGAAGTGGGATAAGGTAATTGTTGAATTTTTCAGGTTACTGATCTCATTAGACAGAATGTCTACATTGGATTTCTTCATCCAGCAAGGGTTAACCCTTGGTAAGTCTGGTAAAGAATTGGAAGAATATTCATCTGCTCTATTCGCCATTGCATTAAAGTCAGAAGAAAAGAAACAAAAAGAGGAAATTAAATTGAAAGCAGAAGCTGAACAAAGGAGAGCAGAAGCTGAACTAAAGAAGCTAGATGCTGAGAATAGAAGATTAGAACTTGAAGAGAAAAGGTATCAAAGAGAAGCTGCTGCTGAGGAGAGAAAAGCTCAAGCTGAGGAAAGAAAATTCCAGATGGAAATGGAAGACAAAAAACTTCAAGCTGCTGCAGAGGAGAAAAAAATTCAAGCTCAAGCTGCTGCAGAGGAGAAAAAAATTCAAGCTCAAGCTGCTGCAGAGGAGAGAAAACTTCAAGCTGAGGCTGAAATTAGAAAAATGGAACATGAGGAAAGAAAACAGAAAATGGAACTTGATGAAAGACTCGCAACTTTGGAGTTAGAGAAATTGAAATTGGCGAGTACGGGTGCTTCGAGTACGACAAAGGAGTTTGTTAATAGGATTAAATTGCCTCATTTCAATCCTTTAAAGGATGACGTAGCAGATTATCTAGATAGATTCCAATTTTTATGCGATACGCATAACATAAAAAAGGAAAAATATGTTGAACAACTGATGGAATTTTTTACAGGTGACACAGTGACTACTCTTATGACAATAGACGAACATGACAGGACTAATTATGATGTTGTCAGAGCAGCATTGCTAAAAAATACCAACTAAAAGAAGAAGACTATCGTCTTCGTTTTAGGACAATGTTGCCAGAAAATGGAGTAGATTTCTCTGATTTTGTTACAAAAATACGTCGTACATTTACACGATGGGTTGAGTTGTCTCAGACTGAGAAAACATATGAAGGTCTAATGGACTTATTATTGCGAGATAAGGTTTTGTCATCTGTTAATGATTCTTTTCTTGCATTCCTTCATGAGCGTAAGCCTAAAAACTTAAAAGATATGGAGGAATACTGTTGTCAGTATGCCACCGCGCATCCCCATGCTACAGTTAGCAATTCTAAAGTGAAAGAAGGGTTGCCAGCTGCTTCGGCAACACCATATGGCCCTAATTTAAAAAAAAAATTTCAGGGTGCTCAACAAAACTGGAATAGGGGAAGTAATCAGAATTACACTCAGAAGCGGAGTAATCCAACACATGATGGTTCTTCGTCTATGAAGTGGAGACAAGATGGTAGTTCTCGTAATTTTAGTGGTAATAATTTGAGACACTTTCGCAAAGGCTATCCAAATAATAACTATTCGAACTTTCGAGGTAATCATTCTCGACGTCAAGATTATGACGATGGTGAATTTAGAAACCGGGATTCAAACCGGAATGATGATTACAATAGGCAATATGATAACAATTACAGGGGAAATGATAGTCGAAATAATTACAGGGGAAATGATAATCGAGGCAGACCTAGATTTAACAAAAAAAGACCTTTCCAACAGGCAAACTCTGCACAACAAGAGTTTGATGGAGCCTGTAATACAGTAAATGATAGTGGTAACTCTAGGGCTATCACTGGTTGTGCTTTCGATTTTGGGAGAGCAACTGAATGCCCCCAATGCTTAACATTGTTCGACTCATCGACTGTATCTACTCTAAGTTGTGGTCACCCTCTTCCTGCTCTACCTGCTACAGTTGCGCATGATGGGAGAGGATCTCTCATCTTACATAAAGGTCTAATAAATGATAGGCTAGTCTCAGTACTTTTCGATTCGGGATGTACTACCGTCGGGGTTAGGGAGTCTCTGATAGATCCTTGCTGTGCCACTGGAAAAACAATCAAATGTGTTACATTTGGTGGTACTATGGAAAGTTATCCTACTGCTATTATTAGGATTGACACTCCCTTCTTCACAGGAGATGTCCATGCATGTCTTCTTCCTAATCCTATTGCGGATCTTATAATCGGTCGTATTCATGGGGTTAAGGAATGCACCCCGCAACAAATTTCTAGTTGGGAGGAAAAAAACATTCAAACGGTCAATGCAGTGGTGACAAGAGCTCAAGCTCTTAATCCCCCAACTTCATCGGATAATAGTAATGAAGTTGATAGCCAAGACGAGCACTTGGTGATTTCCCATGACTCGTTTGTTAAACGTCAAGAAGAGGATCCTTCTTTGAAGAAATTCTTCCTTCTTGCAAAGAAAGGGGATCCCAATCAAAATACTAATCACAAATCGTATATTACTATGAAGAATGGTATATTGGTACGGATGGTACAACACTCGGACAAGTCTATGCACTCGCAAATTCTTGTGCCTAAGTGTATGAGAGCCTTAATTCTTCAGCATGCACACGATTCTCAGTGTGCTGGACACATGGGGTTTTCCAGAACTAAAACTAGAGTCCTTGCGTCCTTCTTTTGGCCATTCGTGAATAAAGACATCCGAATTTATTGCCGATCTTGCAAAATTTGTCAAGAGGTCAAGTCTAGAGGTCCGAGACATGCTGCTCCTATTCAGGCTGCAGATATTCCGATTCGGCCGTTTCAGAAAATGGCTATAGACATCATTGGTCCGTTCAAGATTAAGTCAGCCAGAGGACACCAATTTATCCTCACTTGCGTGGACATGTGCACGCGTTGGCCAGAGGCTATTCCTCTGAAGAGCATATCAACTGTCGATATCGCTGATGCTCTTTGGCTCATATTTTCTCGTCTGGGATTCCCCGGAGAAATACTGTCGGACCACGGCACTCAGTTAATTTCGGACGTTATGTCTCAGGTAATGGCTACGCTAGACATTAAAAGGTCTCTCAGTAGTATTTATCATCCAATGTCCAATGGATTGGTAGAACGTCTTAACAGGACACTAAAGAACTTACTTGGCAAGATAACGGAGGATCATCCTGAAGATTGGGACAGGGTTTTACCTGCAGTCCTCTTTGCCTATAGAGAAGTTCCCAACGAGCATACAGGGTTTTCTCCTTTCGAACTTGTCTTTGGTGCGCAACCGCGCGGTCCGATGTCCTTGTTACACGATTTGATAACTTCTGATAATATTGACGATGATACACAATCGTCATATGAATATGTAATTTCTCTTAGAGAAAAGATTATCGAATCGTGCAGGTTAGCAACTTCATCTTCCGAATTTGCGAAAGAAAAAGCTAGGCGATTTGCTAACAAGAAAAGACGCCTACGTCAACTTTGTCCTGGAGACAAAGCATATGTCTTACTTCCCTCAAGAGAGAATAGACTTCTCATTTCATGGAAAGGTCCATACACTATAGTCTCCAAAATTTCCGATGTCGACTATATCGTCGATGTGGATGGAAAGCATAAAACCTTCCATATAAATATGCTAACAGAGTTTATTGAACGTCCAGACTATTTGCAGCCTATTTTCCAGGCGACGGACGACTCTCCAGTCCAACATGGTCACATCTCATCCCTGTCCGTTATACAGGATGAGGAAACTATTTTTTCTGACGTTAACTTACCTCTTCCTGCGATTCCACTGAATTCAACGGAATCGTGGAGGGACGTTACAATCTCTTCGAACTTGTCTTTTGAGGAGCAACGTCAAGTATCCTCTACGCTACAATCATATCAGGATGTCCTTACCGACATTCCTGGACACACAGATGTCATAGAACATGACATCATACTTACTGATCGTAATCCGATCAGAGTAAGACCATACCCAATACCTATTCATTTTCAAGCACAAGTCGAGAAAGAATTGGATGAAATGATTCAACTGCAAATAATTGAACCATCCACTTCAGCTTATTCTTCGTCGATAGTTATTGTTCGAAAGAAAGACAATAACATACGTCTTTGCGTTGACTATCGCAAATTAAATCAAGTTACGAAGTTCGATGCTGAACCTATGCCATTATTAGATGATCTACTTATTAGACTTTCTAAAGCTAAATTCTTTACTAAACTAGACTTGTCGAAAGGTTATTGGCAAGTCCCACTGACGGAACACGCCAAACCTCTCACTGCTTTTTCGACACCTAGGGGTCTGTTTCAATGGAATTTTATGCCTTTCGGGCTTATGAACGCCCCAGCGACTTTCGTGCGCATGATGCGACGAATTCTATCAGATCGTGCAGATGTCATCGCATATTTAGACGACATCTGTCTTTTCAGCGATACTTGGGAAGAACACTATTTGGGTCTAAAGGAATTGCTATCTACTCTACGTGAGCATAGTTTGACTGCAAAACCCTCTAAAGCTTTTGTTGGGTTTAGTGAAATTTCCTTCCTAGGTCATCGAGTTGGTCATGGTCTGTTGAAGACAGAGGACCAAAACATTTCGAAGATATTAAATATCTCGGTTCCGAAGACAAAAAAGCAAGTGCGTAGTCTCTTGGGATTGATACAATTCTATGGAAGATTCATTGAGAATCTGTCCTCCATTATGGCACCACTTTCATCGTTATTGAAAAAAGGTTCTCCTAATATGGTGCGTTGGTCCCAGGAATGCCAATCTTCATTGGATCAGGTTAAGAATTTGTTCTCATCTCATCCTATCTTAAGACTACCAACGATTGATAAGACTTTTGTTCTTCGTAGTGATGCCTCTTCCACTGGAATTGGAGCGGCACTAATGCAGGAATATTCAGGAACTCTGCATCCTGTAATGTATATTTCTAGGAAGCTAAATGCGGCAGAAAGGAATTACTCGGTTTTAGACCGTGAATTGTTGGCTATGGTTTGGTCCATTCTTAAGCTACAAAGGTTCCTTCTGGGCGCGCATTTCTTTATGGAAACCGACCAAAAAGCTCTTACGGCTATGCAAAGTAAGGATTTGAAGAGCTCGAGATCTACTCGTTATGCTATTGCTCTTCAGCCTTTCCATTTCACGGTGCGAGCTATCCGTGGTTCGGATAATGTGATGGCGGACATATTGTCCAGATGCCCACATGATTCCAGTTAAATCTTGTGTCCTAGTTTTTCCTGATACACTTTCGGACTTAGGTCTGTCCTTAATATCCTAATATGTTGTAATACAAATGTATTTGGATGATGTTTAGATAATTTAACAAATTTCATTTTGTCCATCCATCAGTGATATGTTGCTAATATAGCATTGTAATTCATGACATTTGTATATTGCTATAATTATAGTATTTAGTAATGTTTGATATATGATTGGTATTGCCAGCAACTTAGGTTTCTTTAATGGTACCCCCTTAGTTTGTTTGGCTTAAAGGAAATATTTTCTCCTATGTTGGGAGATGATTTGTATCATCTTCAGACGCTTTGTTTATGCGTCTATTGTACCTGATATTAGGTTCATTTTTTCATGAGCACATAAGTGATACTTGTGCAATCTTGCTCATGGACATATTTAAAAAAAAAATTTCATTTTTTTTTACAGGGGGGTTGTAGTAATATGTTGCTGTCATTTTTGACGGAGTCATCTGTCAAGTTATTTGCTTATGTTTTTATCATAAGAATAATTGTGTCTTTACCTGCGATGTCAGGTTGATTAGGGGTTGTCTTCCCTTGTTTATTCATTCATTGTGTTTGACCTTTAGGGTCAAAGGTAGACAGTTCTGGCGTATGCCCATAGGCAGGGTTTTTTAAGCGGGAGTTGAGTTAGACTTCCGGCAAGCCGTGAAGTGTCCTGGAATTTCTGAAGGGACCAAGGGTCCATTGTGTTTTTCGGGGAGAATCTTCGAAGTGACTGCGATGGCAGTTTTCCCCAGTGAATCTCTGTGCGTTGGAATGACAGCAGAGTTCCTTGTTAGGTTCTGTGGACTCGGTTACAGGTAATACCGACTTTTTTCCATTATTACGCTTTCGGTGGCAGAACATGTTAGAAGATTACCTAGTCTGTGAACTGCAACTCACCGGTCCTCCATTACAGAACATATATGTTGTGCTCAAGGTAGCCATCCAAGACTATTAGTTTTCATACCATCCAGAAATCCAGTGACGAAGATATATTGTGGGAGCCGCAGATTGGCGGCATATTTATGTCCACATAAGCATTACTGCAGGGTTGATGGTAAGCTGCTTATCAGCAGTACACAGCCGACGTCAGAACGAGGCCTGTGTTTTCGGCTATTATACTACAGCCTGATAATGTGCAATTGGCGGGGAATGCCAAGTTGTACATATGTGTCAAGGTGATTAAGGTATCTGACGCGTTTAGTCAGAGAGATCAGGCGGCATTTTGAACTGTCATTGAATAACATTATTATTGACCATGCACGAATATTGGAATGTTTACCAGCCCTTTTGAACGCCTGATGTATTATTATCGATTTCCGGTCAGCATGACCTTGTTTACAATGACTGTTCCTGTTGATGCTACTATGTGTGTTATCGTCAATAAATGTTTTGAAACGTGCCTGCAGTGTTCAAGCATCCTTGACTACTGCATGTGAGTGTAGGGGTTGCAGTGTCTACATATATACGAGCCCAAACACATTCGCGCCTTCATTCGCACCCACACTCAGTTCATCATACACCAGCACTACACATCTAACAACATGTATACTGTCTTGGGCCAGTGATCACCTCAACAAGAGAAAAAGACAGTTACATATAGATATTAATAACAATCATAATAATAACAATATTAATAGTCCCTTCAGTCATAACTGACTATGGAAATTCGCCTTTGAGGTGACAGCCCTTAGCTTCTTATTTTCCTGGCGTTCCTTTCGATGTTTTCTTCACTCTTCTGCATGCTGTGAGAGTTTATTGTCGCCCAATCTGAAGTGGCGCCGTAGAGAGAGCATCGCCACTTGGTGTTAACGGAAGCTTCATCCTCCCAGGTTGCTGGATTTATATTCATAAGTAAATAAATAAATAAAGGTAATTAACAGGTACTCGTTGGACATTGTGACGTATAATGGAAATCTATTCTACAGCATCCCACAGCCTTTGCTTTCCCGTTAGCGTCCTAAGATTCGCTAACAAAGTCACGCATTTCTCTGCCTGTCTGACTCACCTTTTAATCCACGCCTCTTTTTACTTGACCATAACAAACGAGTTTGTTTGCCAACTTTCGCAGCCTGTCATTCATCGCAGGGGGCGAACCACGTTTGTTTACCTGAGTTTCTCACGCGAGCTGATCTGTCAATATTACGATAACTGACAGCCCACACGTGGAAAACACAAGGAAGAGTTACGGCCTTTGAAGATTCTCTATAAGGGGAGCTAATCTTTTGATGTTCGTATATACAGGGAAAAGATAACTCTGTGATCTCGAGAAACAGGGAAAATCTCGAAAGGAAGCCCGCTACACGGGTCAAGCTTCTGTTGTCGGTTAGCAGCGGCCGACAGAAGCGACCGTAAAACTTTTATCTGGGAAACGTAGTTTCAGATTTCTCTGCTAGGGAACAGAGTGTGAAAATTCACATCTTCTAGAGATCATAATAACATGATCGTATATAAACTGCGCCTTTCCCAAATCAGTTATCAGTGTAGCTCAGAATTTTTCAGAGAGTCTAAACACGTTACATAGAACCATTGGGAATAGATGTGTTAATAGTTCGTGGTGTTTTCTTTCTGGATTTCTGGTAATATGTACATTTGTGCTTAAGCGATTTAATGTGTTAAGTTTACCATTATAATTCACGGTGATTTTCTAGCGTTAAAACTAGCGAATTAAATAACGCGTAGCTATTTTTTATTCCAGAGGTTTCAGTTGTAATGTTAATTTTATCACCCGCTATCACACAGAAAGAGACGGTTTAGTTGACTAATTAATACACTGGGCGCGACTGATAATTGACGGAGTAGAATTCACTTTTATTTCATTGTGTGTAATTTAGTAAGTGATTGTGTTTGAATATCAGGCGACTAAACAAACAGACGCCGACAATCTAATAGTTATTAATGACAGGCGATATTTGTTGAGTGCGCGTAGGGATAATTAAATCATAATTGACATTATGCGCTGATCGTTGACCAGAGCAGGAAGGGGAAAAGGCTGCATGCCTCAACCAAACTTGCACCCGCTAAGCGACGCGCGATAGGATAGGCTAGACACAACGTGCGCCTTTTAACTTTCATCAGGACTGACGGAGAGGATGAGAGATCGTCTCGTCCCCTTCCGTGTATATATATATATATATATATATATATATATATATATATATATCTATATATATAGCTATATATATATATATATATATATATATATATATATATATATATATTAGTAGCCATATTTTTCATAATGTTGTTCTATCCTTAGGCATGACCTGATCAAACGGCGACCAGCGGTTTTTTATGTGGCTTTCTTCTTCTTCTTCGATCCTTAACCACCGACCGTCAAAGCAGTCAGTGGCCATCACGCCTAGTGGCGTCTTGTAGGGCAACAACAAATTGATTCCACTTTGCACGGTCGGTGGCCATCCTTCGTACAGTGCCCCAACTCTGGTTCATTCTTTGCATCTCAGCCTCCACAGTCCTCCGCCAAGTTGTTTTTGGTCGGCCTCTCTTTCGCTTTCCTTCAGGGGTCCAAAGCATAGCTGTTCTTGTGATGGCATCGGGGTCTCTTCTGAGGACATGACCAACCCAGCTCCAGCGTCTGCCAGCTATGATGGTGTGCATGTCCTCTTGCTTGCTACGAGTAAGCAGATCTTGGTTGGTGATGGTATTCGGCCAAAAGATGCGGTGAATTTTTCTTAGGCATGTTGTGTGAAAAGAGGACAATTTTGACATTTCCTTCTCTGTGACTCGATAGCATTCCGCACCATAGAAAAGCACAGAAAGCACGCAACTCTGGTATAATCTTAATTTTGTGCTTGTGCTGTATTGGGAGGACTTCCAGATGTTATTTAGGCTAAAGAAGGCTGTTCTTGCCTTATTCATTCTGATGTTGATGTCTTTGCCTGCCCCACCGTCTGGTGTTACTATGCTTCCTAGGTATGTGAAGGTATCTGTCTGTACCAATTGCTGATTCCTTACTGATATGGGCTCAGGGTTGCTCACATTGAGCGTCATGACCTCAGACTTCTTTAAATTGATGTTCAAGCCCACCTGCTGGCTAAATTTATTAAGTCTATCCGTTTTTTCCTGGATGTGTTGATGTGAATGTGCCAGCAGTGCAATGTCATCTGCATATTCCAGATCTTCCAATGTAGAAAATGTAGTCCATCTTATTCCTCTTGGACTGCCCTCTGTTGTCTGGCGCATCACCCAGTCTATGACTGTTAAAAATAGAGTGGTTGATAAGGGGCATCCCTGTCGTACTCCTGTCTTCACCTCGAAGGTTAGGTTGCTCTGCCCAACACTACACGTAAAGTTGGCATAGAGGCTTTTTATGATTGTCACTATGCAGCTTGGAATTCCATAAGCCCTCAGTATTTTCCATAAACTGTCCCTATGTATGCTGTCAAAAGCCTTTTCAAAATCAACAAAATTTATGTAAAGCTGTCTTTGCCATTCTGAGCACTGCTCTATAATGTTCCTGAGAGTGAATATATGGTCTACACATCTTCTGTTCTTTCTAAATCCTGCTTGTTCTTTCCTCAGTTTGTAGTCTACTGCCTTTGAAATTCTCTGTATAATTATCCTGCCTAGTATTTTGCTGGGAACTGAGAGAAGAGTGATTCCTCTCCAATTATTGCAGTCTGAAAGATCTCCCTTTTTGGGCAATTTGACAATTATTCCTTTGTTCCACTCTGATGGTGTTGTCCCCGTTTTCCACACTTGTGCAAATAGTGGTTCTAATAGTTCTGCTGCTAGCTCAGGGTCTGTCTTAAATAGCTCTGCATTTAAGTTATCATGGCCCGGAGCTTTACCGTTCTTTAACCCTTTGATTGCTGTGATGATTTCTTCTTTTCGTGGAATGTCTGTATTTACATCTAGATCGTTTTCAGCCTCAGGAACATTCAATTGTGTCTCTGGTATTTCCTTGTTCAGAGTTTCTCTGAAGTGCTCTGCCCATCTTGTTTCCTGTCCCTCTGCTGTCTTGATGAGATTTCCTTGCTTATCTCTTACTAATGTAATATTGTTTGCACCTTGTTTTCCGCTGATGAATTTAGTTATTTTGTATACTGTGCTTTGTTCATTTCTCAGTGCTGCCTCTTCTGCCTGTTTTGCAAGATCGTCTAGGAAATTCCTTTTGTTGGCTCGGGTTTGGCGTTTAACTTCCTGTCCAGCTGGCTGTACTGTTCGCTATATAGTTGCTTTAACCTGGGGGACTTCGCTTCTGTTTTCTTTCTTTTCATTTCCTTTCTCATCTTTATGGTGTTTAGTGTTTCTGGTGTTATCCAGTCTTGCTTCTTCCTTTCCTGGAATCCTAAGCATGATTTGCTACTTTCCTTAAATACTGTTGAAATGGTGTTGAAATTCTGGTCTATATCATCAGTCAATGTCTTTTCCTGGCTTTTGGCAAATTGATATCGTTTCTTAATGTCGGCCGCAAAAGCTTTTCTGGTAAGGGGGTCCTTCAATTTGCTGATGTCAAACCTTTTCTGTGTAGTTACAGTTGGTGCAGCCCTTCTTAGTTTCACTTTCAGTTTTGCTACTACTAAATGGTGATCACTTCCCACATCTGCACCTCTTCTTACCTTCACATCTTGTAATGCATGTCTCCATCTACCGTTAACCATGATGTGGTCTATCTGGTTTCTGTCCCGACCATTTGGTGATTCCCATGTTAATTTGTGAATTTCTTTATGTGGGAAAAGTGTTCCTCCAATGACCAGGTTGTTAATGCTACAGAAACTTATTAATTTATCCCCATTATCGTTTGCTGTTCCGCTGCCGCATTTCCCCATTACTCTTTCATTATATGTATTGTGTGTACCAACTTTCGCATTGAGGTCTCCCATTACTATAATAAGATCATATCTTGGTGTGTCTTCCATTTCTTTCTGCAGTTGTTGATAGAATTCATCCTTGACCTCTTCATCGCTGTCATTCGTTGGTGTGTAGCATTGTATTATTGTAGTATTGGTGAATCTCCCTCTCAATCTTAATCTTATCAGTCTGTTGTTGATGGGTTTCCATTCCAGTAATGTCCTTTCTATTCCTTTCTGTAGTATAATGGCTACGCCGTCATTGTGCTGTCCATCCTCTCTTCCAGAGTAAAGTATTGTTTCTCCTGTTGCTGTTTTAACTTTTTCTGCCCCTGTCCATCTGCTCTCGCTTATCCCTAGAATGTGTAACCTATAGTTTGTCATTTCTGCCGTGACCTGTTTTAGTTTACCTGTCTCGTACATTGTCCTGACATTCCAAAATCCTATTCTTGTATCATGTTTTGCGGTCAGGACGTCCGTTTTCATGTCAGTGGCTTCCTTTCGGCTTTCGCCACTGACAGTCATACGAGCCTCAGTCTCCGGATGTCCGTCCCGCAGCAAAGTTTGTTCATTTGTTGTTGTTTCCGTAACTTCATTACTTTTTACATAGACAGGGGTGTCAGCCCTATGCTAAAACCCCCAACCTGGAGGATCAGGGTGTCTGCTTTAGTCTGACCCCTGCCCGCGCAAACCTGTCCAGCTTGATAGAACCCTCCAGGAGTAAAACTCCCGCTGGCATAGCTCTGGGGGTAATCAGGGTACGCAAGCCGCAATACCTCGACAAGATATTGACACCGGTGATGGCAGGTATACCTTAATAACGCTGTACAATTTAGTTTCAAGCAAGTGTTCGATGAACACTGAAGATGTACTGGTAACGTTGACGTAGCTGACAGTCCTTTTCAGGACATGTCCTTTTCAGATCTTCATCATGCTACCACATAGATAATATTAGTCGTTCTCAGCACTTAGTATCAACGCTGTACTCCAGTTAACATAGTTCGCTTAATTTTGAATGGCAAACTGCCCTCTGATATAACCAACGGCCTTAAGTCTTTGAAACATGCCTCGCCACAAGAAGACAAAACCCACAAGGGGAAAAAGACATCTCCCACAGATTACACAGTTCCACAAAGACCTTCACCGTACCACGCACATACACATATATACACAGACACAACATACCCACCACCGGCTGTGTAAGCAGACACCTTAATCGAACCACCTATCAAACTTAAATGAAAAACCAAACATTTCCGAGTTTTACAACAACGCTTGCAAACATGCCCAAGTGTACTCGTAACCCCGCCGATAACCTGATCTCCGGGTAATCGAAATTGACCAATGGCATTCCGTTATTACGAAACTAGAGATTATTTCAAGTAGGTCTTGTTTGCTGTCGATTACTCTCATATATGAGATTTCCTGGCAAACGATGACCTTCAAGTTTTCTTATCGTGGCTCTTGAGTGACACAGTTTTACTGGGGAGGGAGGAGGGGGATAGCTGTTATTGCAACGGGCAAGACGATAATGTGGGGACATGAGTTTGTCGGGTATCAAGCAGGAAGTTAAAGGAAAAATATAGAACAGTTTCTAGTGTACTTAGCCAGGCATGACAAGGAAAACATCAGTTTACCGGGCATTTTGTAATCTCCACATTACTAATTATCTAAGTAAAACGTCATGTAACAAGCAATGAAGCAATCACGTCAGCATTTCTTGAAAATAAGGAAAAGGCATGCTTTGCAGAGTGAAAGCTAAATTACCACCCATTAAACGAGCACGCACACCTTTCAAATTTTGTCATGCTGTATTGAACCTTGACCTTCAGTCATGATACTTTTGACCACAAAGATCCAATGAAGTTGAGATGGAATGGAAAAGAATGAAATTATCACAAGAGAATCAGGGACGTCATCAGGACATGCAGCAGAAAGAAAGCAACTTAATTATTCCCCCGTCTTGTTTTGGCGGGTTACTTGCTGGAATGTCAGTATTTCATTCTTTCAGAAACAAACTCATATCTTTATTTCACGAGAATCAAGTAGACCAGTTGGGATGTTTTTGAAAGATTTACTACGAATTTTGTGTTCTGGTAAGAAAGTCTGTTACTTGAGCATCAATCTTTGTACATTAATTTGTAAGTTTTCTGGGCCATATACAAACCTTATTCCGTATTATTTTCATGTTGCTATTATCCATTATCTAGTGATATTGTTGAAATCAATGCATCCTTACACCTAGCCCTGCCCCTTGTAGTCCCAGTGGGTCTCTTTGACAAAGAAAGAGTAGGTTTACTGCTCACCCGCTACCGTACAAGACGACTAATATGAGTTTATGAATGGTGCTGGCAACCTGTGGTGGGTTATCTCCCCATGCTCTGAAGTAGTGGTCCACTAATGGCTAAACTCGAGTAGAAGGAATGAGTTTTTACAAAGGCAGCTACCTTTGCTCAAGATTACTCGAGGATCAGATAATATCGCTTGATGAAGGCGTAAAAGAAAGATAATACACGGGGAAAACATAAAACAGGAACGATGGAATGGATACTAGCTGAGAGGAGTGAGGAAAGAAAAAGTGAACGATAGAATAGGACGATTATTTCATCACACAATCCCATCATGCAAAACAAATTACCACTAAAACCACCGCAGGACGAGCACGGGACTGTTTGGTTCAGGTTTACCACGGAGGGGGGGGGGGGGGGAACCAGCTGCAATGGGGGGCTCCATGATCCGAAAGAACCGCAAAGAAAAGTTATGACAATGCTGATACCTAGCTCTTGACATTAATGATTAATACACACACAGCTGAACCAGAGACCTGTTACTTTAGAACCAGAGACCTGTTTCTTTAGAACCAGAGACCTGTTACTTTAGAACCAGAGACCTGTTACTTTAGAACCAGAGACCTGTTACTTTAGAACCAGAGACCTGTTACTTTATAATCAGAGACCTGTTACTTTAGAACCAGAGACCTGTTATCTTAGGACCACAGACCTGTTACCGTAGAACCAGAGACCTGTTACTTTAGAACCAGAGACCTGTTACCTTAAAACCAGAGACCTGTTATCTTAGAACCAGAGAGAGAGACCTGTTACCTTAGAACCAGAGACCTGTTACCTTAGAACCAGAGATCTGTTAACCTGTTACCTTAGAACCACAGACATGTTACCTTAGAACCACAGACATATTACCTTAGAACCAGAGACCTGTTACCTTAGAACCAGACACCTGTTATAGAACCAGTGACCTGTTACCTTAGAACCAGAGACCTGTTATCTTAGAACCAGAGACCTGTCACCTTAGAACCATAGACCTGTTACCTTAGAACAAGAGACCAGTTACCTTAGAACCACATACCTGTTATATTAGAACCAGGGACCTGTTACCTTAGACCCACAGACGTGTTACTTTAGAACCACAGACCTGTTACCTTAGAACCAGAGACCTGTTACCTTAGAACCACATACCTGTTACCTTAGAACCAGAGACCTGTTACTTTAGAACCAGAGACCTGTTACCTTAGAACCAGAGACCTGTTACCTTAGAACCAGAGATCTGTTACCTTAGAACCAGAGACCTGTCACCTTAGAACAAGAGACCAGTTACCTTAGAACCACATACCTGTTATATTAGAACCAGGGACCAGTTACCTTAGACCCACAGACGTGTTACTTTAGAACCACAGATCTGTTACCTTAGAACCAGAGACCAGTTACCTTAGAACCAGAGACCTGTTATCTTAGAACCATAGACCTGTTACCTGAGAACCAGAGACCTGTTACCTTAGAACCGGAGACCAGTTACCTTAGAACCAGAGACCTGTTACCTTAGAACCAGAGACCTGTTACCTTAGAACCAGAACTATTAGCGTGAATTACCAAGGCCGAAAAAAGCAAAAACAAAAATGCATCTAGGTGAATTCATCGATTAGACCCCAATGATTGCTATACTAATCGATCTTCGTGATCGATATCTAACACAGGCATCCTTCTCAGGTATTGATTTAGAACCTACTTTAGATGCATAATTCTTGTTTGCTGTTTGCAGAAGTGGCAAATGAAAGTTCTCTTGCTACTGTGTTTGTTCGTTCTTTTCTTACAGTCTCCATGTGAACTTGCTTTTTATTCTTCATAGCCATATTTGCGATTCAATTTTGTCTTTCAAAATAGCTATGTTTCCTTTGTATCAAAATGTATTTTTATATTCCATAGCCGCAATTGAAATGGACAATGATTCTGCCGTTGTTGCTTAAACGTAGTGGGAGGATGGCATGTTATTGCTCGATGTGTCATCTACACAAAGTCTGACTGACTGTGATCGGAGATAAAAGGGTCATTAACTCTTGATTATTGATTACATATGGATTAGGTTTAGAGGGAGTATGAACACCTCTACTGCTGTGGGCATCCAAGCAGTGTCTGAAATGCACAACGCTCATTCCGCCCCTATTTCTACATTAGCATAAACGTAATCTCCGCGTGCTGCCACTTTAAGTAAACATGAAAAGTCTTTGAACGGATGGCACAGGACAGGGAAGCAAATAAGTAAGTGGGCTGCTGTAAAACTGGTAAAGAAATGTATGTATAAATTAAAAAAGGAAATGGTATTGAATCAGTTTTACAAATTAACGGTACACAGGAAACACAGGACGTTTCGCGGTTTACCCTTCGTCAGCCACAGCTACAAACAGGTGACAAGAAATATAGACAGGTCAAAGAAAAATACTAGACACCGCAAACGCGTAAAAGGATGAGAAACATGAAATAAGATGAACAATATAGTCAGATGAAAAAATAAACAATACAGCTAATGCGAGTGAAATGTATAACAAATAAGCAGGTAAAAATACAAAACCAGAAAGAAAGAAATAATATAAGAAATTTATTTAACGATCAAGAACAATCAAAAGGAAATACCAATCCAAATAAATAAAATCTTGCTATGAGCTCAGTATTTGCACCAAATGGCTGTCGTAGATATTCAGAAATTGAAGTCTTGCATCTGATTATGGTTATAGGTAAGAACAGCCAAGTCATCTGCAAAATCTAGATCATCCAGCTGTTTAGTAAGATTCCACTGGATTCCATTTCTGTTGTGTAGTTTCGATGTTTTCATAACCCAATCTATGGCTAGTAAGAAAAGAAATGGAAACAAGAGGCATCCCTGTTGCACTCCCGTTCTTATCCCAAACGGTTCTTTAGGTGTCCTACATAAAGAACTCTGCAAAGAAGGATTGCAATTGTATTACAAAGTTACCAATATGGAACTCAGGGCAAGAACCAGACAAGTGCCAGTGGAACAAGAGATGAGAAGAAGACGCTGGCGTTGGATAGGACACACATTGAGGAAACCTGTTCAAAGCATGTCACGTAGAGATTATGAGCAATAAATTTTCTATTTTTCTCTTCTTTCTGTACCCGTGTCCTTTATTTTATTATCGCTCTTTTATCCTTTTCCTGTGTTTTTCGCATTCATACGTTTGCGACTATAAACATTACTATTTTCCCATTCTAACGTTTACCCGCTTTCTTTCTCATACTGGGATACGCATTCTATTACGTAGATGTCAGTGGACGAGATGTGTGAATATGCATCAATCTCAGACATACGAGCAGACTTTTGTCTGCACAATCAGCTGACACGCGCGTTTTCTTCGGCTGAGCGCTCAGGTGAGGTGTCAAGCCCGACATCTCCACGGCGCATAATTGAGACTTACCGTCTAGCATTTTCACCTGCCACATCGGTCATCAAGCTGAGTTCTCGGCGAAGTGTGAAAACTGCCTCGGCATTGGAGACAGGCCGTCTGAGACTCCCAACTGACACGCGCACTCTCGGTCAGTAGGTGGCAGTTACGGCATGCGTTTAAGCTAATGCAGGTGTTAAGACGGAAAAGGGGAGATTATTTCGTTTTGCGAAATAAGTTGGGACCCCTTTGTCTGGTAATAGATACAACCAGAATGTTAAACATTATTTTAATTCAGTTCTCAAAATTCGCAGTAGACAGGTTGCTCGTGAATAGAATAAGCTGTATAGCGAAGTTTCTCAGTTTGTTACGACAATTTGTCGAACTTCTAGACTTCAATAAATATATCAGCGTATGATTCTAAAAGTTGTGCGACCACCTGTAGTTCTGTGTTGAGGTAAATATATATATATATATATATATATATATATATATATATATATACATATTAATATATATATATATATATATAATATATATATATATATATATATTATATATATATATATATATATATATTATATATATATATATATATATATATATTATATATACATATCTAGATTTTGTGAGTGATTAAGTGATAATCGCTTATTTCATATTTCACTAGTTAGATTTGGTGCAGAGTGCTTAATTTATATAGTCTGTATTATTTTATAGTGACGAGTTACAGTGGAAAACAGAAATTATAATTTCTAGCTTAAACTCAGTCGGCTAGTAATGAATTAAATTTAACTTCTAAATAATCAGACGAGAGAATATACTTTAAAACTAACTTATAAATGCTAGATGCCTCATGAGTGTTGACGGAATACGTATGTATTACTAATTCATGATGATGGATTTTTATATATATAACGTATTTCACGGGAAGTTTAAACGTCAAGTCAAGCTTTATGCTTGCAGTTCAAAACGTAAGTTATATTGAGTACATAATATGTAAACTATTTCATATGTGTTTTTTTTTTTATTCAGTGAATACTGGGGTAACCCAAATTTTGCCGGCGTTTAGTACAGAGACATAGTGAGAAACATAAACATTTTATATCTTTAACCACTGTAGCAAGTTTAATTTTCTGGGGAGGTTATGATGTTATACCTAAAAGGAAAGAAATCTGTGTCTGTGTTAACCGTGTGAGGTCAAGCACATGTAGGCCCCTGACTCTAATAGATGATGATGATGTATTTCCAGGGAACCTAACGCTACCTCCCTAGATCTCACACGGTCACTATTTTGGCTCTAGTGTCTGGTGTATGATGTGCCTAGTGTCTAGGGGCGAAATGAAAATGATGGTACATCAGCACAATACAATTTAACTCACTATAAAGAAATGAATAAAACCGTGGTTAAGGTTTTTCTTTAAAATTGAATATTTTCTTTTTACAATTTAATCTGCCTGTCCCGCCATCTCTTTTGGACAGGTCTTTGAAAATGAGGAAAAGATATTTTACATAAAAGGATTAACTAAAATGTTTGGACACTTTGTCCGATAAGCATAATGTCACTCTATCGCTCCTGTTGGTGTATTCACAGATTACAACTTTATTATCTAATAGTGTTTGTCATTTGTTAGAAGGGGCTGTAGTTTCATCACGCCCCATAAAGTTCTGGGTATGATTGGAAATACCAAAGTTTATTATAATTGAAGTGTCAGATATACCCAGATGCTAACACATCACCTGGGATTCTTTGTAGAAGGATAATTCAGTATGTCGTTGCAGAAAATATAGATATATCAGCACACACAAGCTCCTCCAGCTATCTGCTGACAGCATAAACGTTTTACCGGAGACTTGTTGGCGTTACACTCACTCATCAGGTTTCCTGTCACCGGCTGATAACAGGAAATAAAACCTCTGCAATAAAAAGACACCCTGGCCTTTTTATATCTGATCACACTTTATTATTATTATTTACATATGGTGGTATGGGGTCAGCCTCGGGTGCATACAAGTGCACTCGCCCGTAATTTTATATGACTCACACCTTGCTGTGACCACACCTCAGGTCCGTATGGCAGATACGCCACTCTACGTTTACATAGCTTTCCTCAATACAATAACGTGGAGTAACCACATCTTTTGTATGATTTGCTCTTCTTTTTTAAATTATAAACGCTCCAGGCATGTTGAAAAGTGTTCATGGAACACGGAGGCTTACTTACATATTCTAATACAATAATATTAAAATAAAATCATGACAATATACAACAGTTAAATACAGTTCAATGTGAGGACTCAATAATGTCTGCTCCCGGCATGTCCTTCATTTTTCCCAATAGCAGTATCTAACTTTGGCAGTTGTAATAAACATAATAATACATAAAGCATTCTTACCACAATTTCATAGAAATATGTAACAAAAAACACTGACTTGCAAAGAATGGCCTCAGTTTTTCTCTGCCCTGCCCAGACTGCGAATTAATTATTTATTTTTCAAATTAACACAGCTGATCTCAGCGTATTTGATAGAAAAAGTTTTTGTCAACTGGCGATGAGCATTGAAAGCTTTTTGCTAATATCTATTAGTACTGGCCAATGGAAAGCTTGCGACTACCAGAATTCAAATGTAGTTTTTGAAAAACAAAAACAAAATTCCAAACAAACTCTGTGTCTGGTAGTCGATTGGTCAGTCTGCGTTAGTTATGCCAATACAAAAAGATGTTTAGTTTTGGTTAACATTGTCCTACCGCTCCCCTTTTACTCCTATACTCTTATTACCCAATCGGATTTGAATTTACTCCAATGCCTCTTTCTAAGCCTGCGTCCCCACTAACGTTATGAAAAAAAACAAGCAGGAACCACAGTCTGTCCGTTCTAGTGTTCTTAGACAGCTAGTATTATCTCAATAACTTGGCTAATAATTGGACTACCATATTTTTTTAAAACATATTTGGGCTCAGGAGAGACTAAGCTATAATAATATATGATTTTTATGGTCAGTTTCATTATGGTGTAGATTTTCAATTTTGTCACTGTCAATCGTCAAATATAAATTTTACACAAGTCGGCCATCTTCCCACCCCCCTCATCTCTCTCTCTCTCTCTCTCTCTCTCTCGCATTTTTATTCAAATAACTAACTTGTTTGAGTGACGTCAGAAATACATTACTCGGCGAGAATTTAAACTGTCTGGGTGTATATATCATCGGGCCAATCCCACAGCGTGGAAATATGCATGGCACAACGTGTCAAGTGAAGCGGGGTTTTGCGCGGCGGGTGTTAGAATTTGCGTTAAATATTTCTGCCATCTCGTGTTACACTACTGGAAAATGTAAGGATTACTACTATTAGAGGCGTTAAAGTTAAAGTATTACGTTAATTCAGACAGTAGTTTGGCAGCACATTTCTGGCAGATCGTTAATTATAAGTCTTGCCGCAGTCTCTATCAGATCGGGCAAAATGTTAAAAATGTTTATTGTACGTCACAAGGAAAGCGAGTAGGTTTATACGGCGGGATCGTTTCTAAGCATTACCACGGCCCAAAATTCAGCGCGATGCTGGCGTGTGAGACGCTTATAGTCAGACACATACGGGCTGGGTTATTTATTATCATAGGACTAAATCTTACTGAAATTAGCGATTATCTCGCAGATTTTACTACAACCACGTGGGTTTTTCAAGTTTTCAAGTACCACCTGTCTGACAGTGCGTGTGCCTTCAGAGATAGACAGAATACCAATCCCACTAACAGGTTTTTTTTTAAAGAATAAATGTTTATACTGGGCCTTTGAGGCAGATCATATTCTCCTCGAACTCTGTGTTGAGGATACTTTGTGGCGAGAAAAATTACAGAAATCTAAAACATTAACTTTCCGACATTGTTGACAAAGTGTGTGGTGAACCTAGATTATCTGTTGAGAGAAGTTGTCCACCGGTCATCTCCCTAATTAAGGGAAACCTCGTGTTCTGACACTGTGTGCCCGTTTTAAGCCTAATTCTTACCTCGTGAGTCAAGTGACACTAACTTTAGTCTGAAATATCTATCGCATGAAGCAGACGCTCCCCGGATCCATTTTGATGAAACCAACAAACAAATCTGCAGAGCTGGGATCCGCTTCATTAAACGACAAAAACAGATACAAAATGTGTGAGTGTCCCGAAGTTTGCGCCAGACGGCGAACAACAGCACGAGTTTAGGTAAGGTTGTGTGAGTCAGGGCCCTGATGAAAGAACCGAGTGAAAGTAGACTGAAGGATGTTCTTTGTTGAGTCACCCACGTTGTAACTTCCTTTATGCAAGTTATTGCTAACAATATTTTCCCTTAGAATAAAGCAGAGTATCAAGTCTGTCCATACCTTAAAAGGGGGAAACCATAGACTCAATCATAGGTATCTGTAACTCTTTGGGGTTATCACTTTCTTCTAACGGGACTGTGAGCTATATATATCCAGGGGAAGGACCATACAAACGGGTCTATCACTATTGTAGCATTCCTTGATTTTTATGACTATGTGTACATGCTTTTGATGTATTTTATATGTTGTGATGTAAGTTTACTATGATAATTAAACTATACCTACATTTATTTCAGTGTGGTGGTCAGTTCGTTCCCATAATATCTATATAATCCTTGTTATAGTTTTCCCACGTCTGTGTGTCTAACTGTCTACACTTGTATGTGCGGGCACGTGAGTGGATAGAGATATATTAATATATACATAACTTTTTATAGACTGTCTGACTCATCTGGATCTGTTGTAGAAGATAGGCGGAGAGAGAGAGATTCTCGATTTCCGGGACAGCCTCTATAAATTTCTACCATCTCACTCGTGGAAATCTATTTCTATTTACTACCTCTCACTGTGACTATCACCTATTCTAATCTATTCAGAAGGGACCAACCCAAGTCTTAATTTTCCTATAAAAAATCTACGACAAAGCATTACAAACTTCTTTATTTCTTACGAGTGCCTGATAACATACCTTTATGTTTGTTTCATATTAAATTACAAGGCAATCCTTGTTCTGGAATTCCCAGGGAAATAGATGCAGAGGTAGACCATCCCCCCCCCCCCCCCCAAAAAAAAAAAAAATTAAAAAAAATTACACACACACACAGAGACATGGAGAAGAAAACTGCAGAC
This sequence comes from Oreohelix idahoensis, assembly GCA_024509875.1. NCBI lineage: Eukaryota > Metazoa > Mollusca > Gastropoda > Stylommatophora > Oreohelicidae > Oreohelix > Oreohelix idahoensis. The sequence goes on from JAMPIV010016425.1 coordinate 204,856, forward strand.
AGAAGTGAAAATGATGAAAACGTAGAGAAATAAACTTGAGCTGATGGCACGTGACAGGAAGACTTGGCACGCGTTTGTTGAAGGCATATTCTTCTTAGGGAGCTAAAGGGTATGATTTATTGATGGGTGATGAATGAATGAAAAACACAACTGACATAAACTCTTTGTACGTTACTTGCATAGATCAGTTTTACAGCATTGCATAGTAGCTTTCTGATAGGTACTTTGTAATGGTAATTACAAGTTACTGTAACATTGCCACGATTGTTTACAAATAAACTTTATAACGATTATTACAAGTTAATGGCTGTTTCAATTTGACATTATAATGACTTATTCTTCTTCGCTGTTCACTTTCAAATAAACACGTCTATCTCTCTTAAGACGCTGACAACCCGTCTCAGGCTTCTCTCATTACCATACAGTTTCTCCCTTGACTGGGTTGGAATGGCGACGCTGCCACTGTGCTCCTGTAATGGATTCGACAGTTTTGGGGTATATGTTCTAATGTCTGTTTGTCCTCCCCACATGGACACACATCTATCTGTCTGTTTGTCCTCCCCACATGGACACACATCTATCTGTCTGTTTGTCCTCCCCACATGGACACACATCTATCTGTCTGTTTGTCCTCCCCACATGGACACACATCTATCTGTCTGTTTGTCCTCCCCACATGGACACACATCTATCTGTCTGTTTGTCCTCCCCACATGGACACACATCTATCTGTCTGTTTGTCCTCCCCACATGGAGACACATCTATCTGTCTGTTTGTCTTCCCCACATGGACACACATCTATCTGTCTGTTTGTCCTCCCCACATGGACACACATCTATCTGTCTGTTTGTCCTCCCCACATGGACACACATCTATCTGTCCAATTTTCAGTTTGTGTAACAGAAGGTATCTTGAGTCTACAATGACCGGTTCTCAGTCTTTCAATTACACTGACAAACAACATTTTTCTTTCTTATATAAGAATAAGTGTTCTTAGGTCAGTTTCTTGCGCTGATTTCAAATTTGAAATCCGTTTATCTCTATCACGTCGGGTTCTTAAGATATTTGTGAATAAATATATTTTTGGGAAACCGTTATTTGCTCCGTTTCATTTTTACTATATAACTTTTTAAAAATTAATAAAATGCAAAATAATTCTACTTTTTATACTGCTAAAAGATGCATGACATATGTTACGTTATATTTCAAATAGTTACTGTATTTTGAAATAATTCTGAGGGAAATATGGCTTCTAGAAGTTGTAGAAATTCGGCTGATCTGTTCTGTTACGTGTGCGGATATTTTACCGATCGTGTTCACCAGAAAAACTTTACACCATTGCTAAAGAAAGCATATGAACTTTATTTCGATTCGAAAGTTGATGATGCAAATAAATCTTGGAAGCCAAATGCAGTTTATTTGACTTGTGCAAATACATTGGCAGGTTGGTTACGAAAATCGCCGAAGCATAAGTCGATGCCTTTTGGAGTGCCAGTAATATGGCATGAACCGACAAATCACGCTACTGATTGTTACTTCTGCTTGACAAATATCTATGGTTTCACTTTTAAAACTAGAAAGTCTGTGGTTTATCCAAATATTGAATCGGTTTCGAAACCAGTGCCTCATGATCCAATCACGTGTCCGATCCCAGTTCCACCAGAACAATATCCGTTGGACGTGAATGAACCATCAGAAAGAGATAGTTTACCTGCTTTAGAAACTAATTCTGACTCGGATTATATACCGGTGAATGATGGTGTTCACTTAATTAACCATTCAGAACTTTCAGATCTAATACGTGATCTCGCTCTCACCAAAGGACAAGCGGAATTACTCGGTTCGCGACTCAAAGAATGGAATCTTTTAGCGCCCAATACTCCGATATCTAAATTTCGTCATAGACACAGAGAACTTGTTCAATACTTTGAGATGGATGATGACATTTGCTATTGCAAAGATGTAAAAGGTCTAATGGTGCACCTCGGTCATGAGCACATAGTCAACGAATGGCGACTTTTCATCGACTATTCCAAGACTAGTCTAAAAGCCGTGTTATTGCATAATGGAAATTTATTTTCATCAATTCCAGTCGCCTACTCTGTTCATATGAAAGAAACTTATGACAATATGGCTATACTTTTGGCAAAAATAAAGTACAATGACTACCAATGGCGGATTTGTGGAGACCTAAAGGTCATTGCAATTCTCACGGGCATGCAGACTGGGTATACTAAATTTTGTTGCTTCGTATGTGAATGGGACAGCCGCAACAGACAGGAACATTATGCAAGAAAGGTGTGGCCTATCAGGGATCGTATGCAGCTCGGGCATAAAAATGTAATACACGAGCCATTAGTTAACAAAGACAGCATCATTTTACCACCGTTACATATAAAGTTGGGGCTCATGAAGAATTTCGTAAAAGCGTTAGATAAAACGAGCAAAGCTTTCACTTATCTTCGAGAAAAGTTTCCGCAAATTAGCGATGCAAAGATAAAGGAAGGTATCTTTGTAGGACCTGAGATTAGGAAAGTTATTGCAGACAAACAATTCGAGAACTTGTTACATGGTAGTGAACTTCGTGCATGGATGGCATTCAAATCGATCGTCGATAACTTTCTGGGAAATCCCAAATCTGTCGACTATGTGCATATTGTTAAGCAGTGCATAGATGCAAACAGAATTATGGGCTGTAACATGTCCCTCAAAATCCATTTGCTCGATTCGCATCTTGACTTTTTCCCTGACAACCTTGGCGAAGTCAGCGATGAATATGGAGAACGACTCCATCAAGATATCGCCGTAATGGGGTCACGTTATCAAGGACGGTGGAGTGTGACCATGCTTGCCGATTATTGTTGGATGCTTCATCGCGATGTACCACATGCCATTCACCGACGAAAGTCGACTGCAAAGAAATTCAAGCCTACATAACTGTTATACTTCTTGTACAAATGATGTTGTAATACTGTATGCGTTGTTAAAGAACTTCAATTGCGTATTTCTAGAGATCCCGACCTGATAGAGAAAAACGGTTTGCAGATTTAAAAACAGCGCATTAAAATTGACCAGAAAAACATAGAAATGTTAGAGAAAGAAAAAAAAATATTTTTTTTGTTAGCCAGTGTTATCACTTAAGAACAGGTCATCATTTTTCGGCTACGGACTGGGCACAACAGATTGAGATACCATCTATACCACAAATACAAAATTGGTGCAACAGATCTCTGCACCTGCGGTACCAGCCCGATGACGGTCGAACACCTGCTGCAGTACTGCCCAACCTACAGTAATGAACGGAGTAGTATATGGCAACAACCTACTTCTGTCAACGAAAAACTGTTTGGAGATGTCGGGAACCTTGAGTTGACTACTGCCTTCATTAGAGTCATAAATGTGGAAGTCTGACGGCGAACGAGGAAGAAGTCTTTAAATTATCACTTAATCTCTTCTTGGTAATGTACAGTATCGGACCCTGGATGTTTCTTCTGCCATTTTTCTCTATAGTTATTTCTGTTTATTGCTTTATCTCTTCATATGTTGCCCTGTCTTCTGTTGGAGTTTTCCATCTGCCCTCTTTAGCAAGTTTATCTGCCTTCTCATTTCCATATATCTTGCAGTGGCCGGGGGATCAACTTTTTACTTCTACTTGTTAGAATTCATAGCTTGTTTACATTAGTGCTTCTGCCAGGCTGTCATTAATTCATTGTTTTTATTGTTGCTGAGAACAGTGATGACTGACAGAGTGTAATTTAAAAAAAAACTGAAACTTCGTGTGTAATGTATCAAACTGAAACCTCGTGTGTAATTAAAATAAAAAATGAAACCTCATTTGTAATGTAAAAAAAAAAACCTCGTGTGTAATTAAAAAAACTTAAACCTCGTGTGTAATCTAAATACAACTGAAACCTCGTGTGTAATTTAAAAACCTGAAACCTTGCATGTGATGTAAAGAAACTGAAACCGCGTGTGTAATGTAAAGAAAGTGAAACCTCCTGTGTAATGAAAAAAAACTGAAACCGCGTGTGTAATTAAAAAAAAACTGAAAGCTCGTGTATAATGCAAAAAAACAAACAAAAAAACTGAAACCTCGTGCGTAATTGAAAAAAAAACTGAAACCTCGTTTGTAATGTAAAACAAATAGAAACCTCGTGTGTAATTTTTAAAACCCCTTAAACCTCGTGTGTAATTAAAAAAAAAAGAAACATAGTGTGTAATTTAAAAAAAAACTGAACCTAGTGTGTAACTGAAAAAACAACTTAAAACTCGTGTAATATTGGCCTCTCATAACTTTAGAACCCCTGATCATCTGTTGTAACTTTTACCGGCATGCAGCGGTACCATCAAAGAACAGGCTGATCTTCAGAATTCAACGTGGAGCGGCCGCGATCTAAAGAATCAGGGACTTGCAGCTCACAGAGTTAGCTTCTCGGGAAATTTTCGCACTCTTATGCGAGCAGCCTGAGACGGAAGAAAATCGGTAGACCGGGGAAAACGTAGGAATCGCAACGTTTAACACATCGGCGAGGTACCCCGAATTTTGCTCAAGATCAAGAAAGGTGCGAAAATTTAACACGCCCCATTCAAGTTACATTCGAGAAGTATAAATAGAGAACTCCGATAAACTGCATTTTATCGTTCGCTCTGACAGAATCCTAGTTGCACTAGCATAGTCGGATCCCTGCTGGATTTCATCTACCTTCGTGACTATTGGAGTGTATTCTTTCTGTGCAGACGGTAATTTATACATTAGCTTCGAGTGATCATTGGTCGAGTTATTTCTATTGATTTCAATGGATTGTGGTGTAAATTTAACCTTATTAAATAAACCCATTTTCAAAGTTCTAGTGCAAACTAATGTTACAGCTAAAAGTATTTCCTAATACAATTGACGCGTAAATTTATTTTGCAGACGTTAAAGAGAATTATAACTTTAATACAGTTTAGTTCTGTATAGATAGATGTGCTTTTAATTATTTTTAACTCACGGGAAGTTTTCCTGATTTGTTAATTGACGACGCTAATAAGTAAATAGGCTAACTGTAATTTATCGCGTCAGATTATAATATGATTTGTAATGCATTTCTTGTTTTGATTATCTTTCATTCAGAACGATCATTCAACCTGCATCCCAGCAATTATTAACTATATACAGAGTTCTGCCAAACTCAATTTGATAACTCCAGTAACATATGAACTTTTTTAAAGCTAAACTTGTGGCGACCTGTAATGGGCCCCGCTCCTCTGAACGTAACTGAGAAAAAAGCCATTCAAGAAACACTTTAAAAATACTAGTTCATATAGAGTCCTTAAAGGAAACTGGAAGCAGAACATATTTTATTCACTGCCCCTATTTGTGAAGAAAAAGCATCGATACCTGAACACTGTCTGTCACGCATATTCAGTGGAATTTTCCCCCCCCCCCCCCCCCCGAAGAAGAACTTACCTCAGTGTTTTTCTTAACTTGTGACATTACGGAAAAAGGAAGTTATCTCCGCCAGCTGTGCCAATTTTAGGAACCACACCATACCTCACGCTTAGCCAAGTGCCTGTGCCTTTCTTTAGGAACTTTATCTAATAAACAAACAGTACCGTTAAACTTCAACGTCCAGCGATTTCGGGACACTTTGTTAACTTAAACAACCCGCAAAATCTGGGGCTGTACACGGAAGAAATTACTTTTACCTAAGCCAAGGTTTAGTGCTGTTTTTGATGTATTTCCTATGAAGTGCCAGAATTCACCTTTCGGTAAGTCTGCGTGTGTGTTTGTTGGGATGGCCAGCCCTAGTGTGTTTTTTTTGAATGAAAGGAGATTTATCTTTTCTTTACCCTTTTAATTAGTTCGACCTTATACTAAGGTGCATTATATTCCTTGTACGGGATCTCTCCTAGTGGGATTGGGTAACTGTGTTCATTCCCCCCCTCCCGTAAAATTTGTTGATTTAAAGGGAGACAATTGAGAACCCTAGCTTTCCTCTACACCCCCCCCCCCTTTTTCTGTAACCCCTTGCCTCAGAGTAATAAATTTACCAGTGGGTTAAATTGCCTATCTCTGATCACCCCCCCCCCCCCTTTCTTGTCTTTGGGACCGGGTTTTGTCTGTTAGTAGATATAAACGGGAAACGGTGGATGGGATATTTCTCCTCAAAAACCCCCTCTTCCCTAGTTATATTTGTATTCTGTAACTTTTTGATTTTTGACTGTAAATGTACAATTATGTGTGAGTCCTTTATGATAATAAAGGTATGAATATTTATTTGTGTTGGTTGTCGGTTGGCCTAAAACTCCAAACATTTCCATCTGTGTAGTTTGTATTCATGTACGTTGAGCGACAGAATCACCAAATCGGTGAGCGCGCCTGAGCGACTGGAACTGACACAATTGTTTGTGCAGAAGAGAGATAGGAGTAGTCTGTGAGAAAACAGATATTGTCGTAATAAGAGACTGTCCTTGCTCCTTCCCAGCGCTTGTGAATCTACTACCTCATTCACCTAAATCCTTATTCTCACAGAGCCTTCAATATCACTTTACACTCTAAAGGGACCAATATTCATCAGCACCCTCTCAGATAAAAATTACGACAATATATGGTTAGCTCGTTCGAGATTCTGAACTTAGTTAAAATAGAGTGTGGTTGATTGTCTTTGTGAAGTAGGGTATAATCTTTAAAAGTATTACTTCCCCTAGACCAAGCCGTTCAGTATTTTGGGCCAACCACACAATAATTAAGACAGGTTTGTTTTTCCACAGGAACAGGCAGTTAGTGATAAAAAAAAGATTGTCACATTTGTATTCTCTGGCAGAGGGAATTGAAAATTTTGGTTATATAATTGCTGGGACTGCGTGATTGTTTTACAATCACTAAAGGTTATGAAGCGTTTGAGTTGAGCTAAGCTAAAGACGGATTGTTCTGATTTTTTAAAATTAAGTTAACTACGTCTCATCTCAAAAATTGTCTTCAGGGACGGAGTTTGTTGTTAGAGAATTAACATTTTCTGGGAAATTTTTTTTTTTCCTTTTAAATTGTTTAATATAAATTTTTTCTCTACTGTTAGTAAGAGTAGATTCTTTTCTAGTGTAACTTACCATTTAATTGGCATAGTTGCTTGCGTTACGAGTCTTAAGTGACAATAATAGCGGCGATAAGTTAACACACGAGGTCATTCAGTAAATTTTTTACTTTGTTTTTCTCGTAGCGGCTTGGAGTTTTTCCCCTTCTTGTTCCATCTTACTATTCTCTAGTCTTAGAAGCATCCAGTTCTTTGACAATGGCTGAGAGAATTAGGATAAGATCCATTTTGAGACAGGAAGCGAAAGACTCAGGATTAGACACAGAAGCCGCGAATCTGTTTATCACCCAGGAACTGCAAATATATGACGCGGAGCAACAAAGAGCAGAAGCAGAGCAAAGAGCAGAAGCAGAGAGGAAGGAAGAGAAACAAAGGGCAGAAGCTGAGAGGAAGGAAGAAAAAGAGAGAGAAGAGAGGGCAGAAGCTAGGAAGAAAGAAGCGGACGATCGTCAATTGGAACAGAAGAAAATTGAGGCAGAAATGGAAGCCCGCAGAGAGAGAGAAAGAGAGAGGGAAGACAACATGAATTAGCGCTCAAGGCTTTAGAGAGTCGGAGTGCCTCTACTTCAAATAATGGAGAGCCGTCTTCGCCCCAGTCTCAAACAATGGATCTCTCCAGCACTCAGTCTGCCCAATTAACTGCGATGTCTTTCGCTTTAGAGTCTTTTCCTAGCCCTAACGAAAAAATTGACAGCTACCTAGAAAAATTCGAGAGACTCGCGAATCTTTATGGGTTAGAGAGTACCCGCTGGGCGCTCAAACTTTCAACGTCACTGAAAGGCAATGCTTATGACGTGTACACAAAGCTGGGACCGAATCAACATGATTACGACATGTTGAAGAAGGCCTTACTACAGCAGTTTGAGATGACTGCCCGAAAGTTTCTGCAGTTGTTCAGAAACAGCCGAAAAGAGAGCACGGAAACATTTCCCCAGTTCTCTTCACGTCTCACGGGTTATCTGACAAAGTGCATTGAATTATCTGACCTACCTCTTACATATGAGGGACTACTTGAACTTGTTCTTGTGGAACAGATAAAGGCAACTATGTCAAACGAAACCCGTAGATTTTTGGCTGAACAGGGCGCAGTCAGGCTTGAGGACATACTCAATAAGGCCGAACGCTATACCAATGCAATGGCCGAACTTCCCAGCACTAAACGTAAACCCACAGATGAGCCATCTCGTAAACAAAATCTAGAGCAGTCATCCTATTCCTCTAATTCCTCTCAGAATTATAACCAACGAGAAAATAATACCCAGAGACCTCCCCAGGAAAAATCGAAATTCTACAAAACCCGATACCCCCCCAACAACAATTCTGATCAACCCACCAAGCCTACGTGGCAGCGCGGCCACCAAGGTCAAGGAAAAGGAAAGACCCCTACACCAGGAACGTCTGATCAGGGCAAACAAACCGGTCCAAACCGCGTTGGATGTTTGCATACAGCCTCGAAAGGTAGAGTCAATGTCAGTGATTCTCAACCTGAGGGGGACCGACCCTCAACTCGAGGAACTGTAATTTTGAATGGTACCTCAACCACTTGTCTCTTTGACACTGGATTAAGTTTTAGTTGTATTGTTGCTAGACACCTAGTCAAACCAGGTCAGGAGACAGAGGAAACCGTCAAACTTAGTGGAGTGTTTAAGAGTGATGCGCCCAGGACGCTGCCTATCGCACTGGTAGAAATACACTCTGATTTTGTCAGAGGAGTTATAAAAGCGGCCATTATGGATGATCCTATCTACCCAGTTATCCTGGGATGTAGATATGTGTTTATTGGGAGACCAAAGGAGCCGATTGTGGCAGCGGTAACCACAAGAGGGCAAGCCAAGAAGGAGAGGGAGCCTGCGCCAAATTTGTTGCCGAACGAACTGAAGGAGGCGCAACAAAAGGACCCTACTCTGGAGCTCTGCTTTAAAAAACTGCCCATGGCTAAGGACCCCAGACACAACGGAGACATCTTTTCTAAGGATGGCGTATTGTATCGTAGAACGGGAAACCCGGACACGGGGAATAACCAGCTCCTAGTTCCGACGCAGTACCGAAGCCAGATCTTAGAGATGGGGCACTCTCTTCCCTTTAGCGGACATATGGGACAAAACGCCACTATTCAGCGAATAAAAACCCACTATTGGTGGCCAGGAATGAACTCTGACATTGTCAGGTACGTGAAATCCTGCGCCCAGTGCCAACGGGTAGCACCCAAGCACTTGACACCCCCAGTACCTATGGGGCAAATGCCAATAGTAGGGACTCCATTTGAACGGGTTGCTGTCGACATTATTGGTCCTCTGGAAAAGACCAAAAGAAGGAACAGGTTCATCCTGACCTTAGTTGACACTTGCACTATGTGGGCCGAAGCTGTACCGCTAACATGCATAGATTCCAAGCATGTTGCAGAAGCCCTCGTGCAAATTTTTACACGGTTGGGATTCCCTCAACAAGTTTTGACGGACAATGGATCCCAATTCCGTAGCCTGTTAATGGAGGAGATCTTTAAGATCTTGAGGGCCAAACATATCCACACAAGTCCCTACCATCCGGCCGGAAATGGGCTCGTGGAACGGTTTAATGGCAGCCTCACCACCATGTTACGTAAGCTGGGTCAGGAGAAACCGGAAGACTGGGACCTATATATATCGGCTGCCTTATTCGCCTACCGAGAGGTTCCCCAAGCGTCTACGGGATTCCCGCCTGCTACACTTTTATTTGGCAGACCTATAAAGGGGCCATTAGAAGCCTTACTTCGGTCCCTGACAGACCAAAAGGCTGACGAGACAGTCGTCTCTGCAAGCAAGTATGTATCTGAGCTCAAGGAAAGGCTAAAGCTAGGATGGGATCTAGCTACAACCAACCTTACGAAAGCCCGCGCTAAACACGCTAAAAGATACAACAAAGCTGCAAAAGAGAGAGAGCTCCAACCAGGGGAGAAAGTTTTGTTGCTACTCCCAACCGGAAGCAATAAACTTCGCATCGGATGGCAAGGGCCGTTTACCGTCCTTAAAAAAAGATCTCACGTACCAATTACAAGATCTCCATCAAAGGAAAGGAGAAGGTCTTCCACATAAATCTGCTAAAGAAATATTTGGAAAGACCGGTGCCATCCTCCGAGCATCTCCTGGCTGTCGCCATAGCAACGGAAGACGAGGAAGATGATGATGGTTGCATGGAGTATCCACTGCAACCCACAGAATCCTTTAAAGATGTCAAGTTCGGCGACAATCTCTCACCTGAACAACAAACAGAAACCAGGGCTCTACTAAAACAGTACAGTGCAGTCTTAACGGATGTACCTGGTCGAACAAATCTCATTGAATTTGATATGAAATTAACAAACGAGACCCCTGTTCAAACCAGAGTTTACCCCATCCCGTACGCTAAAGCGGATGCACTTCGCGGAGAAATAGACAAGCTGCGTCAGGCAGGAATTATCAGTGAGTCTACATCTCCTTACAGCTCGAGTGTAGTGCTGTTGCAGAAGCCCAATAAGGAAGTTCGGCTGTGCATTGATTACAGGTTGCTAAACGCTGTAACGGAATTCCAGCCCGAACCTCTCCAAACTGTTTCTGAGTTGTTCACCAAGCTCAGCAAAGCAAAGATCTTCTCCAAGATTGACCTCAGTAAAGGTTATTATCAAATACCAGTCAAGGAGGAAATTAAACCTTTGTTAGCTTTCAGCACTAGCGAAGGACATTACACATTTAATGTGATGCCGTTCGGTTTGCATAACGCACCAGGAGTGTTCACCAGGATGATGAGGAAGCTTCTAGAGCCTTTGCAAAGTCCCCATATCCATAATTTCATGGATGACATATTAATTGCATCGGAAACCTATGAAGAACATATTGCTACGGTTGCTATGCTCCTCAGGAGACTACAGGAAACGGGTCTCACAGCCAGACCTAGCAAATGTCTCATCGGGTTTGAACAGTTAGACTTCCTGGGGCATACTATTTCTCACGGATGCAGTTGGCCTATTAAGAAGAACGTGGAGAAAATTGTGGCAGCAAAAAGACCCCGAACGAAGAAAGACGTACGTTCCTTCATATCGCTATGTGCATACTATCAGAAATACATCCAGAACTTCAACGGACTGACAGCACCTCTGACTGACCTCACCAAGAAAGGTTGTCCTGATAAGGTCATATGGGATCAAAAGTGCGAACACGCGTATAGCACTTTGAAAGGACAGTTGTCGGCATACCCCATCCTAAGGTTACCTGACCTTAAGAAACCTTTCATACTGAGAGTTGACGCGTCAGGTCAGGGCATCGGGTCAACATTGCTGCAAGCCGATGACAGTGACCTGAACATGCTATTTCCAGTTGCCTATGGCAGTCGGAAACTGAATAAAGCGGAACGCAACTACAGTGTCGTTGAAAGAGAATGTCTCGCTCTGATTCATGGCATCAGACGCCATCATGAGTTTCTGTATGGTACTTCTTTCACGGTGCAAACAGACCATGCTCCACTAGCTTTCCTGGGTGCCAAGAAGGAATTCAACGCAAGGATAATGCGTTGGGCCTTGCTATTGAGTGTTTACTCCTTCAAAGTGGAATATATTCCAGGAAAACAGAATGTCGGAGCTGACTTCTTGAGTAGAAACTGGACCACGGAGGAAGAGGAGAAAATCGACGATGCCAATCACCCTAAAACTACCGATCAGGGCAGCTTCATTGTCATAAATTAAACATGAAAACGAGTTTCCATGTCTCAAAAGTGGGGACGATTGTGACGTACGTCTAAGTATGACAAATGAATTTCCCTGACTCGATGGATGATAACAGAATATTGGCCTCTCATAACTTTAGAACCCCTGATCATCTGTTGTAACTTTTACCGGCATGCAGCGGTACCATCAAAGAACAGGCTGATCTTCAGAATTCAACGTGGAGCGGCCGCGATCTAAAGAATCAGGGACTTGCAGCTCACAGAGTTAGCTTCTCGGGAAATTTTCGCACTCTTATGCGAGCAGCCTGAGACGGAAGAAAATCGGTAGACCGGACAACGTAGGAATCGCAACGTTTAACACATCGGCGAGGTACCCCGAATTTTGCTCAAGATCAAGAAAGGTGCGAAAATTTAACACGCCCCATTCAAGTTACATTCGAGAAGTATAAATAGAGAACTCCGATAAACTGCATTTTATCGTTCGCTCTGACAGAATCCTAGTTGCACTAGCATAGTCGGATCCTGCTGGATTTCATCTACCTTCGTGACTATTGGAGTGTATTCTTTCTGTGCAGACGGTAATTTATACATTAGCTTCGAGTGATCATTGGTCGAGTTATTTCTATTGATTTCAATGGATTGTGGTGTAAATTTAACCTTATTAAATAAACCCATTTTCAAAGTTCTAGTGCAAACTAATGTTACAGCTAAAAGTATTTCCTAATACAATTGACGCGTAAATTTATTTTGCAGACGTTAAAGAGAATTATAACTTTAATACAGTTTAGTTCTGTATAGATAGATGTGCTTTTAATTATTTTTAACTCACGGAAGTTTTCCTGATTTGTTAATTGACGACGCTAATAAGTAAATAGGCTAACTGTAATTTATCGCGTCAGATTATAATATGATTTGTAATGCATTTCTTGTTTTGATTATCTTTCATTCAGAACGATCATTCAACCTGCATCCCAGCAATTATTAACTATATACAGAGTTCTGCCAAACTCAATTTGATAACTCCAGTAACATATGAACTTTTTTAAAGCTAAACTTGTGGCGACCTGTAATGGGCCCCGCTCCTCTGAACGTAACTGAGAAAAAAGCCATTCAAGAAACACTTTAAAAAATACTAGTTCATATAGAGTCCTTAAAGGAAACTGGAAGCAGAACATATTTTATTCACTGCCCCTATTTGTGAAGAAAAAGCATCGATACCTGAACACTGTCTGTCACGCATATTCAGTGGATTTTAACCCCCCCCCCCCCCCCCCCCCCCCCCCCCCCCCCCGAAGAAGAACTTACCTCAGTGTTTTTCTTAACTTGTGACATTACGGAAAAGGAAGTTATCTCCGCCAGCTGTGCCAATTTTAGGAACCACACCATACCTCACGCTTAGCCAAGTGCCTGTGCCTTTCTTTAGGAACTTTATCTAATAAACAAACAGTACCGTTAAACTTCAACGTCCAGCGATTTCGGGACACTTTGTTAACTTAAACAACCCGCAAAATCTGGGGCTGTACACGGAAGAAATTACTTTTACCTAAGCCAAGGTTTAGTGCTGTTTTTTTTTGTGATGTATTTCCTATGAAGTGCCAGAATTCACCTTTCGGTAAGTCTGCGTGTGTGTTTGTTGGGATGGCCAGCCCTAGTGTGTTTTTTTTTTTTTTTGGAGATTTATCTTTTCTTTACCCTTTTAATTAGTTCGACCTTATACTAAGGTGCATTATATTCCTTGTACGGGATCTCTCCTAGTGGGATTGGGTAACTGTGTTCATTCCCCCCTCCCGTAAAATTTGTTGATTTAAAGGGAGACAATTGAGAACCCTAGCTTTCCTCTACACCCCCCCCCCCCCCTTTTTTCTGTAACCCCTTGCCTCAGAGTAATAAATTTACCAGTGGGTTAAATTGCCTATCTCTGATCACCCCCCCCCCCCCCCCCCCCTTTCTTGTCTTTGGGACCGGGTTTTGTCTGTTAGTAGATATAAACGGGAAACGGTGGATGGGATATTTCTCCTCAAAAACCCCTCTTCCCTAGTTATATTTGTATTCTGTAACTTTTTGATTTTTGACTGTAAATGTACAATTTTGTGTGAGTCCTTTATGATAATAAAGGTATGAATATTTATTTGTGTTGGTTGTCGGTTGGCCTAAAACTCCAAACATTTCCATCTGTGTAGTTTGTATTCATGTACGTTGAGCGACAGAATCACCAAATCGGTGAGCGCGCCTGAGCGACTGGAACTGACACAATTGTTTGTGCAGAAGAGAGATAGGAGTAGTCTGTGAGAAAACAGATATTGTCGTAATAAGAGACTGTCCTTGCTCCTTCCCAGCGCTTGTGAATCTACTACCTCATTCACCTAAATCCTTATTCTCACAGAGCCTTCAATATCACTTTACACTCTAAAGGGACCAATATTCATCAGCACCCTCTCAGATACCGGAAAAGGAAATGGTAATTTTAAAAAACCCCTGAAATCTCGTGTGTTATGGGAAAAACCGAAAACTCGTGTGTTATTAAAAAAACATGATACCACTGAGTAATTTAGGAAAATAACTGAAACCTTGTGTGTAATAAAACAATACTTAAACCTCGTGTTTAAAGAAACAAAAGCTGAAACCACGTGTGTCATTAAGCAAAAAACTGAAACCTCGTGTGTGAGAAAAATACAAACTGAAACCTCATGTGTAATTAAAAAAAAATTAAACCTCGTGTGTAATGAGAAAAATAACTGAAACCTTTTGTGTAATGAGAAAATTAACTAAAACCTTTTGTGTACCGGTAATGAGAAAAATAACTTAAATCTCGTATGTAATGAGAAAAAAACTGAAACCTCGTGTGTAATTTAAAAAAAATAACAACCGAAACCTCGTGTGTAATGAAAAAAAAACGAAAACCTCTTGTGTAATGAGAAAAATAACTGAAACCTCGTATGTAATGGAAAAATAACTGAAACCTCGTGTGTAATGGAAAAATAACCGAAACCTCGTGTGTAGTAGAAAAATAACCGATACGTCGCGAGTAATGGAAAAAAAAAAAAACTGAAACCTCGGCAATCTACGCATCTAAATGTTCTTTCCCTCCATGACAATCTCCCTGTTCCGTGATGATCTGCCAGTCCAGGGTGGGGGAGAATCTTACGCAATAGGATTTTCTCGTACGTAAGGACTTATTTAAAGGCAGATAATGTTCTTTTGTGTGGTGACTACTCCCGGATCTTGTTCATACACAACCTGTGATCCGCCCTAATCTTATGACCTTTGATGTGTGTCTGCCCTGGAATGTGTTATCTACAACTTTTTTAAAGATCTTGTACGAAAATCATTTTCCAAAGAAATCTGTACTTTAAAGTTTAACTACTTTGCACTTAATGAAAGACGCTAGTACTATGTGCTTGAATGGGGTTCTTAGATTGACTACGTCAGCCATTACTATAAAAATGTCATCATCATTGTCATCATCATCACCACCAACATCACCACCATCATCATCATTTCCCTTTTGATTACTTATCGAGCACAGTCCTTAAACGAAGACACGCCAAACCTTCCTAACCTTTATTTTAAACCCAGAACTGAAATGTCACACGGCTAGAAGGCACATTTCGTCACTCTCAATAAATATAGAATGTATTTCGTGTGTGTGTGTGTGTTTGTGTCACACACGTATTCGCACATTCAATTTCCCTCCTGCTCCCCAGTGTCTTAACTCTTTGACTCCGGAACAACGCTCAGAGCGTTGGTTAGATTTGACACCCGTGCCACAACAACTCTGAGCGTTGTTTTTAAAATTACGGCACAGGGTGGAAAATAATTGCGGAGTCAAGGGAGTTAAGCTTTCAACAAACTGACGTCAAGTTTTCTCGTTCCATGTCATCAGCTCGAGGAATTTTCCTGACTTCATCTCTTTCATTTTTCTATTTCAAGTTCTATTCTCCATATAATTATCGAGCTCCCTCTACCACTCTTAAGCTACAGATTCCACAACACGGACTGCCTTGTAATGCTTTCAATAGGTTTCCTCACTGTGTGTCCTATTCATCGCCTGCGTGTTATTCTCATCTTTCGCACCACTGGCATTTGGTTGGTTCTGGTCATCAGTTCGACATTGTGGTCTTGTCTTACCTTTTCAGACCTTCTGTACTATGCAAGCGCCTGTTTATAAGAAGGTGTAGCTTCTTTAATGTTCTTTTTATTGATCTTTATGATGCCTAGCTATACTGAAACCTTACAATTTCTTATTTTGATATCACTATATTTCCCTCCATCTTTATCTATATCACTGCCGAAAGTTGAACATTAGTTATACCTTTATCGCAGTATTATTTGTACTACAATTTTAGCTTTTTTCTCTCCCTACTATCAGTTTCTCACACAGTACATAGAGATCGTTGAGCGGTTTGCATTAAATTCACTGCACAAATGTTTGAACAGAGTAGTCTATATAGGCAGCTTTGTGTAACCAAGAACGTGGTGCGGTATCACCTCTTTTATTTTCGTTCTGCCCAGAGAACTACAGCACTTGTAGTTTACGTATATACGTGCTCGATAATTCAGATAAATGTATTTACCATACTGCACAGTTTTGTAGTCATCCAACGTTACTGCATTTCCCTCTTTGTCGAACGCTTTACAAACGAACAAAGAGTACCGTACATCCAACTTGTTTTTCCAGTGTTCCCAATATTTATTATTATTTTTTTTTTTTTACAGATCATCCGCCGATTAAAGATTTGTTATGTGATACTTCGGCAAACACTGATTCCAGCATGTTCTTCAGCAGTTGTGTTTGCTCCAGTAGTTAATTTAGCCTCGTTTTTGTAATAGTGTGCTGCTGAAAAAGATCCATTATTGAGTTCAAATGTTGTCTCTATTGGGTTAAACGATGTGGAGATATCTAATTTCAGTAAAACGTATGCAGTTAACAGAGAGACTGTAGAAAAAGTGAATAGCTTGATGTCTCTGTAGAGAGAAATCTCCGAAAACGTCATTGGTATAACGACAACGAAAGTAAAACTGTCAAGTGTTGTGTGAATGAATTACTAAATGTTTAACTGTCTGTGTTGGTTTGGGGGGGAGGGGGGTGGGATTGAGGGGGGGAAGAATCAAATGGAACCAATTTTGTCTAACCACAAAGACGTTTATCTGAGAAAATGCACAATACACACGGAACTAGCCCCATAATGTTTCTAGTACAAACACGTATCACGTGATACTTCCAGATACAACTAGACTAAGAAATATAACTTGCGAAATAATCCTTAAATAATGTCGTCTTTTTATTGTTAGACGCTATAAAATCTTACTACATCTGGGCCTCCCTTAATAAAGCGCCACAGAGATAGGAAACTCAACAGAATTACCTCGGCCATCTGCCTTTGTCCCAGCTCAGACAAATGTTTTGGCCTTTAAACTAAAACCATATAAAAGCAATTCAACTGAAGGTCCGATTTTGTTGCATTTGTGTGTGTGTGTGTGTGATTATTAGTGTATTACAATGTGAACACCTTAGTAATATATTCTTAGTCATCATCATCTCAACCCATAACCCGTCATGGGTCGTAGGGGTGCCATGGTGGAAGCATCAGCAGACAGGGTCCTTCACTGCTCTCTATTCTCAGCAATGCGTACAAGTGTGGAAAAACCGTGTCCTGCCCATTCTTTGATGTTATCAGCCCAGGATTTTCTTTGCCTTCCTCTTCTCCGTTTACCTTCGACTGTTCCCTGGAGGATCGTTTTCGAAAGGGAGTCATGACGAGTTACATGCCCAAACCAGGCAAGCTTTCGACGTTTCACTATTGACAAAAGTGGTTTTTGGTGGCCTGCATAGGTGTTTATCTTCTCTCTAACATAGACATTTGTTTTGTGCTCTTTATAGCAAATGCGCAAAATTCTTCTATAACATTTATGCTCGAAAGCCTAAATCCTTCGCTCCATATCTGCAATGAGTGTCCAGCCCTCACACCCATACAAGAGAATAGATAATACAAGTGATTTGTATAATTTGATCTTCACAGGAAAACTGATGTTACTTTTCCAGATCACATTCAACCTTGTCATGGCAGCTGAGGCCATCTCAAGTCTTGTCTTGATTTCTTTACTTGATCTTCCATCACTACATATAGTGGACCCGAGATATTTAAAGGTGTTAACTTCTTCTAACGTTTGCCCATTTAACGTAATGTTGGTCGGAACATGTTTCTTATGGCTATTCACCAATATTTTGCTTTTTTCTATATTAATTTCCATCCCATACGTTCTTGTTACTTTCTCCAGTCTAGAGGTAAGGTCTTGAAGTTCTGATTCTGTTCCAGCTATCAGATCAATATCATCAGCAAAACGTAGATTAGACAGAGATCGGGTTCCAATCGATATGGTTGATTTATAATCGTAGAGAGCCTCCTGCATAATATGTTCTAGATATATATTAAAGAGCACTGGTGAAAGGATACATCCCTGGCGAACTCCTACAGTTGTTTTGAAAAATTCTCCAATGTCGTTGCTTGCAAAAACAGCACTGCTTGCGTCCTTGTATAGTGCTTCAATGATATCTATGATGTTGGTATCAAAATTGAATTTTCTCATTATTTGCCATAAGCCTTCATGCCAGACTCGATCGAAGGCTTTTGTGAAATCGATGAAGTTATGGTATAAATCATGTTGATGCTGGAGATGTTTTTCGATCAGTAATCTAATATTGAAGATTTGTTCTGAGGTACTTCTTTTTGGTCTAAAGCCAGCCTGTTCCTCTGACAAGATTTCTTCTGATTTCTGTTTTATTCGGTTCAAAAGTATCCTTAACATTACCTTACTTGGATGACTAATAAGGCTAATGGTTCTGTAGTTCTTGCACATTTTTAGATTTCCTTTCTTTGGAAGCGGTATTACTAATGACTGCGTCCATTCTTTTGGCCATTTTTTTGTACTCCATATCTTCTGGCAAATTGTTGTCATGATTTTTACTATATCTGGTCCTCCATATTTCAAGAGCTCTGCTGGTATATTATCCACACCCGGTGACTTCCCTCCTTTCATCGAACATATAGCCTCTTCCACTTCTTCCTGTAGTATTGCTGCATTTCCGAGTTCCCTGTTTTCGCACTTAATGTTGTTTAATATGCCTAAGTCAGTGTCAAGTTTACAGTTATATAATTCTTTACAATATTCTGTCCACTTTCTCATTACAGCTGTTTTTTCATTGAGCAGAGCCCCATTGCTATCTTCTATGACAGTTACCCTGGGCTGTTGGGGTTTTGATAGTCTTCTTAATGTGTCAAAAGCTGCCTTGCTGTTACCTTTTATTAGCCCCGTATTAATTGACTGACATTGATCAGCTACCCATTTTTCTTTGGCCTGTTTCATTTTCTTTCTAATATTTTTATTCACCATACTGTATTGCCATGCTGCTTCAGGAACCTCTTTCTTAACCTTTTTCATTTCCCGTCGTGTATCACATAACTTCAGAATGTCATCTGTAACCCATGGTTAGTAGTGATGTCAAAACAGGTATTGTTGTGCTTGTATTTTAATTGTTCTACAGTCGAGCTTTTACATTAGTAAATTAAGTTTTTGTCTTTGTACAGGATGATCAGATCATGTGCCGGCTTCTCTTTGACCATTGGCGTTTTGTTTTTTTAATTTCCAATAACACTGACAAACAACATTTTTCTTTCTTGTATAAGAATAAGTGTTCTTAGGTCAGTTTCTTGCGCTGATTTCAAATTTGAAATCCGTTTATCTCTATCACATCGGGTTCTTAAGATATTTGTGAATAAATATATTTTTGGGAAACCGTTATTTGCTCCGTTTCATTTTTACTATATAACTTATTAAAAATTAATAAAATGCAAAATAATTCTACTTTTTATACTGCTAAAAAATGCATGACATATGTTACGCTATTTTTCAAATAGTTACTATATTTTGAAATAATTCTGAGCGAAATATGGCTTTTAGAATTTGTAGAAATTCGGCTGATCTGTTCTGTTACGTGTGCGGATATTTTACCGATCGTGTTCACCAGAAAAACTTTACATCATTACTAAAGAAAGCATATGAACTTTATTTCGATTCGAAAGTTGATGATGCAAATAAATCTTGGAAGCCAAATGCAGTTTGTTCGACTTGTGCAAATACATTGGCAGGTTGGTTACGAAAATCGCCGAAGCATAAGTCGATGCCTTTTGAAGTGCCAGTAATATGGCGTGAACCGACAAATCACGCTACTGATTGTTACTTCTGCTTGACAAATATCCATGGTTTCACTTTTAAAACTAGAAAGTCTGTGGTTTATCCAAATATTGAATCGGTTTCGAAACCAGTGTTTCATGATCCAATCACGTGTCAGATCCCAGTTCCATCATAACAATATCCGTTGGACGTGAATGAACCATCAGAAAGTGATAGTTTACCTGTTTTAAAAACTAATTCTGACTCGGATTATATACCGGTGAATGATGGTGTTCATTAAATTAACCTTTCAGAACTTTCAGATCTAATACGTGATCTCGCTCTTACCACAGGACAAGCGGAATTACTCGGTTCGCGACTCAAAGAATGGAATCTTTTAGCGCCCAATACTCCGATATCTAAATTTCGTCATAGACACAGAGAACTTGTTCAATACTTTGAGATGGATGATAACATTTGCTATTGCAAAGATGTAAACGATCTAATGGTGCACCTCGGTCATGAGCACATAGTCAACGAATGGCGACTTTTCATCGACTCTTCCAAGACTAGTCTAAAAGCCGTGTTATTGCATCACGGAAATTTATTTTCATCAATTCCAGTCGCCTACTCTGTTCATATGAAAGAAACGTATGACAATATGGCTATACTTTTGGCAAAAATAAACTACAATGACTACCAATGGCGGATTTGGGGAGACCTAAAGGTCATTGCAATTCTCACGGGCATGCAGACTGGGTATACTAAATTTTGTTGCTTCCTATGTGAATGGGACAGCCGCAACAGACAGGAACATTATGCAAGAAAGGTGTGGCCTATCAGGGATCGTATGCAGCTCGGGCATAAAAATGTAATACACGAGCCATTAGTTAACAAAGACAGCATCATTTTACCACCGTTACATATAAAGTTGTAGGTCATGAAGAATTTCGTAAAAGCGTTAGATAAAACGAGCAAAGCTTTCACTTATCTTCGAGAAAAGTTTCCGCAAGTTAGCGATACAAAGATAAAGGAAGGTATCTTTGTAGGACTTCAGATTAGGAAAGTTATTGCAGACAAACAATTCGAGAACTTGTTACATGGTGGTGAACTTCGCGCATGGATGGCATTCAAATCGATCGTCGATAACTTTCTGGGAAATCACAAATCTGTCGACTATGTGCATATTGTTAAACAGTGCATAGATGCAAACAGAATTATGGGCTGTAACATGTCCCTCAAAATCCATTTGCTCGATTCGCATCTTGACTTTTTCCCTGACAACCTTGGCGAAGTCAGCGATGAACATGGAGAACGATTCCATCAAGATATCGCCGTAATGGAGTCACGTTATCAAGGACGGTGGAGTGTGATCCATGCTTGCCGATTATTGTTGGATGCTTCATCGCGATGTACCACATGCCATTCACCGTCGAAAGTCGACTGCAAAGAAATTCAAGCCTACATAACTGTTATACTTCTTGTACGAATGATGTTGTAATACTGTATGCGTTGTTAAAAAACTTCAATTGCGTATTTCTAGAGATCCCGACCTGATAGAGAAAAACGGTTTGCAGATTTAAAAACAGCGCATTAAAATTGACCAGAAAAACATAGAAATATTAGAGAAAGAAAAAAAAAATTTTTTTTTGTTAGCCAGTGTAATTTGTGCCTTGACATTTAAAAAAAAAATCGTGTATTTAGATAGACTGTTTCTGTCCATCTCTTGTTTCCATTCCACGTTTGAAAAAAAAAAAAAAAAAAAAAAAATTCAGTTTCCTAATTTCCTAGTTCGTCAGTGTTACATAAAAGTGAGTCATGGATAATTAGTTTAAAAAAAGTGAAGGTAAAGGTAGTCCTAAGGCAGATACTGTCGTAGGGGAGTGAAGTGTTAGAGACTTACAATACTAGGTCCATCTTTATGAGGTTGGGTGACCAGTTCTCTTCTTTGCCTTCCCTAATTCCAGAGTAGAGTCAGGAACCCATTAATATCTGGGTAGACTGGAGCGTGACTCTCAGATTCCGATCCCGGAAACCAGATAAGTTTGCCACTAGAAGCAAGCGCTCTTACCAGTAGGACAAGCACTATAGGTCACAGAAATATAGTCTACTTTCTCCAGGCAAGTTATGACAAGTAGGTAGCTGTAATAACAAGTAGGTAGCTATAATAACAAGTTGGGAGCCGCGCTGGTGTAATGGCTACAACGTTGTACTGGCGATCAGGTTTTCATGGTTCAAACCCGGGCGTCAGCGTTTGAAGGAATGTTTACGACTGGAAATTTGACTGCATAACCTAAACGGCTCCTGCACATAAATCCCGTGTGGATGGAAAGGAGCGAACTCTTGACCGGGTTGGAACGAAAGTCCACTGACCCCCCAGCCTCGCAATGACGTGTCATTGGGCCAAAAGGGCTGGAAAGCTCGAGTGCCGCTGGTTAGAAAAAAAAATAACAAGTAGGTAGCTATGATAACAAGTAGGTAGCTATAATAACAAGTAGGTAGCTATAATATATCGTAACTACAGGAAAGATTACAAGAAAAAGCGACAGATAACGACAAAGAGAGACATATTGGACAGTTCAACATCATAGCATGGAAAGATAGATGTCAATGACATAATTGATTAACAGTACTGGAGACAGAAAGTTGTGGAGAGTCATGGTTGTCTAATCAGCCAGGCGTGGCACTAGAATTAAAACAATTTAGCACGGGGTTCAAGAGAGTTAAAGATTCAAACTTACGTTCCCGCTTCTACTGACGTCAGTGGTTTCACCTTTGTCAAATAATACTTTTTATATAAACCACCACATATTTGTAAGAGCCGCCATTGAAGTTCGAAATTATGTCAACAGCCGATTAGTGAGAGCATTCAAGCTTTTCAAATGGCAATCATTCGCAATATCTTTTCTTTGTGGGACGCGTCAACTGTCGTTGACTAAATGACACTCCAAAACTTCCTGGCCGTTGTGTTTAAAAAGTGGGGATAAAAATGTTTTTGTTGATTCTTCTGCGCCAATTTGCTAGCCTGGCCACGATAATCTCCTTTTGTAGATTTCTATATGTTTTCCCCCGTTGATTTTACTTCTTCTCACAGATTGTTACCAACAAGTCGTGTCCTGTCTTGTCCGGTCAAAGGTGGATCCTGACCATAACTGCCCTATTACTTTTCTGACCCACGTTTGCCGTGAAACGTCGTGAGGAGATGAAGTTTTCCTTACTGAGTTTCATTTGTTGACGTGAGCCCATGTTGTGCCATTTCTTATTCTGTTTGTCCATCTTCTATCTCTTGGTCTTCCTCCTGCCCTGTGTGACAGAATTGTCCGTTCTCTTTTCCTAGCATTCATATTTATCGCCGATATTATTGGGATACGTCTCAATTTCTGTACTTAATTATTGTTTACGCCCCCTTCCCTCAGTTCTTGTCATGTCGGGATTTAAGCGGCCATCTTTTGCCAATCACTTTCGTTTGAATCCATCTTGACACCTGAATCTGTGGAGTGAAATGTTGTAACACATTTACGAGCAGACCGTGTGTAGGATAGACCAGGTAAACGAGATAACCATTTATTTTCGGACAAGAGGGGTCAGAGAATAACTATCCATCTTGAAAGAGATTAACTGTAATAGATTATGTAGTCTTGAGTGTAAACATTATCGATAATAGAAGGAAGCTGGCATACCATGTATGGTGACTTGTAAACAAAACATTTATTTTTGCGTGTGATACGCAGGAATTTTTCGTGAGAGAAGGGAAAATATACATATCTTGCATGCTATTGGCTTGGCATTTGAGATGTAAAAAATACAACATTTCTGAATGGAGCCTTGTCATATAGTATCAATCTGCATGTGGGTCGAATGTTGCCTTATAATTTAGCGTCGTGTGAGTTTATCGCACTGTCAAATTCAACTCGTCAAGACGACAGCCAGACAGGCCATAGTAAGGAATAGGATCATGATTCCATTTTAAAGGACTGAAAAGCATGTTTGAGCATCTTGTGAATTTACACAACGACAACTCTACCTGTATTAATACGGAAATCCCTGAATCATAGGAGCCTGTACACCAAGTTATAGTAGGAGTCTGTTGTAAAGTAACACCCTTGGCCACGTGTAAGAGCCATCTTAATCAAGTTGCCTTAACTATTTTTCCTGAGCCAAAGTCGGTAGTCCCAAAACTATTTGGGGTGAGTTGTAAATGTTATAATTCTATATTTTGCATTTATTTTACTATTAACATGTGAAAATTGCTAGTCGATGTACAAGTCATAAGAGTCAAACGAGGCTGGCAACCTCAGCATATAGAATGATGGTTTCATAAATCACCACTGCAAGAGCTGGTGACTGCTTTATATGGGTTTCACATAGAGAACCAAAAGCAGAGGTAGTCCCAAGTGTCATATGGAGCAGGGAGTGGATGATGATAGAACTGATATACATACTTATTATATTAACCTTTTCAATCAGTGCATATGTAAATGTAAACATGTTCAATATAAATGCAATGGATGTTTTCCGCTCACTGGGATTAACATTAATGCTCAGAAAAGGTAAAGTTCTGAGGCAGATTGGATGGTGGAATGAAAAGGAGGGGGTGGGGCACCTGATTTTAGTGTCAGGAAACCAAATACTCGGGAGGGTATTTGTTTCTCTCTTATTTCATGATACTAGTCGGCGGTACCGATTGGGGGTGCTATCTGTGGAATAAGTGAGTGGTATAAGTGATCTGCAGTAAAAGCAAGACACCTACAGCAGATGGGTCTTAACAGACGCTGGGCAATCTTCGCAATTACCCCACGATACTACGAGGGACGTGTTGCGGCCACCAGCCTTGACCAGTGACGAGAGTGAACCAGTATCTATCTAAATTCACCGCACCCTTATTTTTTTTTTACATTTGGTAACGATAATTGAATTAAATTTGTTATCCGTAAATAAACAAATTTGTAGTTGATTTAGTCATTTTAAGTGAACTACACCAGTATGTCTCAATAATTTAAAATACTTATAATATAGCTATTTAAGTAATATTTTACTGAGTTAAATCAGTTGTGGGCTCATCAGAACGAGTAAAATCCTAACTCATAGAAGGTCATGAAACAAAAAAAGTGTACACGGCCTGGATCCTATCAGCCGCAGTACTTGATTTCTTTAAATCCCCATGAGGCTCCCTAGAACTGAAGCACCATTCTTCTATTCACATCTCTGTCGAAAGTAATTGTGAACGAAAGGTAGACAACTATGAAGACACTCAGTAGATACTCGGAAGTTTGGCCACTGTTGGACCATCACTGCAGAGCAAGGGGAGTAAATCCCGTGACACCCTGAAAACCAAAAATTCTACTGTTGTAGACGTTGTTACCTAATAGTGACATTAACGAAAACCAGCTTTGTTTAGTCGGCCAAAACAAATGTTCCGAATTCGACTCCTGAAGTTTTAGAAATCTGACGCCCGTCTCCGACAACAGTTTCTTACTAATCAGATGGCATAAAATTTGCAGGTGGAATCCACGGAAAAAGAACCGACTCTACGACGTTTAATGAAAACGGATCTTTGACTTATGTGCCCAACAAAATGGTCTATTCACAAAAATATTTAATGATTTTAAAATATTTCTAGGGAGTTCCATAATGTCTCAGTGTCTCCCATGCGCTCTTTATTATCAAATGCGTTCTACAAGTGTATATAACTGAGACATAAGAACCTTCTTCTACTTTACGCTTCTCCCAGGAGCACAAGCCTTCAACAAGCGAATACCACGTTCTCCTGTACCATGTCATCAGCTCTAGGTCTTTCCGTGTCTTTCTGGCCATTTTTCATTTGCCTGCACTCTCTTCTCCGTGTGTTTTTCAATCTAATTCTGCTTCTCTTTCTCTGTGGATTCCAGAATAAAGACTACCTTGTAATGCTATCAAACAGTTTTCCTCGGTGTATGCTATCCGTCTCCAGCGTCTTCTTCACATCTCTTATTCCACTGGCACTTGTCTGGTTCTTGTCTTCAGTTCCATAATGGTGACTGCTCACTGACGATTCTGAGAATTGCTTTCTGATCCGGACACGATGGACCTGTTATTAATCCTGCTTGTTCCTCTTTGAGTTTTCCATCAAGAGCTTCTCTTAAATGTGGTCTAATACCGCCTAGTTAGAATTTTTCTAGTCACTGCCAGAAGTGTTATTCTTCATCAGAGTTGTCATATAAAGTAACGTTGCCTTTCTTGGAAAATTTAATTGTTTTATTTCTCCCAGATCCTGCCAGTTTTTTGTTTGTTTGTTGAGGAGATGACATCATGTTCCCTGATTTCTTGAGGGTGTTTAAATGGACATAACACCTTTTAAGATTATATGGCTTTGAGGCGTGGATAGTTTGAGGAATCACGAACAGAAGGTTACGGACTTCCATAACGGTTGCTTGCGCAGAATGCAAAGAAAAGAATAGTGTGACGGGATCATCAGGGTGGAAGGGATGGAAAGAGGCACATACCGATGTAGCAAGAAGTGAGGAGGGACATTATTTTTGGAAAAGAGGAAGGGGGGGGGGGGAAGGCTCAAATTGAATAAATAAATTGGTAGCATTAGAAGATACTCCAAGTTATGGAACTCTCGTGTTGGCTGGGCGCTTGCGCAGAACGACAAGATTAGAATGGAATGACAGGATCACCCGTATGGTAGGGCCAGAGAGAGAGAGAGAGAGAGCGAGAGAGAGACAGACAGAAAGAGACAGACAGAGAGAGAGACAGACAGAGAGAGAGACACAGAGAGACAGAGAGAGACAGACAGACAGAGACACAGAGAGACAGACAGAGAGAGAGACAGACAGAGAGAGACACAGAGAGACAGACAGAGAGAGAGACAGACAGACAGAGAGAGAAACAGAGAGACAGACAGAGAGATACAGAGAGAGAGACAGACACAGAGAGAGACAGACAGAGAAAGAGACAGACAGAGAGAGAGACAGACACAGAGAGGGACAGACAGAGAAAGAGACAGACAGAGAGAGACAGAGACAGACAGACAGAGATAGAGACAGAGAGAGAGACTGACAGAGAGAGAGACAGACAGACAGAGAGAGACAGACAGAGAGACATACAGAGAGAGACAGACAGACATAGAGAGTCAGAGAGAGACAGACAGAGAGAGACAGACAGACAGAGAGAGACAGACAGAGAGAGAGACAGACAGAGAGACATACAGAGAGAGAGACAGACAGACAGACAGAAAGAGAGAGACCAGAGAGAGAGAGAAAGATATATGGACAAGGGAACTGAAAACATCATAAAAGAGATAAGGAAGACATGAACAGACCTTAACGCTCTGTACTGGTAGATCTCAGGGGATCATTTGCTAGATCTTTAGATGACAGAGGGAGGGAAGAAAAAGAATTTTTAAGCTAGGGATATTTTCGGACTAGCCATTTCCCACCTTTCGAGTCCGAGATACGACGCGGTAATGATATGTGATGTTAATGCTGAGTGAAATTTTAAAAAAAAAGTTCATTTTACTATTGACATTGACTTTCTACCTAACTCCACATACATAATTTTATTAAGGTAGGTCTTTGGATGTCTCAGTGGTGCTAAAGTACTCGCCACAGCTCCTGGGTAGCCTACCTCTGCCTTAACCTGGTAGCGTGTGTGATGCAGTACTGTAATTCTGTTTTTCAAGTGGCCCAGTCTTCTTCTCTTTCTCTATTAATTTTGTATTTGGTCTTTTTCTGTAGGTATTTTATTGCGTTTTTGACGGTAGGTTTAGTTTATACTCGCACCAGTTTTCTTTTCGTTAAATTTATCGCGATCACGTAGTCCTAGGTTCTTTGTTAAATATCGCGGTCATTTCTTTGTTATCAGCCAGTGAGGATTTATTTAGGGAGGGGGAGGGGTGTGTGTGAAAATTTTCCGTTGTTTGGCTCACGCCAACAGGCGACGTTAGTCAATATGACGCAAGTAGAAACGCGCGCATAAACAGGACTCACGACATGCTTTCAAATCTATTGGCGAAGACCCCGTTATAATTTTGTAGGATTTCTATTGGTTTGAGTAGGACGCTATAGCTATGACGTAGGCCGTAAGTCAGCGGGGGTTTTCTCGTATATAAACCCGCGCAGTCTTCTAAATGGTCCCTTTTATTCCACCAGGCAACTGGTTCTTTATTCCATTGAGTTTCTCTTTTCTTATTAATGTTACTTATTGGTTTAAGGTGTTGTGGCATATTTTTATTTGGTATATACTTTATTGCTATTTTCAGAATTTCATTGGTCAGTGTTTCTGCCCACAAGTCAGTATCATCTGATTCCATGTCTTTATATTCCATCACCTCCAGCTCTGATTGGAAAGCTTCCCAGTTTGCTTTTTTATAGTTTGAGGTAAGCAGAAATTCATGAGAGAAGAAAAAGGGCCTTACAAAAATATAGAAATAACAGAACAGAAGAAAACTATGATAAGTATAAACTTATTAGGAATGAATCTAACAGAATAATATTCAAAGCCAAAGAAACTAACTGGAAGGAGTTTTGTCAGTCACTTAAACCTAGCACTCAAATTAGAGAAGTATGGAAAAAGCTTAAGGCAATCAAAGGGAACAATAAGAAAACAATAATGCCAACAATCAAACTACCTATATAAAAAGGATAATGCAAACAGAAAATGCATTAATTGCAAAGGAAACCATAGCGCCAGATTCCAGGGCTGCCCAGTATATCAGCAGACCAAAAAAGCATTGAGGGTAGCTATAACAACCCAAACCCTTTTCAAAACGGTCATTAAAGAATTAAAAGAAAATGATACTTATACGAACAATAAAGTTATAACAGAAATTAAGAGTGTGCAAGAAGATGTCAAAATGCTTAAGTCACAGATGGCAAAAGAAAGTAAGAACAAGTTAGAAAGTAATAAAAGAGTACCAAAAAACCAGTCAGATGATTCAACTACATCCTCGGATGACACAAGTGCACTGAAAAGTGCAGAGGCATTGCTTCAAGAAATGAAAGCCATACAGCACCAAATTTCCCAGGATATAGCTAAACTGACTGTACTGAAAGAAGAAAATGAAATGATACTAGTCAAACTGTCTGAACAAAAAGAAGAAAGTGAAATAATACTAAAAAGAATGGAAAGTGAAAGGCAGGAGATTAACATAGGGAGAGAAGGGATTGTAGCATTGGATGAAAATAGGAAAGTGGTCAACCTAGAAGAAAATATCAAAGGACACGTTGAGGCACTTTTACCATACATAGTGGAAAAAGTTAGGAATAAAATGATAAGTTTAAATAAGATTTATCTTGAGAACTTGATGGATAGTGGGTCCACAAGTACAGGAAATGCAGAATAAGAGCAAATTTGATAGTTAACCAAAATAAAAGGTACACTAGATGATGTTAAAATTCAATTTAGAAAGATTTAGAATTATCCAGTGGAATTGTAGGGGTATTAAAAAAAATTTTACACCCCTACTATCAGAGACTGGAGGAAATACTGATATATATGCTCTTCAAGAGACCCATTTAAACCCAAATAATAGATATAGTTGTAAGGGCTTTAAGATACTTAGACACGATAGGAAAGAAGGTAGAGGAGGAGGTGTCGCAGTATTAGTTAGCGAAAAATATAAAATCATAGACTGGGAAGTATTTAATACAACCAATATAGAAGGTATCCAGGTTACTATAGCAGCTGAACCAAACAATCTAACAATTCTAAATGTATATGCGAAAGATGGCACAATTAAAGATGAAGAAATACTAGCCATAAGCACCAGACTAGGCCCCAAAACAATCATAGTAGGCGATTTTAATTTCCATCATTGTGCTTGGGGTGGACAACATGCAGATAATGCAGGAAAATGCCTACTTGACTTCATAGAAAACAATGAACTACTAATACTAAATGATGGATCTGCAACAAGAATTAATCCACAAGCTAATAGGGCAGACTCAGCATTAGACATAAGTATAGCAACTAACAACCTAGCGAATGTAAATTGGGAAGTGTTACAAGACACAAACTCAGATCATCTGCCCATTGTAATAACCATGCATGAAAATGTCATTCCAAACCCAGAACCAGAGAAACCTACCTTCAACTATAAAAAAGCAAACTTGGAAGCTTTCCAATCAGAGCTGGAGGTGATGGAATATAAAGACATGGAATCAGATGATACTGACTTGTGGGCAGAAACACTGACCAATGAAATTCTGAAAATAGCAATAAAGTATATACCAAATAAAAATATGCCACAACACCTTAAACCAATAAATATCATTAATAAGAAAAGAGAAACTCAATGGAATAAAGAACCAGTTGCCTGGTGGAATAAAAGCTGTGCAGAAATTCATGAGAGAAGAAAAAGGGCCTTACAAAAATATAGAAATAACAGAACAGAAGAAAACTATGATAAGTATAAACTTATTAGGAATGAATCTAACAGAATAATATTCAAAGCCAAAGAAACTAACTGGAAGGAGTTTTGTCAGTCACTTAAACCTAGCACTCAAATTAGAGAAGTATGGAAAAAGCATAAGACAATCAAAG
Source organism: Oreohelix idahoensis (assembly GCA_024509875.1). Lineage (NCBI taxonomy): Eukaryota > Metazoa > Mollusca > Gastropoda > Stylommatophora > Oreohelicidae > Oreohelix > Oreohelix idahoensis. The sequence continues at coordinate 235,300 of JAMPIV010016425.1, forward strand.
GGAACAATAAGAAAACAATAATGCCAACAATCAAACTACCAAGAGAGCAGAAACAGATAAAGAAAAAGCTAATGCCCTTGCCGAGTATTTCTATAAAGTCAGTGCAAAAAGTAGCCTTGGACAGGAAGAAAATGAGAGAAGAGAAAGACTTAGGATACAGTTTTTAAAAAACTACCAGACCAGATAGATGAAACAAACTATTTAGATGCTGATATAACAGAGGAAGAAGTAACTAATGCAATAAAAGATAAATCTAATACTGCCTCAGGGCAAGATATACTTAGTTAAGAAATCCTTAAGAAAGTACCCAAAAGAACTATAAACATAATAACTTCACTTTATAACAAAATCTGGAGCTTAGGAAAGATACCAAAAGCATGGAAAGTAGCTATGGTAGTACCCATTCTAAAACCCAATAAGGAAGCCCATGATGTAAGTTCATATAGGCCTATCTCATTAACATCACAACTAGGTAAAATACTGGAAACTGTTGTGAATAAAAGAGTTTTTTTTTTTTTTTTTTTTTTTCGTACGCCCACTAATACTCGAGGCGAAATCTCAGGTTATTACTATGTCTAACCTGACATTGATTTTACGTGAGTATCCCTTTTTACTTGTACAGAGACAGGTGTCCCTCGCCATTCAGGCAAATACTCTCCGATTTCGGAGGTACCCATTGCAGCTGGGTCGGCTCAGGAGCCGCCAATCCCTGGTCGACGACACTCCTTCAAATGTCCTCGCCAGGTCTCGAGTTAATCCAGTCCAATTCCCGGTCGACGAAAAATCCTCAAATGCCGTCGCCCGGGTTTGATCCTGAATCACCCGGTCGCCAGAGCGGTGTTGTAACCACTACGCTAGCGCGGCTCCTATAAAAGAGTTAAATTCTACCTAGAAAAAAACCAGTTATATAGCCCAAACCAGTCAGGGTTTAAAGCAGACAGAAGTACAGTAGACCAGCTTGTAAGATTAGAACATGATGTAAAGCTAGGGTTCAAGAGGAAAGAGAAAACAGTGGCAGTCTTTCTAGATGTAGCTAGAGCATATGATGAATGCTGGCGAGATGGAGCTCTTTACAAAATGAAAAAGATTGGCATTACTGGTAAAACCTATAGGTATCTAGAAAACTTTTTACAGGACAGGTATTTTGCTGTACAGGTGAATAATGATAGGTCAGAAATATATGAACAACAGAATGGGATTCCTCAAGGATCAGTAATCTCTCCTTCAATTTTCACTATAGCTGTAAATGATTTAGCAGATGAATTTAATGACATAAAGAATGCAGTATCACAATTTGCAGATGACTGTGCCATTTGGCGATCTGGAAAAAACTTGGACCATGTTTACAAAAAACTTCAAAATCAAATAGACAAAGTTTCAGAGTGGATGAAAAGTTGGGGCTTCCAAATTAATGTAAACAAAACAGTAGGTATGATTTTCAGCAAAGGAAATTTTAAAAAAAAATAACAAAATCAATATAACCATTAAAGGACAAAAAATATGTACCTCCTCAACAACAAGATTTCTGGGCATAACTTTAGATAAACAACTAAATTATAATAAACATATAGACAATTTGGTAGAAAGCTGTAGGGGACCCCTAAATATACTAAGGATTGTAAAAGGTAATGGATGGGGGGCCAGCAATAAAATAATGCTTATGTTCTACAAGTCCTTCATCAGGGGGAAACTGGATTATGCCAGCATAGTCTATGACTCAGCTGCAGCTTCTAACAAAGCAAAACTGGACAGGATTCAAAATGCAGCCATGAGAACCATTACAGGTGCATTTATATCGACACCAGTAGAAGCTCTAGAAGTAGCTCTCGGCATACCTCCCATTGGTCTAAGACGGAAAGAACTGAGATTAAATTATTGGAGTAAAGTAGCACAAGAAGTGACCCACCCAGCACATAAAGCATTTGTCAAAAACCAACCAAGTGTATGGGACGTCCCCCTTAAATAAAGATAGATATCCAACAGGGTGGAGAACTATAGAAGACCTAATGCAGTTCAAAGAACTATCAAACACAATTGAAAATAGTAATAAATACAGAAGCAAAATACCACCATGGGAACTAAAAACACCAATCATAGACTACTCACTTACTGAAAAGATCAAACAAAACATAGAAGATAAGGAAGCCAAAATGATAAGTAGAAAGTTCATAGAGCAACTAACTAAACAAAGTCTGGCCGTCTACACTGATGGATCCAAGGGTGATAGTGGGCAACTAGGTGCCGGAGTTGTAATACCACAATGGGGAATAAAAAAGAGCTACAGTGTAACGGAAGGGGCATCGATTTTTACTGCAGAGATGGTAGCAATTCTTAAAAGTCTAGAAATAATCGAAGATAACCCACCAGAAGCTGTTACGATATTTACAGACTCACTATCATCACTACAAGCACTAGAACACCCAGGTAAATGTAGCCGGCCAGACATAAAGGAAGAAATTCTAGCAATTAATACATCACTAGAGAACAGAGGATGTAGTGTGAGGCTAGTGTGGGTTCCAGCACACATAGGTATAGCTGGCAACGAGTTGGCAGACCAGAATGCCAAGAAGGGAAGAACAAGTAAAAACAATATAAAAGCAGGACTGGGAAGGTCAGAGATCAAGAGACAAGTGAAGGAAACTATAAACGAGGAATGGAAGACAACATGGAAGGAAAGTAGAAAAGGCAGACACGCGTTCAAACTGCTGAAAGAACCAACGAGGACATGCCAGGTCAGAGAAGAATTAAAGATACTATCGAACAAAAAACTGTGGCGTCTCCGACTCGGCGCAGCATACTTCATGGTAGAAGAACCACACTGCCAAGAATGTCAGGAAGAGAATCACATAGACCACTACCTGATCCACTGTAAAAAGTATGAACAACAAAGGCTTGAATTAAAAACTTACTATAGAAATCACAATATAGACTTAACAGGTGATAAGGTTTTAAGTATAGATGCCCCAAGAGATGCCCAATCAATACTTAAAAGATATATACATAAAACAAAGGAAAAAATATAAGGTTAGAACTTCAGGAAAATCATCCAACTAAATAGAAATTAAGCAGCAAGAACTAACAAAGCATTAACAAAAAAAGTAACTACTCATAGGACAAGGAAAGACATGGTATTAAAAAAAGGGACAACAACTCAAAAAGAACAAATACTAATACAAATTAAAACCAAGTGTAAAGGACAATAGTTATCTAGAAACAATACAAAAGAGAAAATAAAATTGACAAATACTAATATAAATAAAAATCAGCAATTGCAAAAGACAACAGTTATTTAAATTGAATACAAAATTAGTAAATAAAATGACACTAAATACCCCAATTATAACCAACTTTCAGGTTGAACAGGGTAGACCAAGATGGAACGAGAAGAGGCAACAATGACCAGATGTTGAGTGCCCGATCTCCACCCATCAACCCATCAAAACAACAACAACATAAATGGTCCCTTTGTCTGAAGCTAGCATTTATCGTCTGCTCCCGCGGAAGAAGCGCGATAAATTGGTATGTTCATATTTTATTAGAGTCTTTATATTAGTGGGTTCTTTAATAGAGTCGTAGCCTGATTTATGAATGGTTCTTCGGGAAGTTAAATAATATTTTATAAACGTAGTGCCATCCATTGCTATCTTTTTAGAAATGATGTAAATGTAAAGTGTGCATAATTCTTTCTAGGATTATTGGCAGTTTATAGGAGTGTGTGAAGTTTGGGGATATTCACTGTGTGAGGGTTAGCTCTTAGATGCATGGGCGCTCTGTAGTACGTAGAGCGTGGTGTGAAACCCCCATTTAATTCTGTATATTTACAAGTGTAATAGAGTGGGCATTTAATTGTGTGTACGGTATTTTATTGGGCCTTAAATGTGGGTAATGCAGTCGAAGGGAAGAGATGTAATTATATGTGAATTATATTGCTTAAAGGATTAAATTTTTCTTAGCGAGAGGTTTAATTTAAGTTTGAGTTAAGCGAGGAAACCTCACGGGGCAATGTTAAAAGTAGGCAAGGAATTTCGCAAAGGGATTTTCCCAGGTTTGAATGTTGTGACACGTGGCGAGATTAACGTAAAAAAAGATTAAGGTCAGACAGTGTCTGGGGTTTTGTGTACCTACCAGAAAGATTTTAAGTTGAATGGAAGGGGAGTAGAAGGAGTGTGAGATAGAGTGACACGTGGGTAGAAATATTTTATGTATCGTTGTGCATAGCGGGTGAAGGGAAATTATATGTTTGAGATGAGTTTCTGGTTGACGTTGGTGTACATAAGTTGTATTTTTATGTCTCCAGCAGTTCATGGCACAGTAGGAGCGTGTAGTTTGTCCCATACAAACTACCAACGGCAAAGTTGGCATTTGCAGGAGCCGAGAGCTTGATATCGCCAGAGGCCACAGAATATAACCTACTATCTCAGGCAGTGAAGTCATTCTTCATCTGGGAAAACGGGATTTTTCTTAAAAATCCAGAGCACTTAGCTCATTATACCACTCCAACAACGGCAACGTGGCCGGGGATTGGTCTAGTTTGTACAGCCAGAAATAAAGGCTGTGTTCCTCTAAACCCTGAGCGGGTCGTCGGGGGAAAGTCAAGGAAGGGCTCAGTAGCAGAGCAGCTTCTATATATTTTTGTAGTTAAGTACCTTGGGCTTGATTCCCAAGTCATCAGTGCAGTCGTCAGAAAAACCGGAGACAGTGTTATCATTCCTGGTTCTGACAAGTCAACGAAAGAAGGCGTAACGGAGACGCCACCTCAGCAGATGTCGAGAGTGTCAGAGAGACACTGAAGCAAAGAGAGAGGAGATAGCCGGAAACTAGTAGGGTCTGATGTTATCCTTAAAGGATAGCCTCCGAGAATAGATGTTATTAGAAGTCTACTAGTGTAGCAGTCCAGTGTTTTAGTTAGCGGCGCATATCGCCTAACGAGTTGGAAGCTGTGTAAACATTCGTTTAGGCAGAGTCAGCAGGACAGAGACAGTAGGAAATATTATAGTATTAGTAAGTGGTGGCTAAAGTTGATGCCCCACCAGTTAGATTGTGGTTTCAATCATTTAATCATTCAATTTTGTTCCCAAGCAGGGGGAACTGACAGAGTGAATGTGGTTGTGTGTTTTTTTGTGGCTATCTATTTAATTGGTTCTTTGCTTTTTCAGGTCTGTGCAACAGTGCACGATATTTATTTCTTTGCTGTGTGATGAATTTTATATATTTTGGATTGTGTAAATAAAATATATATATATATATATATTGCTAACTGGATCAGGCTCTATACTGTACTGTACGTATACGTCGTCTGTATAGTGTGTCTGTGGTCTTTGTGTATCACCTTATCTCCTTTTGTTTAAAGGTAGTCAGAGGGGGTGAGGCTATAGCAATTCTGAAGTCACGGGTGGCAAGGGAGAGTCAATCCAGGTTCTCACCCTTGAGCCAATAGTTTCATCGGTCCACTTTCACTGTCATTTTCATCAAAATTCTATCTTCTCGGACTTTCTTACCACTAGGGTCTTGTCTCTATATTAAGACAACCTTCAGACTTTAAATCCACGTCGTGACAGCGTGATACAGAACAGACTGGCGTCAACTTGTTGGAGGCTTTGAGTCCAGAAAGAGTTTAGCTGAATGGTAGTCATCATTATCATCATCATTTTCCTTTTCGCTTCGTATGGATCTTGGAGCCACCACTTCAACTGGCCCTCCTTCCAAGAAGCCCCTACACCAAAGTATTCACATACTCTTGCAGCGGTGGTGTCTGTAGCAATTTGGTTACATGATGAGATTGCCAGCCTTATGCATAACCTTATATTAGTGGCCATGATTTAGGAGATTTAGTTCAGCATTTTGTTTATAAACTAAATTCAGATAAGACATTATGGTGTAACTGTTTTGCATAGTGGTGTTTAAGTGTCCGGTTTCGTTTTTTAGTTTCTTAGTATGCATTGTGTACATCCGGCGGCGGAAGTCACTTTCTGTTCAGCCACGCGGTCATCAACAGACAGCGATTTTGATAGAATTTCGGTTCTTGCCTTCAGGGAAGTACCCAGTTTTTATTTTATTTAGTTTTTATGTGTCCTATCTAGCCTTCACTTTCTTTCCTTTCCTGACGAAGGCCTTGTGGCCGTAACGTAGACTATTTTCTTTGTCTTTTGTCCTCGTAAGACGAATCACCTTTTTTCGATTTTTTTTCAAACCAATCCATTGTATTCCACGTCTTACCGCAGTTCCCCTCAACTTCCTCGATTATATATATAATTTTTTTGACTGCACCGTGTCTCTGTTATCTCGTACCTCTATCTACCTATCCTGCTTATCTCCCTGATCCTATCCTATCGCCTTTTCTCAGTATTTTATATCCTATTTGTAGTGGTGTTTGATGGTATTGTATGATGGTGATATTACTAAATGTAATTGTATGAGGCCAGCTGTGAAGGCTCCTGAGATAAAATGTAATTGTGAATGGTCAGAAGGCCTTTCTTGCTACCACTACGACCTCACACTTAATTTTTTTTAATGAATGTGGCTACGTAAAGTGTCTAGGGTTATGATATGTAGTGTGGTGTAATAGGTTATAGATATACCCACAGATATTTAACAAGACTAATAATATTAATAAATGTTAAAATACACTGAACTAACTCACGTGTGTAAAATTTTTTGATAGAATTATATTACATTTATTTTGTTCTGGATCAATTTTTTTAGGTTGACCAGAACTTAAAAGGATTTAGAGATTATGAAAGAAATGCATGGAATATTATATCATAAATGCAATAGTGTACATATATATGTACTATACTAGTTAGTTTTATTAAAATGTTCTAGTAGTCATCTACTTGGGAGGATAGTTAATGTTTGTGCTGTTGGGGTGGCCTCATCACACCTGTCTATATTGACTACACAGTGTCCAGAAAATGGTGGGAATTTTTATGGGGGTATTAGTAACTACACAGCGTTGGTGAATGTCCAGCAGACCAGAGGCTCACTCATCTTGTAGTTGTAGCTCTGGTGCTGAAATCTGATGGTCCCACCTCTCCGTGCTGGCGGGCAATAATGGTGGTCTCTGTCACAAGTACTGCACAGATACACTCGAGTAAAGTCACCAACTGAATAGACACTGCTTTGTTGACAACAGAAACTCACAGCTCTGCAATCAAAGTATGGGCCATGTGTCAAAATCTATTCTCTACCCACGTCTGGACACAACACTGACACAACAACCACATCATACAGACAGGTCAGATCTCTCTGACCAAACAGCACATTTACCATGGTGGTTTTACATCAGATAGATCCTCCCAGACTATAGATTCTGAAAAATATTTATTAGTTTTCTGCCCTAAAAGAGGATAGGTAATATGTTTCATTATTCCCAACACTTGATCTGTCTTGCATAATCCTTGCTGGAGTTTATGTACATTGTTGGTCCCTAGACCCTGACTAGGGCGGGGGGTCTAGAGCAAATCCCTACTTGTTTGTAAGGCTAGATTTCGATATGGCAGTATCAAATCACTCGAACATGAAACAATATTCAAAATATATAAGGAAATAATTTCAATCTTACCAGATTATGAATAAATAACACAGAATTGCTAGCAAAACTCAGCTGAGCTGCTGGCTATAGTATGGCGTCCCTAAATTTCTTTCACTTCCTTTCATATGGAAATCACCACACTTTAAAATCTGTGTCTATCACTGAACAACTATTGAGAAATGACCCCAAATTCGCGTCTGAGCGCTAATGATATGATTGTCTGTGGCCAATCACTGCCTAGGTTTATTTTAAATTCAAATTTCCTACCCTAAAGTCATTTCAGTCATGCTTCAGTCAAGTATGGATGGTTATCTGTTAGTCTGTCCGTCTCTACTTGTGTTTCTACAAAATTGTACTTGAATTTTGAACCAACCTTTCTCTCCCCTCCAAAATTTTGTCGTTAAAAGTTATTTTTAGACACAGCTACCACCCAAAACCCCTCTCTTCCATACTACGTAGATTTGAACACCTGCGTCTCGAGGTCGTGTTTTTTTGTGCAATTAGCGACACTTTTAGATTCAATACAGTCTGTCGATGATGTGAACAACACTGTCTTTTGTCATTATCTTCAATATTATCTATCCGTCTGTAAAATTAAGAACATATTAGTTCACTGCTCAGAATGGGCCATCCGGCCAGCTAATTTTTATATTCCTAACATTAATATTAAGAAAAAAAGTACTTTTTAAATTTTGTAATATTCCAAACATCTGCGTTTTAGCCGCTGAATTCAAATCAAGGGCTTGGTATTGCAAAAGCGTCCAATAAATGACTGTGGCGTAACATATCTATGGTCCCTTCTGTCGAGTTGCTTACTTTTTATGTCAACTTGGGAAACGTGACTTTTCTCCGTTTCCCCCCCAATTGCGTCTCCTTAGCCTTTCTAGTCTCACGCAATCTTTCCAGTCATATTTTTTTTTCCTTTCATCCGCCGTTCCCCTCCTGTCTAGCAAGTCAATTCTTATGGAGGGTGATGACCCGCGGTCTGGGCGATCATGTCTATCAGCAGCCTACGCGTTATGTTTTTATCCTTATATGTTATCCTTGGAGGTATTTTACCGTTGTATCTCTGTCAATTTCACTACACATCTCCCCACTTGAAAACATGCCTATGGCAAGTTCCAAAACCAGCGATACACATAGGTAAAATTACTCCTCACGTCTGCCACTACTCTAATTTTGATCACAGGGGTGCCGACTGAGGAAATCTGCACCGACATTCAATTTGCCTGGGATATATTGGATACTAAACTGATAAGGTTGAAGCAACAAAGACCACCTCAGCAATCTTGCGTTTTCATGCTTAGCCTGAGACAAGAACACGAGAGGCTGATGGTCCGTCTCCACCACAAAAGTCCTACCATACAGATAGATTTGAAACTTCTTTATTGCCCAGATTAATGCTAAACATTCTTTTTCGCTTGTGGAGTATCCTTGTTCCGCCCTATTCAATTTGCGGCTTGCATAAGCGACTGGTTTAAGTTCCCCATCAGGTGAAGCTGATCTTTGCAACAAAACCCCTCCGAGTCCTACATTACTTGCATCGGTTCTTAAGACAAAGTCCTGTGTCAAATCAGGCAGTTTGAGAATAGGCTTGCTAGTGAGTTTTTCCTTTAACTCTTGGAACGCTAGTTCACATTGTGCAGTCCAAATAATTTTATCTGGAAGTCCCTTGCGAGTCAAATCAGTCAGAGGAGCACAAATAGCGTTAAAATTCTTGATGTATTTCTGATAAAATCCGCATAACGACACGAATGATCGCACGTCTTTTTTTGTTTGTGGCCTAGGTGCTCTCTGCAGTTTTTCCAAGTTCTTAGGATCAGGGGTCATATTACCCTGATATACGGTGTGTCCCAAGAATTCCAACTCTTTGCATCCAATACAACATTTTGTTGGCCTAGCAGTTAAGTTCGCCTCCCGAAGTCTATCAAACAACATCTCCAGAGCTTCAATGTGTTCTTCAAATGTCTCTGTGGCGACGAGAATATCATCCATGAAATTCGTGATACATGGGTTATTCAGGGGATCCAACAATTTTCGCATCATCCTTGAAAACACACTCGGAGCATTTTTCAGTCCGAATGGTAGCATATTGAATTCATAATGTCCATCCGAAGTGCTAAAAGCCAAATAAGGTCTCACTTCAGGTTTCACTGGGATCTGGTAATAGCCTTTACTAAGATCCACCTTTGAAAAGTATTTTGCCTTGTTCAGTCTGGCAAATAACTGTTTTGTGTCTGGTAATGGATCCACTTGTCCTTCTGTGACAGCATTCAGTTTCCTGTAATCTATGCACAGTCTGTGATCCCCAGACGGTTTTCTCAACAAAACGACACTAGAACTAAAAGATGATTCACTGTGCGAAATAATCCCCTCCTTCAACAAATACTCTATTTCTTCCTTCAATGCCTTCTCCTTCGCGAACGGAATAGAATAGGCTCTCATACAGATTGGGTTTGAGTCTACCAGTTTCATGTCATACTGTAGCAAATTTGTATGGCCTGGTTTATCTGTTAATACATCTGTATGTTCCTCCAGAACCTGTTGAATTCTCTCCCTCTGGTTTTTAGTCAGGTGCTTACTGACTTTTACCTGTGCTGCTGTTTCACAAGGATGTAATGGGTATTCATGTGAGGTGAGTGGTTCTTTTTGCATCTGGGTTGCAATAGCCAAGGTCAATAAGGGGGTGCTTTCCTGGAGTGGTCTGTCCAGATACTTCTTTAACAGGTTTACATGATAAACTTTTTCCTTCCCCTTTTTGTCAATTTTATAGTTTGTTCTAGACACCTTCTCTAGAACCGTATATGGACCTTGCCAACCAATTTGTAATTTATTCTGGCTTCCGGGTAGTAGAAGCAGCACCTTCTCTCCGACTGCCAGTTCCCTGTCCTTTGCCTTCCTATTAAAATATGCTGCATGTTTCTTCCTGGCTTGTTTCAAATTATCATTTGCCAGTTTCCATCCAGCTTTCAAACGAGTGGTCAGTTCGTTCACATATTGATACGATGAGGTAACAGTCTCTTCCGCCTTCTCATCTGTCCAGGTCCTTAATAAAGCTTCTAAAGGACCTTTTATTGGTCTCCCAAATAGCAGAGTTGCGGGAGCCATCCCGGTTGAACTATGTGGTACCTCCCGGTAAGCAAACAATGCGGCGGGCAGGAATTGATCCCACAGATCCGGTTTTTCGTGTGCCAGCTTTCTCAGGATAGAAATGAGAGTCCCGTTGAACCTCTCTACCTGGCCGTTCCCTTGTGGATCGTACGGACTACAATGAAAGTGTCTGACTTGAAATAGCTTAAAAACTTCTTCCGTTAGTTTCCCCTTGAACTGAGAACCATTATCCGTCAAGATTTGATGCGGGAATCCTAATCGGGTAAATATTGTAAGTAGTGCCTCTGCTACATGTTTTGAATCAATTGATGGCAGGGCTACCGCCTCTCCCCACATAGAACAAGTGTCCACCAGAGTAAGGATGTAACTGTTCCTCCTCTTGGTCCGAGTGAGAGGTCCTACAATATCCACTGCAACCCTCTCAAAAGGTGTTCCCACTATGGGCATTTCCCTAGAGTTGCAGGAGCAGTCCAGTGCTTTGGAGCTACCCTTTGACATTCTGGGCAGGATTTGACATATCTTTTTATATCCTCCGTTATCCCTGGCCAGAAGTAATGACAAGCTATACGCTGTCCTGTGGCGCTGATCCCCATGTGACCACTGAAGGGAATCGCATGCCCGAGTTCCATCACTTTATCTCTATATGAAGTGGGAAGAACCAGCTGGTTATGACCATTTGTTCCAGTTCCGGCCTTCCTGTATAAGAGTTTGTTCTTCATGAAATATTCCCCCTTGCTCGGAGGTGTGTGGCATTTGGGCAATTTTTTAAAACATGGCTTGAGTGTCCTATCCTCAGCCTGCGCCTTCCTCATCTCCTCTGGATGAGCATTTATAGGTTCACCTTCTTCCTCCTTCTTCTGTGACCTGGTCTGCACTGTCGCCCATGATCACAGGTTTCTCGGGATTCCCCAAGAAGACGTATCTACACCCCAATATCAGAGGGTAGATTGGTTCATCTATCACTGCTGCTCTGATTTCTCCTTCCCCAACACCCCAACCCCCCCCACCCCCCCCACCCCACCCAAAACCCCCCCCACCACCCACCCCCAAAACCCCCCCCACCCCCAAACCCCCCCCCACAAACAAACCCCCCCCCCAAACCCCAACCCCCCTACCAACCCAACAACCCCCCATAAACCCCACCCCACAATACAAACCCTAAACCCAACCCCCCCACCCCCCCCCCCCACCCCCACCCCCCCCCAAAAACCACCAAACACCAACAAAAACCAACCCACCCCAAAAAAACAAACCCCCCCAACCCAAAACCCCCACCCTCAAAACACCCCAACCCCCCCACACCCCCAAAACAACCACCCAAACCCACCAAACCCCCCACCAAACACACCCTAAAAACAACAAAAACAAACCCAACCCCCATAACACAACAAAACAAACACCCCAAATCATCACCACCCCCAAACAACCCACCCACCCCCCCCCCCCCAAATACCCCCCCCAAAACAACCCCCCCCCCCACCCCCCCCCCCCCCCCACCCCCCCCCCCACCCCCCCCCAACCCCCCAAAACACCCACCCAAAACCCCCCCCCACACAAAACCCCCCCCCAACCCCCCCCCCCCCCACCACCCCAACCCCAAAAACCCCCCACACACCCCAAAAAACCCACAATCACCAAACAATAACACCCCCCCACCACCCCCCCCCCAAACCCCAAACCACACACACCCCCCCCCCCCCCCCAAAAACCCACCCACCCCACCCAAAAAACCCCCACCCCACCCCCCCCCAACAAACAAACAACCCAACACAACCCCCACCCCCCCACCCACCACCCCCACCCCACCCACCAAAAAAACCCCCCCCACCCCCAAAACACAACCCAAACCCCCCCCCCCCCCAAACCCCACCCACCCAACAACCCCCCCCAAAACCAAACCCCCCCCCCCCCCCCCCCCCCCACCCCCAAACCCCCCCCCCTCACCAAACAACCCAACACCCAAACCCCCCCCCCCCACAAAACCCACCCACATTTCCCCCCCCCCCCACAGGGAACCTCAAACCAACATTCCACAACACCCCCCACACCCAACCCCAACAACCCCCAACACCCAACCACACAACAAACCTCCCCCCACCACCAACCCAATAAAACCCCCCACAAACGTCACCCACATTACACATACAATCAAACACACAACACCAACAAACCCATCATATCAAACCAACCCCCCTAACACAACCAAACCACCAACCATCACCAAAATCCCTCACACCCACCAAACCCCCACTTCACAATACCAACATCCTCCCAATATCAGTTCTCACACACACATCACCTTCAACAATAACATTCCATTTCTATACCCACACAATAACATCAACAACAACCACTACACACAAACCACCCACCATTTTACCAACTAAACCATTTTCTTTCAGAACTACTCAACACTACACCCAAACACCCCCCTCACTCCACCCCCCCCACATACCCACCCCACCCAAACCTCCACCCTGCAACCACACCCACCGGACACAGACAATAACTTGCGAAGCCCTCCACACAACAACATCTACTCCGGACATTATTCTTAACCATACTCATACATCTTTTCCTTCCACATTTATCACCCCACCGCCTTTACCAACCTTTATCCCAACTCTAGACTATAATATACTATATATGCAACCCCCACCCCTCTCATTTAATTAAATTCCTACCCCCAACCCCAACCACCACTTTTTTCCACCCCGCCCTATCACATCTTAACCCCCACCTCCCACCCTAACCAAAATAGGACGACGGGGGGGTTGGGGGGTTTCCCCTTATTTATTCCCTCACCGATTGCTCTTTTTTCTCTTCTTGATCTAACATTCCTCAAATTTCCCTTTTAAATTCCACAACGCCCAACACCCTTTACATTTCAAATTTATCCTTCACTTCATTTAACAATTCCGTATACTTTCATCCAACAAACATATCAACCCACTATCCAAAGAATACACAACTCAACTTATTCCAATATTCTTTAACCTCTCCATAAACTTTTACAGAACTGGTTTATGTCATAAATATTCCTGCGCTATCTTAATCAAATAAACATAACATAACTGTATCCTACACACTCCTGTTTCGTTTTGTGTTTTTTGTTGTTATTCTCATTATCCTCTGGTAGGAAACACAAACCGGCCTTCTCACCGCAAAACACATTACCTCCACACCTCCAACCCTCACACTACCCTGTTGTCTTTACTTCTTTAAAAGGAACTAGAGGAAAACCCACCTTTTCATCACTCGCCTCCACAAAATTACTTATTATCCTTATGTGTTCATTCACCCCCCCTTTCCCTTTTTCTTATACTCCTCCCCACCCCCAAAGTTTTAGCCTCCCTTTAGAACGCACAAACCTTATTTCACCAATCACAACCAACCATCCAATTCTTTAATTCCATTCCTTAGGTTCACAAGTCAACAATCAGAAAACCAGATATCATCTCATTCAATCACAACCCAAAGTTCAACGCACTTCTACGTAATTTCAAACCAAGCATCAATCCACAACAAAAACACACAACCACAGGTGTGGAGATACACAGCACAACACACCATCAATAGACATGTGCAGTCTTCACACATCTTTTTATTCTTTGTCATCCTCTCTTTCTCCTAATCAATCAGCAAATCCCACAAAATCAACACAAACAATCAACACTTTCCAATCCCACCTCCAAACCAAACCCTTTCTCTCTTCTTTCTCTTTTCACCCAACAATAAAATACACTCACACAACCACTCACAAACACCTCTCCCCATCCCTCAATTACCATTCTTTCATTGAAAACACAAATTCCCCATTATCAATTCGGCCCTTTATATCAATTTCACCACCACACACTTAACAACCAACACTATTCTTTCACCATACAAAACCAATCCCCATATCCTCCTTATATCGTCATGGCTCATCTTATCCTACCCCAACCAAACAACACCCATCAGAACCCACGCACAACAAACCTTACAAACACAACATTATCCATGAGTGGGTATACCCCCCCCCTTGTATTACACAATCAGACCTTCCCACTGGTCATCTCCCCTCACTCATAACTAACTTTCCTCCCACACCCTAGAGACAACAACTGTAATTCAATAATTCCAAACCTCCCTCAACACTAATAGGGCAACCAATACAACCCAAGCCCCCAACCCTTTCAAAGTGAACCCTTTCACAACCACCCACTCCAATTTTCCACCACACCAACCCCCAACTTTTGCGCTCATACACCACACCCCCACTTCACCCCGCCGGAAAACCCAACAATCCCGACACGCACCCCAGCGAACCACTCCCGCCCCAACCCCACCAAGACAAAAACCTAAAATAACATAACCTCACCATAAAAAAACCCCCCAAAAAAAAACCTCCAAACTCACTCACAAAAAAAACTGGGAGTCCACCCGCCAACAAACCCCCACACCCCCCCCTCTACCACCCCCACACACATCCTTAATCTAAGGCTCTTTTTTTTCCCATCCGTTACTCTAACGTGCATTCTTCAGACCCCCCTGAATAAATCCAACAACGTATTTCACATCCTTTTCCCAATTCTTTCTCCACTTTTTTACCACATTGCAGCATTTCAGGGGATACTACATAGAATCCTTCTTGTCACAACATTCATCACAATTAGATGATGCGTGGTAGGTTATCTTCCCCCAACAACCACAATCAATCCTTCTTCACCATTTAACAGCACCCCTCACCCAACACAATCCACACTTGTGAAGTTTCTCTTATTCATTCCCACTTGATGTGAGAAAAAAACCCTTTTTGGGTTCAGCAGCTAAAAAGTCATTTTGAATTCACACGGAAACAATTCTATTCTATTCAAAGTCTAACAACCCCCCACAACCGTCTTACACCACCATACATAAAACCCCCCCACAGGAGGCAATATCCGTCAAGGACACACAAGGGGTGAATGGGGGTGTGGACCCCATGGGGGGTGGGGAGGCGGTACATTCACGCAACCCACACCATCAGCAATCATAACTTCAATACCACAGCGAAAGAAGTCAGGGCTGGAGAAGTGATCTGGTTTAGCAAAACACCCACAATACATTCCACACATCAAGGAAAAACTAATACAAGAAAGTGAGTGAGGACAGCCAACGATTCCAAGGGTTTCTAGTGGTACAAGAGAGGAGGCCAGGCAAGGTTCACAAATCTTGGATTAGCTGTGATTGCCCTGAACAATTCCTTTTCTGTGTGTCTGCTTCCTTTTTGGTAATCTATTAACATGACTCACCTTACAACATTTCAATCCCATTACCCCTGAACAACTCTTAATTAGGGTTAACAAAAATCCCAACAACCACACTAGAAGTTTTAACTACACTCATGACATATCCCCCCCAGAGACTTCAGTAACCAAAATTCAATTGATCAGGAGTATACCTCTCACAAATGATCTTAGGTCTCAAAAACAATAACACACAAACATGTCCTTCACATGGTTTTAGCAATAGATTTTCCTTTATCATGGAAGGTTTTGGGAAACATTAAAATCCCAACAAGTCTGACATTTCCCGCGATATATCCATTTTCTTGGGGACTTCAAAACTAACAGATACATTGCACTCTGTACCCTTTATCTTTCCGCTGCTCAACTAGTTATTTCAAATTTATTAAATTGCTGTGGAGCTTTAAAATTGTCTATGTGTTTGTTTTTAGCACCACTTACCTCTGCCTGAGCTGCCTGATACCTCTCAGAAACATTTTTAATTTCCCCCAACTTCGCTGCAACTTGTTCCATGAGAAATTTTCTCATGTCTGGAGCCATGGACTCTCTCAATTGCTCAATCATGATCATTTCTTTAAGATCTTGGTTCTTATCCCCAGAGTGCATGTCCATTTTCTCACAAAATAGGTTTGGCTAGTCTACGGACCTGAAGAATTGAGTGGTATGTCTCCCCAGACAACAGTTTGGCATTTCTAAATTTCTTACGATAAAATTCACCATTCTTCTCGTACCTTAATAACAAAGCCTGCTTTAACATGTCATACTTGTCTTGGTCTTCCCTGTTCATTTTGGCAAATACTTCATAAGAAGTAACCTCGCATTGCAATTCCCTGTGATAGCTTTTCTAACCAAACAAAATCCCACCTCTAATTCCTTCTCTCTTCTCTAACCACATATTGTAGTACTAATATACTCAAAACGTCCCATATAGGTACATCACCTCTATGTCATCCTTTTTCTTTTTTTCAACAAAACATGGTCTAAATGAAACCCCATAAGTCTGAGATTTTTTCTTTGCTCCCAGACTAAGGCCCGGTAGCAAATCTGATCCACAAGGGCTGACAACAAATCATTCTTCTAAAATCCTGGCTTATTCATAAATTTCTCCTTTATTCCCCCAACAAATTCATAATTTTACGTACCTAAACTAACCTTTGCAACACACTTAACAAACACAAAACAATACAAAACCACACCAGTTCCCACTGTCGTTTTTAACAATATGAAAATTAATGTAGAAACCCTCTAATAGTAACGAGGCCACTACCGTCTTCACTGTCGGATACCGACAATCTCACTCTCAGCCAAGCTGCCACTGGGCTCTCGAGCCTCCAGCTCCAAGCTAAGCTACGTCCATTCTTCAACACGTACAATGATATACTGCTAACGATATCAGATCTCCCAAAAACCCCATTTTTTTCAATTAACTTATTCCTGTACCCAATTTCCATTTTTTAATTTTTTTTCCTCGGTGAATCCATCACAGCAGCTGATCTAAATTTGGGAGAGGGTCGGGCTCACAGATACTAATGCCATACGTAGGTTTTAGAAGACGGGGTTAGACCGAACATAACAAACTAGAAATGCTAATCTCAGACTCATTCCAATTCCTAGATCGGTAACGCGACTAGGAGACGTAAGCTGATGGCGCGATAACCGGTGGGTGGGTGCTTGGTTCGAGCGTGGCCCTGGAGCTTCTAAACTGTAGCCATTAACTACTAAATTATTACTAGGACAATAGGAGAAAACCTCGGCTAACAAGATAAATTTCATCAAACCATGTTGGAAGCTAATAAAATTCTTTGCTAAAAAAAGAAAGGGAATAGTCTGGGATCTAAGACTAAAGTAACTAATAATTACCTCCCCTAACCCGGGAGTTATTTTCGAATTAATTATTCCACTGGCATGGAGTACTTAACCCTAATCCTCACCAACAGGGGGTCATGGCAAGGACACTATAAGTTTTGGGTGGACATTTTCCCGACTAAAGAATTTCTCTTCCACCCGCAACGGAGAATCCAAAGCATATGAGAGGATGCGGTGTACTGTTGGGCTAATTATCCCCTGGACAAGACCCCAATTTATGTAGGGACGGGGGAGTGGTGGGTTTGATGGTATATTAGTAAGAGAGAGATGGTGAATTATTACTAAATGAGTACATTGTATGAAAGCCAGCAGCTGGAGAGGCTCCTCCTGAGAGATCAAACCGCACAGATGGTAATTGTAGAATATGTCCGCAGAAGGGACCTTTCTTGGCTACCACTTCTACGAACCCTCACACGGGGTTTTCCTTCGTGGCACGCCTCAAAGAAGAGGCTACGCGAAAAGAGAAACACATAGAGGAGTAATGAACCAGACTGGTGAGAAGCCTGATACTTCATTTAGATGGAGGGTGACACCATGCGGCAACGGCGGTGTTGTAGAGCGCAACGATGAGTGATCTTTTTTAGACCGCTTAACACTCACGACCTCACCCCTCAAAACCATCCACTAGCCACCAAAGATCACAAAAATCCCCACCATAACCCACACCCTGTCCCTCACGGAATGATTTATTTTGGGACTAATAAAATCAGTCTCCAACCACAACCCAAAAAGCGTGTGTACCTAATTTTTGTTGCCTAAAAAATGTTTATATTAATATCCCAAAAAAAACCCGCCCCCCCCTTCAAACCCCAAATCCCCCCCATCCATTCCATAAAACCCACCACCCATCCCATCTTATACCCACAGCACACATATGACAGGTCCACTAACTAAAAACAACCCCATTTAACGACAAATGTCTGACTCCATACCAAGTGTCTCTATTAAAATGATCAATATCTAATAGGATAGTTTGATGTTGCCACCTGTTGGGTGGCCTGTACAATAATTCCTACACCGGTCTAGACCCTTGATACCGAGCAGTGTCCAAAAAAATGGTGTGGTGGAACGATCCAGATAATGGGATGCTTAGTAACGAAGGCGTTGGGTGAAATGTCCAGCAGACCCAGAGGCACATGCACTCAATCTTAGTAGTGAGTAGCTACCTTGGATGGTGAAAAACAGGTGCGTCCTGGTGGTCCCCCTCACACCGATGCTGGCGGGCAAATAAGTAGTGGTGGTCTCTTGTCACAAGTACTGCACCACAGATTAACACTGGTGCGTGAAAAGTCACCACTGGGGTGAGTTTAAAGGGTACCAAACCAGCAATTAGTATAGACAGACCGGAGGTACGAGTTTGGATATAGGGTGAGACTGACAATTTGCTGAAACTCACAGTTGCTCTGCAATCGAAACGGTATTGTCTATATGTGGTTAAAAATAGCTAGATTAAAATCTACCTGTAACGTCCTGGACACAGACACGGACCCACAACTCAAGAACCAAGCAGTCATTACAGACAGGACTTAGAAATCTCTTGACCAAGTACAGCACATTTACCATATGGATAGGTTTTAACATCAAGATAGATCCATCCCAACTATAGAAACTGGAAAAAAATATTTTAATTATTAATTTATATGCTGCTGGCTATAGTATGGCGTCCCTAAATTTCTTTCACTTCCTTTCATATGGAAATCACCACACTTTAAAATCTGTGTCTATCACTGAACAACTATTGAGAAATGACCCCAAATTCGCGTCTGAGCGCTAATGATATGATTGTCTGTGGCCAATCACTGCCTAGGTTTATTTTAAATTCAAATTTCCTACCCTAAAGTCATTTCAGTCATGCTTCAGTCAAGTATGGATGGTTATCTGTTAGTCTGTCCGTCTCTACTTGTGTTTCTACAAAATTGTACTTGAATTTTGAACCAACCTTTCTCTCCCCTCCAAAATTTTGTCGTTAAAAGTTATTTTTAGACACAGCTACCACCCAAAACCCCTCTCTTCCATACTACGTAGATTTGAACACCTGCGTCTCGAGGTCGTGTTTTTTGTGCAATTAGCGACACTTTTAGATTCAATACAGTCTGTCGATGATGTGAACAACACTGTCTTTTGTCATTATCTTCAATATTATCTATCCGTCTGTAAAATTAAGACCATATTAGTTCACTGCTCAGAATGGGCCATCCGGCCAGCTAATTTTTATATTCCTAACATTAATATTAAGAAAAAAGTACTTTTTAAATTTTGTAATATTCCAAACATCTGCGTTTTAGCCGCTGAATTCAAATCAAGGGCTTGGTATTGCAAAAGCGTCCAATAAATGACTGTGGCGTAACATATCTATGGTCCCTTCTGTCGAGTTGCTTACTTTTTATGTCAACTTGGGAAACGTGACTTTTCTCCGTTTCCCCCCCCAATTGCGTCTCCTTAGCCTTTCTAGTCTCACGCAATCTTTCCAGTCATATTTTTTTTTCCTTTCATCCGCCGTTCCCCTCCTGTCTAGCAAGTCAATTCTTATGGAGGGTGATGACCCGCGGTCTGGGCGATCATGTCTATCAGCAGCCTACGCATTATGTTTTTATCCTTATATGTTATCCTTGGAGGTATTTTACCGTTGTATCTCTGTCAATTTCACTACACTATTCACCTATTTTTTTTTTCGTATTTCCCTATTCTTCCTTCATACCTCCTATTACCGCTATCTACCCTATTTATTTATTGTTTCAGCGTTTTATATTTTATTTATTTCATATCTTACGTTTTTTATTTTCTGGACGTTTTACTTTTCCCCACTATGCCCTCTCTGAAATATTTTATCAACTCTCTCCGTGTGTCGGTTACCACCAGCTTTAGCTCCCTACCTCCTGATATATTATCCCGTGTCGCTATTGACTTTGCGTTCGTTACTTTCAAGAAAACTAGATTCACCTCTCATCTCCACTTTATTCACACCTGCCTCCACCACAAAATTCTTCCTTATGGATTTTCTTCCAATTTTCATCCATCTGCTGGTACACTCAATCCTAGGGAACAACGTCTCCTACAACGAATTGAGACCAGATGTTGCTTTCAACGTATGCGCGTAGTGGCCGCCAGTCATTCCCGCCTTTTATCAGACCTCAGTGCCCAACAGACCCAGCTTCTGCTTCGCTTACGTTGTCTCACCTCCAACAACTTCCCTTTCTATTCTATGATACGCACCACCATCCACACACTGAACCGGCAGCTGCATGAGTTCCTTTCCACGTCTAAACACCTTAAACTATCCCGTCTCATCCCTACCCCCAAAGCTACCCCTCCATCCTCCACTCCATCACGCACTCAGGTAGTCTGCATCCCCCCAGATCTACCCCTCTCTGAGGGAGAGCGCTCTGTTCTTAGTAAGGGCTTAAAATTTGTTCCTCTTCGTCCGACCTTAGACCAATACAATCTCCTCCAGGATGTTCATCGGTTTCACCGTCGCATGAGGCTGAAGCTCCATTTTAGAGAGAAAGACAGCACTCCGCAGTCTCAGGCTGAATCCGACATCTTCGCACGCTTTTCTGACTCTACTAAACCTCCCTTTACACCTTAACCTGGAGCCTCTCATGCCCTGGACCTGTATATCAAGAACACCATCCATGACATTCAGCAGCTCCGCCCTCGTAGATTGCATTATTCCAATTTCACTTCGGCAGAGTCTAGTGCTCTCTCCCTTCTTCGCCGTAGAGACGACATTGTCATCAAACCGGCCGACAAGGGAGGAGCCATTGTCGTCTGGCAGAAGGACTTGTACCTAAGTGAAGGTAAAAACCAGTTGACCAATGGCTCTTTTTACAGGTCCAGGACCAGCGATGCGACTGTCTCTAACAATCGCATTGTACACAACACTATTAAACAGCTTATCACTAGTAATGATCTTCCTCCCGAAGCATCTCAACTTAGGATTCATGACAGGTCTTTGGGCAAGCCTGTATTCTACATGCTCCCCAAAATTCACAAGATCGAAAACCCTGGAAGACCTATTGTCTCAGCCTGTTCTTGTCCTACTGAACACATTTCTGACTTCCTCGATAGCATTTTCCAGCCTATCGTTGAGAATCTTCCCTCCTTCATCAAAGACACCAATCACGCTCTAACAACTTTCTCCTCTATCCGACTCCCAGCAGACCGCTCCTACCATCTTTTCTTGCTGGACGTCTGCTCTCTGTATACCTCTATTCCCCACTCTGATGGTCTCCGAGCTCTTCGGTTTTTTCTGGACCAACGCACTTGCCCTTCTATATCCACTGTCACTCTTCTCCGTCTTGCTGAACTGGTCCTTCAACTGAATTCCTTTGAATTCAATGGTCAGTTTTTTGACCAAATTAGTGGTGTTGCCATGGGAACGAAGATGGGTCCCAGCTATGCCTGTCTGTTCATGGGCCACTTGGAGCATCAGATATGGCAACAATACTCCGGTCCTTTCCCTGGGTTTTACCGCAGATATATCGATGATAGCATAGGTCTCACAGATATGTCTGAGACTGATTTACACCGCTTCATCGACTTTGTGAACCACTTTCACCCCACCATCAAGTTCACCTCCCTCGTCTCCACAGTATCTGTCAACTTCCTTGACATTACTATTTCTATCACGCCCTCCGGCCTTAATACCTCAGTATACTACAAGCCGACAGATGCCCACAGCTACCTCCTGTATACCTCTTCTCATCCTCGGGCCTGTCGTGACTCCCTTCCTTTTTCACAACTTCTCCGCCTCCGCCGTTTATGCCAAGACGACGATGACTTCCACTTACGAGCAAATGAGATGTTGGATTTCTTCCGTAACAGACTTTATCCAGAACATGTTCTCACCTCTGCTCTCCAACGTGTGCTCCCCATCTCTCGTCTGGAGGCCCTCAAACCTCACCATAAATCCACTTCGGATAGAGTCAAATTAATCTTGACCCATCATCCTCACAGTACTACTGTCAAACAGATCCTTTTCCGCCACCTCCCTATCCTCCAAGCAGAGCCTCTGACCCACAAAGTATTCAGTGAAGCACCTTTGGTGGCATATAGACGTGACAAGAACTTGAAGGATCTTCTTGTTCACAGCCGTCTCCCAAAGGAGAATGCCACTCACTTTGGCACACTACCCTGTGGTCGGACACGATGCAACACGTGCAAGTATGTCATCTCAACCCAGAAGGTGTCCTTTCCTAAGGCTACGTACACCATCACTAGTAGCTTCACGTGTGAATCGCGCAATGTCATTTATACGATCATATGTAAACGTTGCTGCAAAACCTATATTGGCCAAACAGGCAAACGACTTGGGGACAGATTCAGCCAGCACTTAAATGACATCGCTCAGCAAAAGTCCACACCAGTTGCTATACACTTCAATGGTCCGGACCACCATGGTCCCATCGACATCCAGGTCACAGCGATCCGATCCTGCTCCTCTGACACTGCCAGCCGAGAACAGCTTGAGAACCGTCTTATCCACCGCATGGGGTGTCTAAAACCAGCCGGTCTCAACACTTTTCACACCTTTGTCTGAGGTCCCTCTCCTCTCTTGCTCTATTTTACTCTTTCCACTCTTATCCTATTCTTCTATTTGTATGCCATATACATTTTTTTATTTCATATTTATTTATCTCCCACTCATTCTGTCCTCTTCTATTTCCAGTCCCCACTTTTATCACGTTGGGTAGTTTATTGTCCGGTTTCGTTTTTTAGTTTCTTAGTATGCATTGTGTACATCCGGCGGCGGAAGTCACTTTCTGTTCAGCCACGCGGTCATCAACAGACAGCGATTTTGATAGAATTTCGGTTCTTGCCTTCAGGGAAGTACCCAGTTTTTATTTTATTTAGTTTTTATGTGTCCTATCTAGCCTTCACTTTCTTTCCTTTCCTGACGAAGGCCTTGTGGCCGTAACGTAGACTATTTTCTTTGTCTGTTGTCCTCGTAAGACGAATCACCTTTTTTCGATTTTTTTTCAAACCCATCCATTGTTTAAGTGATAGAGGCAAAGAAGGGTTTATGCATGTCTGATTGATATATATATATATAATTTTCTGGCTAATAAGTTTGCTTTCATACACATTAAAAAAAAAACTGAAGCGACTATGACTGTTTAGTTTTAAAACAACATGTAACAATTTAATAATGAATTAGTCTTTAACAGTTAAAATAAATATACGTAAAGATTGATGAAATTTTGCTGTAAATACAAGTTTTCGTCACTGAGACGTAGGTGAGGATTTATCAAAAAGTCAGTTGCTTTCGCCTATTTTACACGAAAACTTAACTCTAGGTGAGTCCTGTCGCTGTGGTTTCCGTCACTTCTTTTTGGTGATGAGTGTACTTCTCTCACACGAGTGGCGTAGTAACTTCAATACTTCGGACCGTCTGATAACTTGTAACCACGTACCCAAGATTTTGGGTTATACACAATCTCCTCGCACAGGTTTCGGATGGACACGAGCAATTTCGGTGCATATGCTCTCGAATCAATTTCGTCTGAGAAATTTTGAATCCCTTCTTGTGACGGGTGTTCTGCGATACACTTGGCCTGTGGAACTAGTAATTCCTCTTCGACGGGTGTTCTGCGATACACCTCGTCTGGGAAAGTTTC
Organism: Oreohelix idahoensis; assembly: GCA_024509875.1. NCBI lineage: Eukaryota > Metazoa > Mollusca > Gastropoda > Stylommatophora > Oreohelicidae > Oreohelix > Oreohelix idahoensis. The sequence continues at coordinate 259,695 of JAMPIV010016425.1, forward strand.
TATGATGACGGGTGATCCAATTCCTAGGTTTCCAGTCTTGATATTTAAAGTCCTGGTCCTCAAGTTTTCAGTTTCTGTATTTGTAAAGGCGGGCTTACTTTTTAAGGTTTTAAGTTTCCCAAATACTTCAATCTGTCACTTATAAGTATGGAATTCTAGGTCCGATCCTTCTCTTTCTGGCTTTTTGCGAGTTGCTCGCTTGAAGCGAAGCTGTCTGTTCTGTGTCTCTGAGTTCGCTTGATTATATTTCCCACTCCTCAGTTCAAATCACAGATTGTACTTCCGTCGAATATTCCAATAGGATCCATAGTTTATTCCGGCTCTCACTTCAATCCAATCGTAAGCTCTTTTTTGCACTACGTGGGTTGGGGTGTTTAAATTCAAAATATCCCCCACGTGTTTAATATATTAAATTTAATATTCCCACGCGTGAACTCTTTATAATAAGACGCAGTATTTCCGGTGACATCTTGTGCACTCTCACAAACAAATGTGTGAACTGATTACTAGTCTAAGTGCCTTCCGTCAAGATGTCTACCCAGACAGATTATCTGCGCTAATCACACACAAGAATGGGCCCGTGAAATTGTTATCTCATTATTGCCGGTGTGTTTGTGCCTTCTTCAGACAGTCAAACAAAAGTGTCGCCGGCCGCTCAGACAAACAATACGGTTGTCCAACGAGGATAGTCTATTATCAAAGGTTGGCTAGGCGACTCAAAGCGACAAACGTATTATCGCTGACCGGTGATAATGACTGGGTATTGTTATGATAATACCACAGTTCACCAAGCGGCACGTGAATAAGTCTGCGTGTAAAGCAGATACGTCTGTGGGGAGTAGAGTGTTAGAGACTTCGCCCGACTAGATTCAGCATAGAGCAAAATAATGAATGAAAGGGCAAAAAATTGCCAAATAATAAGCGACCAGAGAGAAAAATGAAGAAGAAAAGGGATACTGCCGGAGTGGCTGAAGGTGTGAGAGAGCCACGAAAAGAACACGTACTGTCGTTTTGTAACATTCGCAATCTTTATTGATTAACAACACACTTGACCAATCCTACAGCTATTTCGTAACAGATCAATTTAGGTTATTTTATTAATACAGTAGGTCATATAAAGGGAGATAGCGCACCATTCGCAATCCTCGGGGTTACTGCAAACTTTAAACTCATTAAAACAGCCCCGATAACCTTCTAGACCCGCAGGATCTCATAGAAGACTTATAAATATCCCTTAGTATGGGTGTGTATATTGCACCTGACAGGTATGTTTGTTGTAAGCTTGAAAGGTGATATATGTAACTTGCATTTCAAGGTAGCTCGTACTTTGCCATATAAAAACTTTCGGATAGAATTTAATGCTTTAACCAGACCACTCCTGAAATTGTTAGATATACGTTTAAGGTAGTTTTCAATATCTGCGGCGGGAACGTAGGTCACCATATTTTAGATCATGTCATGCAACCATTACAGATGAGAAGTATAAAGATGATGTTGGGAGCACTAGAATGATAAACGACAAGAGGATCAGTGGTGTAACTGCATACATTTTTACAAGGGGTAGTGACCCATGATGCAGCACAAACTCCGGTCCCATTACCGTTTTGCACTTTTTTTTTAGTCAAAAAATAAGTTGACTTTAACAGCTAGTCAGAACGAACCTCCGATCAACCAGTGGCGTACGCAGAACCTTGAAATGGAAGGGATCATGTATAGAACTACAACAGTTCTGGATTAACCATTAAGCAAAATATGCTTAGGGCACCAAGGAAGGGGGCACCGCACAGTGTTTTTTCCCTAGCTATCATGCCCTTACGGAGCCGTGGTAGCGCTGTGGTTAGTGCACTGGCTTCCTAGCTCGGTGGTCCATGGTTCAATACCCAGTTGAGGTGGGATTTTTTAGACCACAAACGGCTCCAGGGTCGACCAAGCCTCATGACTTGGGTACCATTGCAACTCTGGGAAGGTTAAGGCGGCCGGCGTGATGCTGACCACATCACCCCTAGTGTGCCGATGGTCAAGAAAATATGGGCCTAACACCATATTCCCAATATGCCTTAATGTGCGTGTAACGGGATCTTTTACCTTTACCTCTATTATGCCCTTAACTCTCAACTCCTTCACTGTCACACTCGACTTTAGTTGACATTTTTTGTTACTGTCCTTATCTGCCCCGTTCGACTTTAACCTGAATTGTTACCAAAAACAAAAACAAAAAATTCTTTGTAATGGTGAGTGACTAAAGTTTAAAAGTTTGAAAGTGTCAGACTTAGACCTAGAGTTCAGTTTGTTTGACTGTCTTGCCGTTTTTTCTGCATGAATTTCATTTGGTTTGAATTGAGGGCAGCAAATAAATACATACAAATAGCATAAATTCTTAAGTATTTTTTTTTTACTTGATGTGAAAAAGAAAGAACAAATAAATCTATTTTTCCAGCTCATCTTTTTAAAAAAATAATAGCAGTTTTGGCTTGATGCACCTATTCAGCCTAGACACACGGTCCGTCTTTTATACTAGGGCGTATGTTAAAATATAAAAGACCTTGTTGTCTTGGGATTACAAGCATAAATAAAATTTTCATCATCGTGAATCTATGCCAGTTTGTGGTACATGCCCTGGTTTCTGTGGTGCTTAGATAGGTTTTAAAGTTAT